>ML660201.1:19589932-19618404 GCA_007570785.1 Antilocapra americana
ATGGGAGAAGGGCATTGAAGCATGTTAATTGTCATGTGTCTAATCAATCGCCAGCCCAGGATTGATGCTCGGGACTGGTGCAGCGAGATTTCCCGGGGGGGAGGGAGGAGGGAGGGGGGACCCGGAGGGGAAGCATATGTAAACCCATGGTGATATCATGACAATGTATGGCAAAAACAATAATAATAAAAAAAAAAAGAATACTGGAATGGATCATCATGCCTTCCTCCAGGAGGATCCCAGGGATCAAATCCAGGTCTCTCACATTACAGGTGTATTCTTTACCATCTGAATCACCAGGGAAGCCCAAGAATATTGGAGTGGGTAGCATATTCCTTCTCCGAGGGTCTTCCTGACCCAGGAATTGAGCTGGGGTCTCCTGCATAGCAGGTGGATTCTTTACCAGCTGAGCTACCAGGGAAACGCATGACATATATATGCTTATTCCTAAATCTATTCTTTTCTTACCATTGTTTGTGTGTTTATCATAATTTAATGGCTATCAGAAAAGTAATAAAAGCCTGGATTTTGCCCAGTATTTTAGATCCTGTGTTGGATTTTGAAGCAGGGCATCTGGTTATGCTGGACATAGTTTAGAAAGAAAAATGTTGGTTAAAGCACTGTCATAGATCCATTTATTTGTTAAATATACCTCAATAAAAATAATTTTTCAAAACTATTAAAATATATTCAGAAAGAATGAATTTAGAAAGAAAGTTGAAGAGAGATAATCTGAAAAGTACAGAGCACCACCTTGGCCGAGATGCAAGAGGAAGTGAAAAGCAGCTGATTTGACCATTGTGGGTCATAGCCTATTAGACCTCCTAAGGCATGCTGGAAACATAATTGTGTAATTTTTTGGTGTCCAGCTGTGACATTCATTACTGAAAACCTGGATTTTTAGAACAAAGCAAATGGAACGTACGTTCTGTGAAAAGAATATCTTAGTGGTTAGTTAACACCAAAGCTGTCAAAACTGGAGAGAAAAAAATGCTGTTTGTAACATGGAATAGCAGACTGGTTCCAAATAGGAAAAGGAGTACATCAAGGCTGTATATTGTCACCCTGCTTATTTAATTTATATGCAGAGTATATCATGAGAAACACTAGGCTGGAAGAAGCACAAGCCGGAATCAAGATTGCTGGGAGAAATATCAATAACCTCAGATATGCAGATGACTCCACCCTTATGGCAGAAAGTGAAGAAGAACTAAAGAGCCTCTTGATGAAGGTGAAAGAGGAGAGTGAAAAAGTTGGCTTAAAGCTCAACATTCAGAAAACTAAGATCATAGCATCCCATCCCATCACTTCATGGCAAATAGATGGGGAAACAGTGGCTGACTTTATTTTTCTGGGCTCCAAAATCACTGCAGATGGTGACTGTGGCCATGAAATTAACAGATGCTTACTCCTTGGAAGAAAAGGTATGACCAACCTAGACAGAATATTAAAAAGTAGAGACATTACTTTGTCAACAAAGGTCGGTCTAGTTTATGGTTTTTCCAATAGTCATGTATGGATGTGAGACTTGGACTACAAAGAAAGCTGAGCGCTGAAGAATTGATGCTTTTGAACTGTGGTGTTGGAGAAGAATTTTGAGAGTCCCTTGGACTGCAGGGAGATCCAACCCGTCCATCCTAAAGGAGATCAGTCCTGGGGGTTCATTGGAAGGACTGATGTTGAAGCTGAAACTCCAATAGTTTGGCCACCTGATGTGAAGAGCTGACTCATTGGAAAGGACCCTGATGGTGGGAAAGATTGAGGGCAGGAGGACAAGGGGACGATAGAGGATGAGATGGTTGGATGGCATCACCGACTCAATGGACATAGGTTTGAGTGGACTCTAGGAGTTGGTGATGGACAGGGAGGCCTGGTGTGCTGTGGTTCATGAGCTCACAGAGTTGGACACGACTGAGCAACTGAACTAAACTGAACTGAGCATCCATTGATTTATGGTAAAAGTGTCCTTGGAAATACAGAACCCTCTAGGAGTGACTGCTATGTTGAAATGGATTAGATTCTAATTCCTTTATTTTGTAAATAAGGATGCTGAAGTCCAGAGAGCAGTGATGTGCCTGGGGTTATATGTGGATGGTGAGCCAAGTCAGCACAAGAACCCAGTGTTCTTTGAGGGCCTCCACTTACAAGGAAGACAACAAATGTGATTGGGAGAATGTCTCTCCAAATTACTGCAACTTCAGCTTTTCCATCTGTATGCTTAAAGAGATGGTACTAAATCAGAAATTGATTTATGCATGGCACTCTTTTGCCCGTCTCCTCTGGGACCCGTGGTGGACAAAACAAATGGCCAATATGTAATAATAATAGGCTGAGTATTTAGGATATGTTAGATGCTCTAGTAAGCAGGTTACATATATTATGTTGTTAAATTCTCACAACCAACCTGTGAGGTAGGTTTTATTATATTCATTTTACAAATAAGTGAATTGACGGTTAGAGAGATTTAGTAACTTGGTTAAGATTGCCCCATCAGAGAGCAGTGAAGCAAGACTTTGACTTTGAGAAATCTTACCCCAGGAACAAAATTCTTCAGTACTCCACTATATTGCCAGGATAGCATGTAAGCTTCTGTTACTCCCTCCGTAGACCCATCACTAATGAGATATGCATTCTATCCTCACATGCTCCAAAACTGCCTCAAAATCCTTGTCATCAAGTTACTCCAGGCATCTACTACCAATCAATCAGATCAGACTATGTTTGTGAGATAATCCTTTCTATTTTCCCTGAATTAGATGATCTCTAAGGACTCTCCTAACTCCAAAATTCTGATTTGTGATTTTTAAGGATTAAAGGAGGATATGAGATATTAATATTTACAAGAACTGGAATCAGTGTGTTTTGAACGGCTAAGCTGCTGTCCTGAATATTCTTATTTCTCAGACTTAGTTTGAACCCTTTGGTTAAAGTAGGAAGGACCAAAACAGATCAAATTGTCCATTAGGCACTTTATGAGGTAGCTCATATTAGAACTGCTCTAGTGTCCAGTTGACAATGTCAAATGGGAGAAGCCCATTCTCCCTGAGACTGCAAGAAACCCACAGCATCAAGAGGATCCAGTTGCAGCATCTTTTGTAAAATACCATCTTGTTTGTGATATTCATCTTCTGCAGAGGGCTCCTTCAAGAGATTAGAGTAGTACAGACTCTATATCCATGCTTCCTTGGCTCTTGATTAATTAGCTGATGACTGCAGGCCAGTTACTTAACCCCTCTGCTCCAGCTTCCTCACATATTGAAAAGGAATAATCACAGAACCTCCTGTGTAGGGTTGTGGTATGGATTCAGTGAGCTGATATATGTAAATCACTTAAAACAGCACCATAGAATAAAAAGCACTGTAGCTATATTGATCAGTTTATTGCATTATACATTTTTATATATAGAGAGAATATATTATATATATATATTTACTATGTCATTACATATAGTAAAATACAAAGCTTTTTCCTTTCAGCCTTGATTTCTGTCTCTCTCTTGATTTGTCATGGTATTTTATTTGCAATTTAATATTGTTCTAAATTTAAAAATTAATTTTTAAAATTTTAGCATGAATTTTACCATTCATATAATATTGTTAAATGTCAGTTTCAAATGTAAATATAAAGGCATTTAACTTGTTTGAAGAATCACTAAAATTACTCAATTTGTTTTTCATAGCTTGAGTGTGTGTGTGTATATGTATATATACATATTATTCTTATCAGAACTGTGAAAGTTCGGTGCAAAACTATATCAGTTATTACTTCACTTGATGAGCACACATTTTACTAAGAAATGTAGACTTATTGATGAATAAGAAAGGACTAGAAGGTAAAGAAACTATAGTTTCTTCTGTCTTTCTCTTTTCTTCTATGTCCTCATTTTCAGTGTGAGGGGTTGGCTAAAACAGGGAAGTAACTACATAAGAGAAGATATGATAGGGTTTACTGGTTTTTTTGTGTTTCTTAGAATGCTACTGTGCTTTTCCTGTGTTTGAAGTAAATTTTGGTTCAAATGAAAATTGTGACTTCTTGGAGCTGTCTGCTTACTCAGTTGAAGTTGTAGCATACTTACCTTGTACTGGACTTGAGTCTCTCTGAACTCCCACACATAGTCTACTGAAATTGTTTATAAGACATCATGAACGCAATATCCAAATGGAGTGGTGAGAAATGGAGGTGGATATTTACATTGCATATTATGTGTATTACTTCTGCTCATGTGCATTCTCCACTGTCCTGACATACTTCACTTAAAAATACAAGCTCAAGATAAAATTATTAAGAATTTCGAGACAGCATTTTACTAAGTATGGGGATTTTGGATTGAAGGACCTGTGTCATTGTACAAGTCACATGTTCATGAAGTTGACTCTACTTCCATCTTCAGGTTATAGCCTATTTCTCCCACATGGGACTCTAAGGAACAGCTCCTTCTGGAAATACTATCATGATTATGACAGTCCAGATTGATCACAACCCTGGAATTCTGTAGAGCTTACCTTTTTTTTCGCTTGTCATAGATGCTCCAAACTGCCTTTTAAGATTAGTTATCTCTTAACCTGTGTTCTATCTCTCTACAACATTATAAGCTTCTTAAGACAAAGTCATCATAATGGCTCCGTATATCATGCAACGTTGGCCTTGTTGAGGTTTGAATTACAAGTCTCTTATCTGATTAAAATGTAACACTCGGTAGCTGTCATTGTTCTAGAGAAGGGCGTGGCAACCCACTCTGGTTTTCTTGCCTGGAGTATCCCATGAACAGAGGAACCTAGAAGACTACAGTCCATAGAGTTACAAAGAGTCAGACATGACTGAAGCAACTTAGCATGCATGCAGCTGTCATTGTTAGAGCTTTTATTATTGTTATTCTCAAAGAAGAGTTCAGATGCTGAAATCAGACTGGCACTACTCAAGTTGCTATTTCCTAGCTATGATATAGGGTAAGATACTTAATCATTTTATGCCTTGATTTTCCTTATATTTTGTTGTAAGAATTAAATGCTGTAATTACTCTGAGTTAGTAGTACCTGTCACATGACAAATATATCTAGCTATTCTTTTACTTCATTACTCTTATTGTTATCATTAATTTAACTCCCAAGTGTATCATTATTCCCGCTTTCAAGCTGAGGAATATGAGGGATGTCTAGGAGACAGAGACTGCCAGTGTAAGACCTTGACTCCAGGATGGTGCCATCCAACATGGCAGGCATCAGACACATGCACCTCTTGAACAGTTAGAATGTGGCTGATCTGAACTGAGATATGGCACAGGTATAAAGGACACACTGGATTTTTGAAGGCTTAATATCAAATAAAGGATGGGAAAATCCTATTAATATATTTATATTGATTGCATGTTGAAATGAAAATGTTTTGGATATACTGGGTTAAATATATTGTACTATTGAAATTAATTTCATCTATGTTCTTTTTATTTAACCATGTCTTTAAAAAAGTTAAAGGAACAGCTTTAAAATTACTGATGACCCAGTAATCCTACTTCTGGTCTACACACTGAGGAAATCAGAACTGAAAGAGACACATGTTCCCCAGTGTTCATTGCAGCACTGTTTACAATAGCTAGGATGTGGAAGCAACCTAGATGCCCATTGGCAGACAAATGGATAAGGAAGTCATGGTACATAAACATGATGGAATATTGCTCAGCTATAAAAAAGAACACATTTGAGTCAGTTCTAATGAGATGGATGAAACTGGTGCCTATTATATAGAGAGAAGTAAGTTAGAAAGAGAAACACCAATACAGTATATTAATGCATATATGGAATTTAGAAAGATGGTGATGACAGCCCTATATGCAAGACAGCAAAAGAGACATAGACATAAAGAACAGACTTTTGGACTATGTGGGAGAAGGTGAGGGTGAGATGATTTGAGAGAATAGCCTTGAAACATGTATATTACCATATGTAAAATAGATGACCAGTTGCAAGTTCAATGCATGAAGCAGGGCACTCAACACCAGTGCTCTGGGACAACCCATAGGGATGGGGTGAGGAGGGAGGTGGGTGGGTGGTGTTCAGGATAGGGGGACACATGTACACCTATGGCTGAGTCATGTCAATGTATGGCAGAAACTACCAAAATATTGTAAAGTAATTAGCTTACAATTAAATTACTTAATTACAAAAATTACTGGTATTGCTGTATTATATTACTGTAAGACGGTACTGCTTAAGAGGCTGTGATTGTGGAGGCTGACAATTGGAAGTAAACCCATCTTTAAGAACACATTCCACTAGTGAGCTAATAAAGCTCTTTGGATTCATTACTCATCTTTAAGATTTAATTTTAATAATCTTTAAGATTTAATTTTAATGACCACAGGAGGAAACTTTGGGTTTTACTTATCAATGTAGAAGACATTTTAAGCTGGTAATTGGTTTGCGTCTCAGATAAACCTAATTCTCCTTGACAGGAAGCTGAGAGGCTTTCTTTTATTCCACATGCTATTAATGGCATAAGGAAGGGCACAAGCTTTAGAATGGAAGATTTGAATCTCAGCCTTCTCATATAGCTGTGTGACTTCAGACAAATGACATAGCCTTTTGATGTCTCAGTTTCTTTATCTGAAAAGGGGACAATAATATCTACTAAGCAGGGTTTCTTGGCCCTTTGGCAATGGTCTTTGTCCTTCTCTAGCCTCTTCTGCACTCTGGGCAGATGACCTATGAAATAGTCAGTTACTCTTCTTGCCCACTTGTTTCAGGTTTAGTTTGAACAGTGGTATTGAGTACCCTCTGGATGTCAAAATTCCATGAGAGAAAGTATGTGGATGACTTTTTTGGAGTAAGCATAGATATTTGTATTCCATGTTGATGACCACTGAAAACTCTGCCTATGGATGAAGCTCTAGGTAACCAATGGATAAGATACTCATTCTGTGGATGCTCCAGTGCTTGATCAGTGGGCTTCTGTATATATGGCCATGAGGCTGAGAAGAGATTATTATCCATGGACTCAACAACGTAGACTTCTCTCTAAAAGGCCAGGTGCTTACTGTGTTCACAGCAGGTCCATCTACATGGGACTATTTTGTAAAGGGAACATCTGGTTACTTAGTGACAGATTCATTATGTTAGACTGCTTAATTCATGGAAATAACTTTGATTTGTCCTTATTGGATGAAGATATATTTCATGTGTATATTTGCTGTCCCTGTTCTCTGCTCCTCTGCCATTGCAGTGGTATTCTAATATCATCTCTGACTCAGAGTCACATTTTCCAGAAAAAAGCGTGCTATTGTCAGCTCATGCCCATGAAATTCACTGGTCTCATTATGTGTTACATCATCTAGGAGCCGCTACTTAATAGTACTGTGGACTGACTAGTCTCCTTCATGGATCACAGCCTTGTTGCAGTGAAAGGGCCCACGTAACTCAATGAAGCTATGAGCCATACCATGCAGGGCCACCCAAGATGGATGGGTCATAGTGAAGAGTTCTGACAAAACATGGTCCACTGGAGGAGGGAGTGGCAAACTACTCCAGTATTCTTGCCACGAGAACCCCATGAATAGTATGAAAAGTTCTGACTTTTGACTTATGACTGACTAGTACAAAGATAAACTACGAGTTTGAATTGCTTCCTTCATGAAGTGGTATATATGCCTCAAAACCAATGGCCAGGATACAGTCTTCTCTTAAAGCCAGAAAGCCTAGATCTTGGAACTATTAAAGAACAAAATGTATTTATGATACTTGTTAAAGATGATAAGGAATACTTTTATGTAAAAGAGACTTCTACAATAGGGTTTTGTAATAGGGGAGAAACTTTAGAAAACAATGAGTAAAAATAGGAATTTATAGCCAAGAAGCAGGGTGAGGGTGATTGAATAGAAAATTACTAAAAGGAAGCATCAGGAATAAGGATGGCTCTGACTAAACTGACCTAATACAATTCTTGGTGAAGGCCTAGGAATCTCAGACATCACATGGGGGAAATGGAGGATGAGGAACCTGACTAGATTTGAGGGTAATCAGATATTGAAGGTGGGAGATCAGGTTAAATAGAGTTAGCAGAAGTCTTGCTAAAAATGGACAATATAGAAATGAACATGGTAGCTCAGAACTCAGGGCCTTATTGAAACGTGCATTCAGAGAACCCTGACTATAGTTTGGCCAAGAAAAAACTCTATGTCAGAACCATGGGTGGAGACGGGAGTGGATGTTCTTACAAATATACCCAGTAACCCACAGTAAGAACTTCTGCTGCATGTACTAGAGATCTTAATATTCAAAGAAAGAATGATTCCAAATGGTATATATAGACATAGTTCTAGTGAACTGAAGGCTGAAACTGCACCTGGCTGTTATGAGCTCCATGGGTTGCTGGACCATCAGATAGAAAAGAGTTAACTGTACTCAGCAGGGTGACTGATCCCAATTACCAGGGGGAACTAGGTTGCTGTTACACAATGGAGTGAGGAAGAAATATGTTTGGGACTGAAAGGATCCACTGGGAGACCTCTGGCCCAGTAGTCCTTGTGAAAGGACAACTGCAGAACCCAATAGAGACAAACCTCTAAAAATTCAGATACTTCAGAGGCAAAGCTTTGAATCACCTTATAAGTAAAGCACACCATCCATTTGAGAAGCAGGCAGAGGGTAAAGGGAACATGCAATAGTAGTGGATGAAGGTTGGCTGCTGTGCTTACCAATTTAGGCCTTATGCTCAAATACAGAAGCTATAGAAACTATTAACAGTTATATTTTATGTTAAATAATAATCTCTCCTTTACTCTGATGTATTTTATAAAAAACATTGATGGTTGATCGTGTTTTGGGTTTCTGTTGGGAAGATGACTGAAACTGACATCATGCCATCATGATGTGGCATCTTTTCAACTGAATTGTCAAACAATAATTATTAGTATCTTAGTAACAAGGCTGCAAAGAACAAAGAGATGTATTTGAAATCTTAGGAATTGCAACCTAGGTGACACAAATTGGGGTAAAAAGGAAAGAGCATTTGTGGAAGAGAAAGATTCAGAAGCTTATAAAGGCAAAAGCTAGAGGTGGTTAAAATTGTCTTGGAAGAATTATGATTGGCCTGATATAAAAAGAAAATATTTGTCCTTAAGGCATAGGCTATCACAAGTTATTTATGTTTAGTGTAAGGGTCCAATAAATATCTTGAGTTTCTGGAACATTGTGCAGATGTTCTGGATGCGTGCATTAGACAGTAGGTGGTCAATAGTTCAGATTTCATCCAGGCTGAGACTTGTATTAAGTCCCACTTGCTCAGTGACCTCTTGGCTTCATTTTAGAGAGCTCTCTTAGCAATTCCAACTCCATTTTGATTTTCCTTTCACAGAATTAAAGACAAGAGTAAATGAAGAGGAAACAAAAAAGGTTGGGCTAGGTGGATAACTTATTCTTCCCTCTCGGTCCTCTTTGCCTCTTCTCCATCCTACCCTGTGCTGGGGCACTCAAATAGGTTCTACCAGTGGAATCCCTTGCCTCCCGGGGGTTCCAATTGTGTTTAGTCAGTGGAGGGTGAAGGGTGAGGGATAAGAGCAAAAGATCAGAAAGCAGGTGAACAGAGAGTTCAGAATATCTGTTTTCCTGGATATTTCCCTACTGTTTCACAAGGGTTGACTGATTCACTCCACAGAAAGTCACAGTTCTGTTGCCATTTGCTAGTTTCTCTGAGTCCCCAAGTGCTGTTTCTAGCCTCAAGTTACTGCTGCATTCCTTGTTAGATGAGTTTAAACTCTGCTGGGACCGTTACTGATGTGCCTGCCTTGCTGGGTTGTTTAGATGTTTGGAGATAATGAATGCAAATCAGTCAGTACTATAAGTAGCTCTTGGTAGGCACTCAAAATGATAATTCTTTTTTTCTCCCGAAAGCTTGAAAATTCGAAATTCAAATGAGTACTTAGAGAATTAGCACTGTTTAAGGAAATAAATGAGGTAATGTACGTGAAGGTGCTTTGTAAAGTGTAAATCACTATCCAAATGCAAGGTATATATGCATTAGACTTCTTAAACCTTAAATTATTATTTTAACAAAGCCAGTCATGTCTATTTTGCCTTAATTACATGCAATTAAGTTTTTCTCAGACAAGGAGTAGGGTAGAAACTTTAACTGCAGATTTCTATGCCAATCTCACTGAATTAATAACTTTGATCATCTTCTTTAGGCTCTAGGTCTTTGGGTTTAGATTTCCCATTCCCATTTCCTTTTCTTTCCAGCTCAACGAAGCCTAAGTATCAAGATGAGCAGACGGAGATGTAATTGCTTCTCTGTCTTATTGTAGAAAAAAGCCAAAAAAGGCAATGAAAAAAAGCATCTTGAAATGTGGAAGAACCTATTAAGTCTGCACTGTGGTTTTCCTCAGTACCATTTGACACGAGAAGGGAAATGGTGAGGGAAGGCAAACAAGCACCGGTTTTTCTCTGCTCTAGAACTTTAAATACCATTAATGACATTGTTAGTAGGACTTGAGGGAGAGGGTGAAGAGGCGCACTGTGACCCAAGATTTGCTTTTCCATTTACATGTGGCAAGTGACCATCAGGGTACTGCTTGCACCTGTTACACCAGTTTAATGAAACTCACTGTTTTTTGTTGTGTCCCATGCTGTTTTATTGTCCTTCCAAATGAAATAGTTTGTAGGAATGATCTGAGCAAAGAAAATCAGCTTTGTTCATTAAAAATTTGGCTGCAGTACAGTCCTTCTCAGTACTGCAGAAATTTGTGTAGAGATTGGTGATTAAGAACATGAATTCTAGAAACATGTAATCCTGGGTTTGATTCCTGAGTTCCTTCCTTATCAGACTTTTATCATAGCCTCCTTTTCCTTCTCTGTCTAATGGGCTAATAATTGAGACAAACAAGTGCAACAGTGATTGAAAAGACCCTTTATAAAATGTCAAGTGCTGTGCTGATTAAAGGGATTATTATTTCTAAGCTAACGATCTCTCACAAATGAATTTGACTTTCATTAAACTATTCACCTTGAAATAAAATTTAAGAAACATTTAGAAATTGAATACAACACATGATGTTGTTCAGAAGAGTATGATTTCTGATTACATGACATATGTAGAAATATCTAGAATAGTCCTTGACATATGGTGAAGCTTCAATAAATATTTGTTTTCCCCTTAAATAAAGCATTGAAAATGCATTTTCAGTGCCTATCAAGAAGTGCAGATTTTGACTTTTCTTGGGGGGACTGCCCATTACTAGGACGTCGTTCCCATTCACCAAGTATTTCAGTTTTAAGGCAACAGAGGATAGTATCAATAAGCCATATTATGTAAGGTAGCTTTTGTTTGAATCACATTGTTTGACTCTCGTAGCGCCTGTATGAAGAAGGTAGAACAGGTTCTATTTTTATTATTCTGATGTTGCACATAAGATAGTCAAGGTTTGAGCAATTAAGTTTCTGATTCTCCCAAAGTTATGTGGCTACACTCCTTGATAATACAGTAACTTTGACCCTTTGCCGAGTACACTTGAAGGGAAGCAGAGTGAGGATAGCTATTGCCTTCCATTTCCTAGACAAGAGGAATCCTCGTCTCAGAAGTTCCTCCTTTCTGGGAGCTTGGTGATTCATATTGGTGATTTAGGGCTTCCCTGGTGGCTCAGATGATTAAGAATCTGCCTGCAATGAAGGAGACCCAGGTTTGATCCCTGGAGAAGGAAGATCCCCTGGGGAAGAAATGGCAACCTCCTCTAGTATTCTTGCCTGCAAAATTCCATGGACAGAGGAGACTGGTGGGCTATAGTCCATGGAATCACAAAGAACTGGACACGACTGAGCGACTTTCACTTTTGTTATAGGTGATTTTGGATCCTAGAGGATGGGGGTGAAATGGTATTGGAGGAGAGAGAAATGCAGAATGGACTCTCTGTGTAACTGCCCAAAGGGACAGAAGGGGTGGGAGGGCAGAGGGCAAAGTTGTTATAGTATTATCATTACCTGGTAAAGAGTGGATTTAGGGTCCACTGCTGACTTCTACACAAAGCATTCAGAAAAGACATTCCTCAAGACATTTTGGGGCCTTATGGATAACTATCAGGACCTCAGAGGTCATCTCCTTAATGCATTGTATTTAGATTAGGGACTTCTAAATTCATGCACATAGCTAGTTTTGTACACAAGAGCTTTATTTATTCAGCAAATGCTGCTGTAGCATTTAACTATGTATCAGGTACTGTCCCAAGTGCTTACAAACAATGATTCATTTATTCCTCCTAATTATCTTAGGAGGAAGGTCCTACAGGTCTGCAATCTATTACTTGCAATTCTGAACATCAAAAGTCTCTGAAAAAACAACTGTTTTTTCAAAAGTTGGTGCAAACTCATTGGTAGCAAAACCTGATTTGAATTGATATAATGACTCTAGTTATTGCCTTAATTAACCCACATAATGTTAATAGCCATACATTTTGCTTTGAAACATATCAGTGGTTTGATTATGAGGTTCCGCACACAACTCTGCTGGAGGTAGTACACAATATTTAATATAACTTAATATCTTTAAAAATTCTAGATTTCAAAAAACATCTGACTCTGAAGATTTTGGATAAGGGATTATGAAAACTGCTTTATTATGCTCATTTTACAGATAGGAAAACTGAGGCATGGAAATGTCACAACTTGTGAAAGGGTATACACTGACATCCTGGAATTCTAAGCCAAAAAGCCTGACTTCAAACTCTACTTTTAACCGACATAAGATCCTCAATCCCCACCACACAGTACCCTTTTGCAAAACCAACCATACAGATTAAAAGACTACCCGTCTGAATTTCCCTGGTGGTTAAGAATTCCCATTAGTTAAGAATTTGCTTGTCAGTGCAGGGGACATGAGTTCGATCCCTGGTCCAGGAATATTCTATATGCTGAGGGACAGCTAAGTCCATGCACTGCAGCTACTGAGTCTGTGCTCTATAGCCCAAGAGCCACAACTATCGAAGTCCATTTGCCCTAGAGCCCATGCTCTGCAACAAGAGAAGCCCCTGAAGTGAGAAGCCCGTTTACTGCAACTAGAGAGTAGCTCCTGCTCTTGGCAACTAGACAAAGACTGTGTACAGCAACAAAGAACAAGCGCGACCAAAAAAACTTTACAAAGAGACTGCCCTTCGTTGCTCTGCCCAGATACTCCGTGTGCACATGTTTCCATGTAAGTTTGGGCAATTCTTAATCTCCATCTCAGTTTGGACAATTCTTAATCTCCATCTCTACCCTCACTACTTTACTTCTGCCATTAATTCTTATCTCCATCCATTTGTTTACCATAGAGCAGCTAGAGTATTTTCAAAATGCAAATCTGATTCTTATCAGACCTCTATCAACCTCTGCTTCAGTGCCTTTTCATTGCATTTATAAGAGCCAAAATCTTCACACCTGGCATGGTTTGAGCCTGCCTGTCTCTTCAGGCCTTCTGTATGCCAGGTACCCCCCAGACCTTCTGTACGCCAGGTACCCCTGACTGTCTTTCAGTTCCCTGATGCATTATGGCAGGGCCTTTGCACATGCTGCCCTCACTTCCAGGCACACTCTTCTGCTTACGTCACGATCTTGCCTGTGTCATGCCCTACACAGGCCTATCCCCACCACCTTCTTGGGTATCATAGAGTTAAAATTTCAGATGTTCTTTCAAAGTTAATGACTAGCTGGAGGATTTAAAGCTTTTATGGCAATTTCCAGGGGCCTTCTTTTCCTGCTCTTACTGACATAGAAGGGCTTGACAGTGGGCAACAGTAGAGAAAGTATTGACATGTTGCTTTCCTATAAATACAGATAACAGACTAAGTTACATTAGGTACTCAGCTGGCTGTAGTATAAGTGTGGTGAAGGCATTGTCTGTCCATATTCTAGCCTTATGCTAAAGCTGGAGTTCTCTGGAGGGAATTAAACTGCCTTTTTATTTATTTAAAGTGCAGGTGTATTTGTGGTATTATTATAAAGGTCTCTAGAAACCTGTCATATTAAAGTTTACTATATATTTTGATTGATCAACTATTCCAACACACTGTCCCAAATTTCCCCTTTTCGCTAAAGCTGATTCTCTCTAATGAAAAGAAAGGGATCTGTTTTATTTATAGGCTTGTTGGATGCAATAATCCATTGTTTGGAGGGAATTGCTAGAGTAATCTCACCCCACTGGTTTCTAACAAAACCTCCCAGATTGACATCTCACAAACTGAAAATTAAATGCAGTGTAAGAGTTCTTAACCAAATCTGTATGCTAAAGGAGTATTAGGCTAACAGGGAGAAATATTGAGTTGTTGGTTTTTTTTGCTTGGATTTTCTTAAATACATCTTAAAAATTTTTATTCTCTCAGAATCTTTTCCAGGAATCATGCTCGTCTAAGTTTATTTCTAATAAAACTATTTTCCCTCAGCTGTGCTTTTTCTTTTGCATAATTAGAGATATTAGGTCAACGTATTATCATGAGGCATGCATCATTTATACAGTCACCAAATGGTTTCCCTAACCTCATGTTTTTGCCTTTACCTGATTTCCCTCTTACCTTCCCAGGCATCTTTCAAAAGAGCTTCTTTTCCATTCTGGAAGGATCCAACCAGCTCCATGGTCTCTTAACTTGACACCTTCTGGTATATATTTCTCCTTGGTTGCCAAATCCAGTCTGTCTCTCAGAATGTCTGCTCTTCCTCCTCATTCCTTATCATGACTTAATATTACTATATTCCAAGGACTATTCTGAACATAACAAATATGAGAGGAGCATTTATTATGTGTATGACCCTTTATAGTGGGTGCGGGGGTATGGGCAGTGCTTAAGGGGGTAACAAGGCAGTTTGGAAGGATTTATGTGCACACCTGCTTTGGAGCAGTGTAGCCTAATGGTTATGGACACAGATTCTGGTGCCATACTGCCTTGATTAGAATCTTGGCTCCTTCATCTACTATCTATGAGTTCTTAGGTTGTATTTAACATCCTAATACCTCAGTTCTCTCATTTTTAAAAATGGGAACAATTAATTCACATGGATAATGGGGAATTTAATAAACTACTATACGCAAAGTGCTCATCACAGTGTCCAGGACAGGAAGAAACACTCAATTATAACTATGGGGAAAATTCTTAAAGAGATGGGAATACCAGACCATCTGACCTGTCTCTTCAGAAACCTGTTTGCAGGTCAGGAAGCAACAGTTAGAACTAGACATGGAACAACAGACTGGTTCCAAATAGGAAGAGGAGTATGTCAAGGCTGTATATTGTCACCCTGCTTATTTAACTTATATGCAGAGTACATCATGAGAAATGCTGGGCTGGTTGAAGCACAAGCTGGAATCAAGATTGCCAGGAGAAATATCAATAATCTCAGATATGCAGATGACACCACCCTTATGGCAGAAAGTGAAGAAGAACTAAAAAGCCTCTTGATGAAAGTGAAAGAGGAGAGTGAAAAAGTTGGCTTAAAGCTCAACATTCAGAAAACTAAGATCATGGCATCTGGTCCCATCACTACATGGGAAATAGATGGGGAAACAGTGTCAGACTTTATTTTCTTGGGATCCAAAATCACTGCAGATGGTGACTGTGGCCATGAAATTAAAAGATGCTTACTCCTTGGAAGGAAAGTTATGACCAACCTAGATAGCATATTGAAAAGCAGAGACATTACTTTGCCAACTAAAGTCCATCTAGTCAAGGCTATGGTTTTTCCAGTAGTTATGTATGGAAGTTGGATGGTGAAGAAAGCTGAGCACCGAAGAATTGATGCTTTTGAACTGTGTTGGAGAAGACTCTTGAGAGTCCCTTGGACTGCAGGGAGATCCAACCCGTCCATCCTAAAGGAGATCAGTCCTGGGGGTTCATTGGAAGGACTGATGTTGAAGCTGAAACTCCAGTACTTTGGCCACCTCATGCAAAGAGTTGACTCATTGGGAAAGACCCTAGTGCTGGGAAGGATTGGGGGCAGGAGGAGAAGGGTAACAACAGAGGATGAGATGGCTGGATGGCATCACAGCTCGATGGACATGGGTTTGGGTGGACTCCGGGAGTTGGTGATGGACAGGGAGGCCTGGCGTGCTATGATTCATGGGGTCGCAAAGAGTTGGACACGACTGAGCGGCTGAACTGAACTGAACTGAACTGAACTGAGGCCTCAAAGCCTGCTCTGCTATTCTCCTAAGTCCTTGAATCTCTGGTTTCATAAAATAACACAGACAGAGAAAAGAACACAAAAGTTAGAGGCGGAGGGTTCAAACTCCACCAATTATTTCTATGTGTCTTGAGACACAATATACAGGTAATTAAATTCTTGGTGCCTGAGTGCTTGTCTCTTTAAAAATCATCTATTATCATGTCAATGTATGGTGAAACCAACACGATAATGTAAAGAAAATAAATAAATAAATTAAAAAAAATGGAAATAAAGAATAGATAGTACTGAACAATGACAAAAAAAAATCATCTATTATCAAAAGTTACTTCCAATGACAGCTTACCTTCCACCTACCTGCAGCTTCCTCCTTCACTCGGCTGAGCCACTGTGGTTGCTGCTTTACTGACAGTTTCCTTCTTCCTTCCCAATGATAAGTCTTTATATTTCTCAAAGTGCTTTTCACAAAGCCATGCGATTAATTTAGTCCTCCTCACATTTGTGCAAGACATGTGGACATTAGTCTCATTTCTGTTTTATTGTAGATATGATATGGAAACTGAGGGCCAGAAAGATGACTAGACCATGCCAAGTTGGCACAGGCATAAATTGTGAAGATGGGAACGGACCTTGCTTTTTACTTTGATTGCACACAAGCATGTGAGTTCAGTTTTTGATTTACCCATACCGTCTACTTTTATTAGATCCTCCTGTGCTTTTCATCAAATCTGAGCTTCTCATCACGGGCCAACTTCTTTCCCAGGATTCATGCCTGACACAGTGCGTGGTGATGGTGAGAAGGAGATAAGAGTGAACAGCAACTGACCTCCTTTGCGTTTATGCCCTCAATTCTCATTCTTTGGTCTAGCCTGCCTTAGGATACCGACTTCATGACCATTTGTTCATCTTGCAAACTCTTTCTCAGCGAAGGCTCTTAATTCCCTCCTCATCTCAGAGTAGCTGGTGGGCTACCCTTGCTGCTCCTCTGCCATCCTTCGCATTCCTTTATTGGCACTCATTTTAACACATTTTATTTATTTTTTTAATAAATTATGTGATTATGAAAGCTATTTATCCTTGTAAAAAATGTGGAACACAATCAGAAAGAAGCAGAAAGTATACAATAATTCTACTACCTAGGAGATAAAGATTATTAATATTTGATTATTTGAACTTCTGGTTTAATTCACACTTTATGAATTTCTTTGGTGCCTAAGTTTTGATAGCAGGAGTTTGGGCAGAGAAAGTTCAGATAGAGAGAGTACCTGGTAAAAGAGCTTTAGACAGATGTGAGTCTTTGGAAGTAATAAGACAGACTATAGCAGGGAGAATCATGACTCCCAAAGATGTCTACATACTAGTTCCCAGAAACTGAATATCCCAGGTTATACAGCAGTGGAGAATTAAGGTTACTAACAAACTGACTGTAGAGTATTTTAGATTATCAGGGTGGACTCACTGGGTGAGTGAGTCCTTAAAAGTGAAAGAGAGAATTGTGAGACAGAACCAGGGGGGTGACATGAGGAAGACTTAGCCTCTTTATAGAGGCCATTGCTGTCTTTGTAGATGTAGATGAAGAGGATCAAGAGTTAAATGTACATTGTGGGTAGGAATGTAAATTAATACAGCTGCTATGGAGAAAAACGTGGAGGTTCCTTAAAAAATTAGAAATAGAACTACTTTATGAACCAGCAATCCTACTTCTAGGTGTATACAAGAGAATACTATAATTTGAAAAGATCCATGCACCCCAATGTTCATTTCAGCACTATTTACAATAGCAAAGACATGAAAGCAACTTAAATGTTCATCAATAGAGGAACGGATAAAGAAGATGTGGTACATCTACATAATGTAATATTACTTAGCCATAAAAAGGGATGAAGTAATGCCATTTGCAACAACATGGGTGGACCTAGAGATTATCATACTGAGTGAAGTAAGCCAGACAGAGAAAGACAAATATGATATTGGTTATATGTGGAATTTTCAAGAAAAGGATACAAGTGAACTTATTCACAAAATAGAAGTAAAGTTACAGATATAGAAAACAAACTTACAATTACTAAGGAATAAAGGGAGGAGGGATAAATTGGGAGACTGAGATTGACATATACACTGCTACATATAAAATGCTGTTGGTCAGTTGCTAAGCCATGTCTAACCCTTTGCAACCCCATGGACTGTAGCATGCCAGGCTTCCCTGTCCTTCACTATCTCCTGGAGTTTGCTCATACCATGTCCATTAAGTTGATGATGCCATCCAACTGTCCCATCCTGTTGCCCTCTTCTCCTCCTGCCCTCAATCTTTCCCAGTATTAGGGTCTTATCCCATATGGAAAGAGTCGGCTCTTCCCATCAGGTGGCCAAAGTAGTGGAGCTTCAGCTTCAGCATCAGTCCTTCCAAAGATTATTCAGGACTGACTTCCTTTAGGATTGATTGGTTTGATCTCCTTGCAGTCCAAGGGACTCTCAAAACTCTTTAGCACCATAGTTCAAAGCATCAGTTCTTCAGCACTCAGCTTTCTTTATGGTTCAGCTCTCACATCCATACATGACCACTGGAAAAACCATAATTTTGACTAGATGGACCTTTGTTGGCAAAGTAATTTCTCTGCTTTTTAATATGCTGGCTAGGTTGGTCATAGCTTTTCTTCCAAGGAAGAAGCATCTTTTAATTTCAAGGCTGCAGTCACCATCTGCAGTGATTTTGGAACCCAAAAAAATAGTCTGTCACTGTTTCCACTGTTTCCCCATTTATTTGCCATGAAATAATGGGACCAGATGCCATGATCTTAGTTTTCTGAATGTTGCGTTTTAAACCAGCTTTTTCAGTCTCCTCTTTCACTTTCATCAGTAGGCTCTTTAGTTCCTCTTCCTTTGCTTTCTGCCATAACGGTGATGTTATCTGCATATCTGAAGTTATTGATCCTCAGATATCCTGGCAATCTTGATTCCAGCTTTTGCTTCATCCAGCCCAGCATTTCACATGATGTACTCTACATATAAGTTAAATAAGCAAGGTGACAATATACAGACTTAACATACTCCTTTCCCAATTTGGAACCAGTTTGTTGTTCCATGTCTGGTTCTAACTGTTGCTTCTTGAGAAGTCTGCATACAGATTTCTCAGGAGGCAGGTAGGTTAGTCTGGTATTCCCATTTCTTGAAGAATTTTCCACAGTTGGTAGTGATCCACACAGTCAAAGGCTTTGGTGTAGTCAATATAGCAGAAGCAGATGTTTTTCTGGTATTCTCTTGCTTTTTTGGTGATCCAGTGGATGTTGGCAATTTGATCTCTGATTCCTCTGCCTTTTCTAAATCTAGCTTGAACATCTGGAATTTCTCGGTTCATGTACTACTAAAGCCTAGTTTGGAGAATTTTGATCATTACTTTGCTAGCGTGTGAGATGAGTGCAATTGTGTGGTAGTTTGAGCATTCTTTGGTGTTGCCTTTATTTGAGATTGGAATGAGAACTGAACTTTCCAGTCCTGTGGCCACTGCTGAGTTTTCCAAATTTGCTGGCATATTGAATGCAGCACTTTTACAGTATCTTCTTTTAGGATTTGAAATAGCTCAGCTGGAATTCTATCACCTCCACTAGCTTTGTTTATAATAATGTTTCCTAAGGTCCACTTTACATCACATTCCAGGAAGTCTGGCTCTAGGTGGGTGATCACACCATCATGTTTATCTGGGTAATGAAGATCGTTTTTTTGTACAGTTCTTCTTTGTATTCCTGCCACCTCTTCTTAGTATCTTCTGCTTCTGTAGGTCCATATCATTTCTGTCCTTTCTTGTGCCCATCTTTGCATGAAATGTTCCCTTGGTATCTCTAATTTTCTTGAAGAGATCTCTAGTCTAGTCTAGTCCAGGGGATCTTCCCTGCCCAGAGATCGAACCCATATCTCTTACATCTCCTACATTGGAGGCAGTTCTTTACCACTAGTGCGGCCTGGGAAGCCCTAGTAAACAATAAAAGCTAGCTAATATCATTTTGCATGTTTGTAATGTTTTGCAATATGATTTTTCCTTTCACGTGTTCCTGCTTCTTTATATTTTTTCTATAATATCATTTGTACCAGAGTACTTTTCAACCATTCCCTAATTATTTTTTCACTGTGTGCTGTGATCGCTTTGACAGATGAGATCAGCAACATTCAGAGTAAAGAAAGGATATCTTCCCTTCACTGTAGTGTCTAGTTCCCTGGCTCATGCTGAGGAAAGGGAGCCCATGAAGCTGTACAGCATGTTGATCAAGTGCTGTTCGTCAAGCGTGGGAGCTGGGGAGAACTTTGTTTACATCCCCTGTGTGGTCTTAGGGATCTTTCCTAACCTTTGTGAGTCTCAGTTTTCTTCTGTGTAAAATGGGAATAATTAAAATACTTACAGCCATGTTTGCTGTGTAAATGACAAAGATTATATGCATTAGCCCTTAGCTTATGGCCTAGCACAAAATCAAACTTTAATACCTGTTAAGAGGTATTATTATTGTTGTTGTTTATCAGTTTCTCTGGGAGTCTGGGTCAAGAAGGTTGGGTATGGAGATGTGAGATCTTCAGTGTTATTTGCAGTTAGCACACTCTGAGTATCTCATAAATATTACATGGTGTTGGGAACAGGCATGCTCTTGAAGCTAAAAGATTGTGACAGATAAATGGAGGTTGGAGGGTAAAGAATTCTTTAAAAGCAGGCAAATAAACATACACCTGAATAAAATACTTTAACTGCTTGCTACAGCATTTGGAGGGGTTTCAGAGGATGGGATACTGATATCAGAGAGACAATAAAAGAAATATAATTTAATGAGGTGGTGGATTTTCATGGCATTTTTGCTGCTGTCAGCAAATTTTTCAGTCTCTGCTAATCTTAGGTTTCCTTTGATGATTTCTGGACCTAGCACTGACATTTCAAAACATCTTACCATTTATATGATAAATTCTTTACATTGAATGTGTTGTTTCAGGTGAAAGCATGATTGCTGTGAAAGCTGTACTAGGAATCTACATTGAAATTATGCTCTTACACTATTCTTTTTATTACTGTGGACCTGCATTTATTTATTTAAAAGTTATTTATTTAACAGAATGTCAGAATAACAAATGATATTGCTCAAAAGGTCATCCTTGAGCTTTTCTCTGATCTGATTAGTTTTATCAGCCTTTATTATTCCCCAGACATTCTTTTTTGAATGTGTTACTATTGATTGTTGTAGAAATTTGATTTGATAGAGACTAATTTTGTGGAAGACAGCAGTTTTTAGCCAACAGAAAAAGTGACTGTAAGGCTTCCAAATTGTTTTAGAGCCAGTGATTATGGTGAAGCTTTACTTTTTATTGGAAGGATTTTAAAGGTATTATATTACTTCCTGAGCTTATGCATATTTCATATTTCTCTTCCACTGGAAAGGTAAAATTATTAACTGATACAGATCACATGGAGCAGTGACAGGTACTTGATGTTTTAGTGTGTGTCATGGGAATTGTTTGTCCTCTCCTATCCCTTATAAACTACTTCATAAAATTAGTTTCCTTCCTGTTCTGGAATCATATGGCTATTCTTTCCCCCAGTTTTAAAGGCCATGTCAAGTGCATAGGGGAGGGCAGTGCAGTCTCTGTAGATTAGGAGAGGAGATTCTGGGATTCTAGTCCAGCTCCTAAATTGTGCTGTAAATTTGTGCCTTCCGCTCAGCCTTTTCGATCCTTATTTTTTCATGTTTCAAATAATAATTGTTTTGTGTATCTCTCAGAGATATAGTGAGAAGCAAAGCATGTGTGTAAAAATAGTGGATTAAAAATGCAAAGAAAAAGATGGATTGTTATGTAATGGTTTCAAGTTAAGACCTAGGTCAGTGATACTTCATTTGAGAGAGGGACTTCCCCAGCAGTTGCATGGTCTTATAACAGTGTCACAGGAAGCATGAAGCTGCAAGTTCATGAGCTGCAAGTTCCCTGGGAAACACACATGTGGGGTAAAGCATGTGTGTCCAGAGCAGTGGTTCCAGAAAGGGGAGGCTCGTCACTTATAAACCTCTCATCTGTAAACCTGCCTGCCTGTATCCAGGACACTCATTCTCTTTCACTAATGATGTTTGGAAAGAATATATTTGGAAGGTATACCTGTACAGTCAGCAAACCTGCTGAATCAGCAAAGAGGGATCAGTAAGATAACTCTCGCTGAACCAAATCACCCACCACTCCTCCATCCTTTCCTTTCACCCCTGTCACCACTATGTGGCACTGAGGACGTCATTTCATTTCTCAGTCACCTTCTTACATATAGAATAAAAAGATCAGGCTATAGATATAGAAATTTTTAATAAACTCTTTCAACCCATTGACAATAATACCTCCTAAAAGCCTTATTCATAGGGTTGCTTTATGGGTACAATTTTATCCTCACCTTAAAAAAGATCAGTTGAAATTTTAGCCTCCCCTTATTTAGAAATAAGGTCCAATTGTAAATGTAATTAGTTAAGGTCTGGTCAAAGAGCAGTAACTGCTGCTGCTGCTGCTAAGTTGCTTCAGTTGTGTCCGACTTTGTGCGACCCCATAGATGGCATCCCACCAGGCTCCCCCGTCCCTGGGATTCTTCAGGCAAGAATGCTGGAGTGGGTTGCCATTTCTTTCTCCAGAGCATGAAAGTGAAAAGTGAAAGTGAAGTCGCTCAGTCGCGGGCCCTTAATCCAATATAATTGGTGTTCTGTAAAAAGATGGCCCCGTTGAAGACACAGACACACAGGGAGTATGCTGTCATGATGAGGGCAGAGGTGCAGTTACAAACAAAGGAACAGTGTGATTTCCAGTAAACCACCAGAAGGGGGAAAGGAATGATTCCATTATAGGTTTCAGATGGAGCATAGCCATGTTGACATCTTGACTGCGGACTTCTAATCTCCAGAACTTAGAGACAATAAATTGCTTTTTTTAAAGCCACTCAGTTTGTGGTGCTTTGATGCAGCAGCCCTAGGAAACTCATACAGGTTCCCATGCAGATCGAAAATGAAAAACATTTTGAAAATTAAAATGCCCTGTGGTGATTAGATGATACTCTCTTGTTTTGTGTCCATCATGATTCTAAGTGCAGTACTGACCTTTCTCTGGGCCAGTTTAGCACTTATGCTCCTGGAATAGAAGAAATGGAAGAAAAACTAAGAGATAAAAAGGCCAAATCTCGTCCCATGAGTGAGCATGTCCACACCCTTATAATTCTAGTAGCATGAAAGAGAGAGAAGACACCTAAGCTGTGGTGTTTTATTGGTCAGGAGTTTGCCACCAGTAGCAAACATGGCCCAGTGTCCTGGAATCAGGCCAGGACCTTAACAAACATCAGTGACGGTTAGGGTAGGGAGGGAAAAAGTGGAGAGTTTCCTCTCTCTTTGTTTTTTATATATTTATAAATAATATGACTGTAAAGTGTGGTTTTCCCTTCATCCTGAGGACATTTTTTATGGGATGAGCAGTATGCTAATATTTGATTTGGGGCATTAACCCTTTAAAGCTCTTTCAGTCACACACTTGGATGAGTGTGGACTGTAGGACGGAATTGCTATCCACCACAGGAAATGCTGCGAGCTTGTAGAACCTGGTGCTGAATCTTAGCAGTAAGGAGGGGAGCTGGAAAAAGTGTATCACTGGTCTCCACTGAGCCCTGTGCAGGCAAGGGATGTGAATACAACACAGAAAGAAAGCAATCCTAGCAACTTGTACAGCCTTTTGAATGAAGGTGGTGTGGTTCTATCTGGGAAGGACAGATAGTTTCATTATTTTGCACACAAAGTTGCTTCAGTCGTGTCCAACTCTTTGCGACCCTATAGACTATAGTCCATCAAGCTCCTCTGTCCATGGGATTCTCCAGGCAAGAATATTGGATTAGGTTGCCATTTCCTTCTCCAGGGGATCTTCCCAACCCAGGGATTGAACCTGCATCTCTAGTATCTCATGCATTGGCAGGGAGATTCTTTACCACTGAGCCATCTGGGAAGCCCCATTCATTATTTTAATGGTTTACTTTCACTGCCTTCCTTCCTCCCTTGCCATGGAACATGGTTCAGTTAGCCCTTTCTAAATTATTTGGCTTATGGCATTAGAGGGGTGTGTGAGTGATTGTATGCAGCAAGTCATTTTAGCAAGTCAATATCAACCAAATAACATTGCCAAGCTTAAGGGAAAGTGGGTGGTTTTATCTCTCAGATGTCTGGAGAGAAGTAATTTTTCCTACACTTTGCAGACAAATCTTGGACTTAAAGATTGTGTTTCCCAAGACTAATATTTAGTGATCAGCTGTACCAGACCCTTGATGGGTGCTTTCACATACATCATGATAGCTTACAAAGTAGTTCTGGAGTTCTGTTTTTATTCCTATTTTACAGACATGGATACTGGGGTCTAGAGAGAAGCTTCCAAAGAGCTGATGGGAAAGCGATCAATTTCATCACTTTAATAACATAGATTGCTTTTAGAATAGTGCTTTTTCTGGATGGTATGTCAGTTTCTAACTCATTTCTCAGTCTTTTCTCCTAAGCAGTCTGTTACTGTGGCTGTCATTAGAAACATTCACCAGTTTTTTTGCTTCTTTTTCCTACTGGTAGAATAGAAGGGCTTCCCATACCTTCTTTGTGTGTGTGTGTGTATATGTGTGATTTCAGGTTTATCCTTCTTTTAAGCTTTTAAATTAATTTTTATTGACACAGAGTTTTGTGTTAGTGATTAAGTTTGAGTATATACTCTGTTTTTCAGATTATTTCCCCTTATAATTATTGTGAAATATTGAATGTAGTCCTCTGTGCTATACAATAAGTCCTTATTGTTCATCTATTTTGTATAGAGTAGTATGTATATGTTAATTCCAAACTCCTAATTTATCCCTCCCCTTTTCCCCCTTTGGCAATCATAAGTTTGTTTTCTGTGTCTGTGAGTCTATTTCTGTTTTGTAAATAAGTTCATTCGTATCTTTTTTTAAGATTCTACATATAAGTGTTATATCATACTTGCCTTTGCATTACTTTACTTATTATAATCTCTAGGTCCATCCACATGGCTGCAAAGATATTATTTCCTTCCTTTTATGGCTGAGTCATATTCCATTGTGTATATATCGCATCCTCTTTATCCATTCATATGCAGATGGACATTTAAGTTGCTTTCATGTCTTGGCTCGGAGAAGGCAATGGCACCCCACTCTAGTACTCTTGCCTAGAAAATCCCATGGGCAGAGGAGCCTGGTAGGCTGCAGTCCATGGGGTCGTGAATAGTCGGACACGACTGAGCGACTTCACTTTCTCTTTTCACTTTCATGCACCGGAGAAGGAAATGGAGACTCACTCCAGTGTTCTTGCCTGGAGAATCTCAGGGACGGGGGAGCCTGGTGGGCTGCCATCTATGGGGTCACACAGAGTCGGACACAACTGAAGTGACTTAACAGCAGCAGCAGCATGTCTTGGCTATTGTAAATAGTAGTGCAGTGAACATTGGGGTGCATGTATCTTTTTGAATTATGTTTTTTTATGGATGCATGCCCAGGAATGGGATTGCTGGGTCATATAGTAATTCTAGTTTTCTAAGGAACTTCCATACTGTTCTCCACAGTGGCTATATCAGTTTACATTCCCACCAGCAGTTTAGGAGGGTTTCTTTTTCTTCATACCTTCTCCAGCATGTATTATTTGTATATTTTTTACTTTCTTTAGGGTTGCTAATGAAATGTGAGTAGAAGTGATAGAGTGTTACTTCCAGGTAGAGTCTTTAACAGCTGCTACATGATTTTTCTCTCATTTGCCTTCTGCCATGGCAACCAGTTATGCTCTGCTCGCTTGGGCCCTGGAGTTAGGATGATATGAAACAGTGCCCTCAGCCTATAATATCTTATAATGAGAATGAAAACTAAAACTTTTCTTTAAGCCACTGGGATGGTCAAGTGCTTACCATAGTACCAAAGCTTAATATATCCTGACTGATAAAATTGTGTGATTGGGTTTCACATTACAGATTTTTGGTCTTGGCTTTGAAATGTATGCCTGTCAGATGATAAACTTCCCTTGTAAAGTAACAATGTAGTCTTCTTACTCTGTGATTTTATCTGGTGCCTACGAGCCTTCAATGACATGAGATTTGAAAGGGCACAGACCTCCCTTTAAGGAAAATTCGTTTTGCAAAAGTTTATTGAATTCCTTGGAGAAGGAAATGGCAACCCACTACCGTATTCTTGCCTGGAAAATCCTATGGACAGAGGAGCCTGGTGAGTTGCAGTCATGGGGTTGCTAAGAGTCAGACACTACTGAACATGTGCACACCACTGAATTCCTACCATGTATAGAGCATCATTAGGTATCCAGAGATAAATTAGATAGATAACTTGCCTCAAGGAGCTTACAGTCTAGCAGAAATGGGCTAAATTTTTATATGAAATATATGCAATAAAATGTATAAACTTCATTTATTCAGGCATATTTATTTAGATCCCTTACTACTAAATGTGTCATGTTCTGGAAATTTAGTAGAGCAAAAACAGTTATAGTCATTGCCTCATGGAGTTAAGATCTAAAAAGGGAATTAAAATTAATCATATAATTGTACATACACTTTTAACTATGGAAAAGATTATTAAAAAGGGGTATTTGGCACTTTGAGAGAAGGATTTACTTAGTCTAGGGATGTAATGGAGGGCTCAGGGATTACATCTAGGGATGTAATGGAGTAACTTTGTGAAAATGCCTTGGACCCAGGCAGGCATCAAGCCAAATCTGGGTTTAAATTTGGATTTTGCTGCTTTGAGCCATAAGACCCTGCCCAAGGCATTTCACCTTTCAGAACAGATATAATGCTAGCTTCATAGGATAGTTGTAAGAATGATAAAAGCGAGATGGAGATGATCATCTGAACTAAAGCCAGACTATGAGGAGGAGGGGAACTAAGATGGCGGAGGAATAGGACGGGGAAACCACTCTCTCCCCAATAAATACACCAAAAGAACTTTTAAAGACCGCGCAAACTCCATAAAACAGGATCTAAATGCTGGCAGAGGACATTGGGCATCTGAAGGGACGGCCCATTGCCCACGAGAGGAGGTAGGACAAAAGAAAAAAGAGAGAGAAAAAAGTAAAGGGAGAGACAGAGTTGGGGGCGGGGATCCGTCCCTGAAGGGGAGTCTGGAATAAAGAGGAAAAAAAAAAAAAGAGGAGAAAGGTTTCCGAATACCAGGGAGCATTCTCTCGGGCGGATTTGTGGTGAATCTTGGAGAGCAAGATAGCAGGGAGTAAAAGCAGATTAATAATTAAGCCCTGAAAGCTACACTTCTGGCTGGAAGGCACAGGGAATCGGCGGCGGACGCCCCACCCCCCACTAGCCAAAGCGGACTGCTCAGGGAGGGGCGGGCCGTGCGCTCAGGGAACGGAGCAGCCTGAGCGACCCAACCCAGGGGGCTAACCGGAGATAGACTGAGAAGTAGCTTTCCCCTGGAAGAGCCCCCCTGCCAGGCCCATGCAGAACAAGGAGAGGTGTGGAGTCGGCAGAGAGGTGGCTGGCCGGGTGGCACAGAACAAAGGGCGTGCAGAGTCGGCAGAGAGGCGGCCGGCCGGGTGGCACAGAACAAAGGGCGTGCAGAGTTGGCAGGGAGGCGGCCGGCTGAGGAGATCTGGGCGCCTGTGGGCTGCGGACCGGCCCAGCCCCCGCCCGAGTGCAGCGGGCATAACCCAGCCTCGGCGAGACCAAAGGGTGAGGCGGAGTCGGCAGGGAGGCGGCTGGCTGGGCGGAGCTGGGCGCCTTCGGGCTGCGGACAGACCCAACCCCTGCCCGAGACCAGCGGGCATAGCCCAGCCCCGGCGAGGCTTCCTCAGCCAAATTGCGCACAGAGCTAGGTGCTAACCAAGACTACTGGGGATTCTGGAAGGATCGGCGCTCTGCACACCTAAGAAGACGTGCTTAGCTGCACGTCGGGAAAGCCGAGCGGTTGGGCCGGGGGTGGGGAGAAGCCGCGCTCCCCAACTGCGCCGGCGGACGACAGAGAGCCGAGCAGAAGGGGCGGGGGAAGCGCACTCAGCAGGAGCAGGGCAAACTCCAGAGCGCTGAATAGACACATAAAAGACCAGCAAACAGAAGACGCTTAAGCTAGCAGAGGCAACAGCTTTGGAGTCTATAGACCATGAGAAGTACAAGCCGGACCCAAGGAATTGTCTGAAAAATAAACTGACCCCTCGCCGTACGCACCAGCATCAGAGAAAGCCTTAGTTATAAATGTACTAGGAACATCTTTTAAATTTTTAAAACTTTTTTATACCCCCCCCTTTTTTTTTTAGAATTTTTAAGTCCCCTATAACCTTGTTATTTTCTTTCTTTCTTTTCCTTTATTT
>ML660201.1:19623404-19681104 GCA_007570785.1 Antilocapra americana
CGATCTTTATGCAAGGTGCTTCTTTTCTATATATGGAAGTTTTTCCTTGCATAAAATGAGTATATGAATACCTATTCTTTAGATTTGTTATGAAGATGAAATTAAAGGCATGTAAAATATTTAATACCCATCTTAGTAACTGAGGAAATGCTCTATGTAACTAGCAGCCAGCGTTTACTCTTACAAGTAGGGAAGTTTGTAAGCTCTGGGTTCTGTTTTATAATGTTTTAGATTCAAACTTCTAATGCTCTGTCTGACTGCAAGGGGCTAATGTCATTGAGTCCACTGTGAGATTTACTGTCTCCTTGGAGTATTAATACCCACCAATTAATAGTGACAGTCACTAAACATTTAGTACCTAATGAGCTGCATCTGCTCAGTATGGGTGGAGTGGCATGGCAAAGAAACTGTAATTCAGCTCACCAGACCTCTTTCTTTCTGGCTTTCCATGACCTCCCCACTGGGCTGCCCAAGGGGATTGACTTCATTTGAAAAATGCATTTAGAAATGTCAGTGTCTTAGAAGCCTGGAGCTCTAAAGCCTCCTTGGCACTGTGGATGCAAAAAATGTCAGAACTAGTCTGTCGTGAGCACCTAATCCCAAGATGTCATCCCAAAGGTGGGATAATAAAGGCTAGAAAGGAGAATGAGATGGCTCAGGTCACACAGCTGGGGATATAATAATGATGAATTTAGGGAAGGTCACTGGTGTTATGGAGCTAATGCTCTATTGAAGAAGAGAGACAAAATGCAAGAAAACAATTACAATAGCAAATAGGATGTAATGACAGTAATGAACTTGAGGGATGCTTTATATAAGGTAGTTGCGGGGAAGTCACTGAAGAGGTGGTATTTAAGCTGAGACACAAAATGCATAAAGGCAGCAGCCATACAAGGATCTGAGACTGGAGTGTTCCAGACAGAAGGAACAGCAAGTTTAAAGCTTGTAAGACAAGATATGTTTCATATATTGGATCTGAGTGTGGCAGAAACTCACTCATCTAGGGTAATATTGGTCACAGAGAAACTCTTGACCAATATTATAAATTATAAGTCAAACTTTCTAAGGTTTTAGGCCACTACAAAGAAATAAAATTTTATTGTAAGTATAAAGGAAAAGAAGTGTACTGGAAAGTTTTAAGCAGTGGAATAATGCAATTTGATTAATGATTAAATAAAGTCATTATTCTGTTATGTGAAAATAGGCTATTACATGATAAGAATAGAAACAGGGAGCCCAGTTAGGAATTTATTTTAATAGTCTTAGATGAGAGATGTTGATGGAGTGAACTAAGGTAAAAGTTTGCAGGAGAGGGAGAGAAATGGACAAACTAGAAATATATTTTGAAGGAAGAATTGGCAGGATGTTGGAAGAGTGTAAGGTAAAGGGAATGGGAATCAAAATCAGACTCCTGACTTTTGCCTTGAGCAACTGACTCTATGCTAGTGTCATTTACTGAGATGTAAAAGTCTGGGAAAAGAGAAGAGTTGGGAGCATAGGATTAAGAGTGTTGTTGTTTACTTGCTCTGTCTGACTTTTTTGTGACCCCATAGATTGTAGCTCACCAGGTTCTTCTGTCCATGGGATTTCCCAGGCAAGAATATTGGAGTAGGTTGCCATTTCCTTCTCCAGGATCTTCCTGACCTAGGGATCAAACCCACATCTCTTGCATTGGCAGGAGGGTTCTTTACTGCTGAGCCACTGGGGGAAACCCAGATAAAATAAGTATGAGATGCCACGGTGACATCCAAGTCATGTTATCAGTTAGATATTTGACCCTAAAAGCCTTGAACAGTCTAACCACCAGTCACTGGCTATATGAAGTGAAAGTGAAAGTCACTCAGTCATGTCTGACTCTTTCCAACCCCATGGCCTGTACAGTCCATGGAATTCTCCAGGCCAAAATACTAGAGTGGGTAGCCATTCCCTTCTCCAGGGGATCTTCGCAACCCAGGGATCAAACCCAGGTCTCCTGCGTTGCAGGTGGATTCTTTACCAGCTGAGCCACGAGGGAAGCCCAAGGATACTGGACTGGGTAGCCTATCCCTTCTCTGGCAGATCTTCCTGACCCAGGAATTGAACCAGGGTCTCCTGCATTGCAGGCGGATTCTTTACCAGCTGAGCTACCAGGGAAGCCCCATTGATTATATAAGGTATGGCAAATATTAAAATTTCATGATGCCACTCCCCTATCCAGTGCCATACAGACATTGCTAATAGATTACAGCACACTTCCCTGAGGAGCCTGGGTATGGCTTTAGAGTCCTTCTCTTCACAGTACTTCAGGTACTACTCCACCACTACTCCAGTGGTGTTCAAAAGACACATCTATTGACCATTTCCTCTGTGTTGTATTAGCATTTTTTCATCACCAACCATCTCAGCTTATTATTGGTTTTATTGTAAAAGTTAGAGCTAGTGATATATGATTCATTTTCAACACTTATTAAGAGCTACTATGTAAGTCCATTGCTCTGCAGGATGCTCTGTTTTAGTAAATCAATCAACATATGATTTAGTCTCTCCCTAAAGAAGTTAACAGGATACTTATGACATGAGGGGGTGTGGAATCAAAGGAAAGTGCAGGACTATATATGATTAGATGTTCAAATAAATGGTCTCCAACAATATGTTTAGAGGAGGGTTGGATTGCAGTGTATCAAAGGATTTCTAGATGTCCTGGAGAGATGAGGCTTGATCGGGCCTTGAGAAAGAATAGGATTGGAATGGTGAGATGGTGTCATCAGATGAGATAACCAACCTGATTAAAGGACTGAAGAAGGAAATGGGAAATCAGAAAGAGGAATTTAGCCATTTGGAGAGGGAAATGGGGAGAAGGTAGTTAAAATAATGGTCATATTATAGTTCTGACTTTAGGAAAATCCTCTAATCCGTGGTTAGCTTAAGTGCTGGGTATTTTATAGCATGGTATGAGTTCCATTTCTCAGGTTGCGTTCTTAATTCCCTGGCCACTACCTGAGTAAGGTATTTTTAATTACGATAGCATGGCAACTTTGGTCACAATTTTTGTTAGCTGGCTGATCTAGCAGATAAATTCTCAAATCTCAGTTGCTTAACACAGTACAAGTTCTTATCTTGCTCACATAATAATCTAATGCACTTGTTCTCAGTCAGGTACCTCTCCTGAATGTCTCTCCTCCAACCAGTGGTTCAGGGATCTAGGTTCTTTGTATTGTGTGGCTTTTCCATCTTCAATATATGATTCTTATAGCTGCCCTGAGTATTGACTCCTTTCTAGCCAGATGGCAGGGAGGAGAGCAGGAAGAATTGTGCATAGATGGCATCTATAAACCAGGCCTGAAAGTGGGAAACTCTGCTCTCATCCCACTGGCTAAAATTCAATCTCACAGGCAGAGAGTACTGAAAGGGAGACTGGAGAATGTAACTTAGTTGTGTGGCCTGAAAGGAAATGACGTGAATGTGGTGATTGTCTTTCCCACAGGGTGCTGCTGTTTACCTGATTCTTTGGTATGAGATCGCCTGAGCCCAAGAGTCATTTGGCATCAATTTGGGTCAGAAGTCCTCCCTTCCCAGTCCATCACCTCACCCAGCCACTGCGGGGGCTGAGCTGATCCAGATCAAGTAAGACCTGAGCTAGTATCTGCTGTAGCCCCTGATCTCCCCCCACCTCCACCCTTCCCTCTGTGATTTCATGTAACTATTTATCCTTTAGTTCTGACTCTGGACTCATTCTTTATCTCAGGCTGTCTAGGTTCCTGTCTGAACACCACCCTTACTGTTATGCCTTCTTCTTAACCTTTGATATCCATGCCCACAGACTCTGTCTCAAGTTCAATATCAGTTTCTTAGGAAGAGTAACATATCTAGATGGGGTGTTTGTGGATTTGGATATGATTGTCTGTCTTAGTCTTTGAGATTGTAAAGCAGGATCTGGTAGTGTTAAATGTAGCCTTAGAATGTAAGACGATTTGCATTATCTAAAAGGCACAATGGTTTGGTAAGGCCTGTTAAGAGAGAATGGCATTTTTATGGAGTTATTAGCTGGATTGCAGTTAGTCACATCCAAATGTAGTATCGCAAGTATTCTGTTACTTTCATTTTCTGTTAATTCACTTCATGCACATAATCTCATTACCTCATTTCACTCCTACAGCAGTCCTACAGAATAAGCATTATTATCCCCAGGCAGCAGTCATATATAACCATAAAAACAGGGTAGATTGATTGACTGGTTACAAAGAATTGATTTACCCAAGTGAGCGCTGGCTAGACAAGTCTGAAATCTGTAGGGCAGGCTGCCAGGAAGAGCAGTTTGGAACTCCTGGGCATAAACTAAAAGCACAGGTAAAATTTCTTCTTCAAGGTACCCTCAGTTTTACTTTTAAGTCCTTTCGATTGATTGAACCAGGCCTATCCAGATGACCTAGGATAATCTTCTTTACATAAGTCAACAGACTATAGGCTTTAATCACATCTACAAAGGACCTTTATAGCAACATCTAGATTATATTGAGTAAATGGAGACCAAGCCTAGCCAAGTTAACAGATAAAACTAATCATCATGCCCCATTTGAATGATAAGGAAATAGAGGCTCAGAGATGTAGTAAGTTGCAGAGCTGGATATTTAGGATTTTTCTTTTATGCTAAAATATACTCTTAGGTATTTTTTCAAGTTCCTAAATTACATATGTTTGCAGCAGGGTCCAAACAAAATATCTGAGTTGATTTACCGAGAGTGATCTAAATGATGTAATATTCAAAACATAATAGCGAAGAAAGTCATTCACTATATGGCAGCTAAAAGAGGATAAGAATGACTTATTTTTTCCTTTTTAGAAGTCTTATCATGAATAATTTTCAGTTTGGATAAAACCTTGATTTTAACGAAGTCAACGATAGAGTTTTCTTCTCTAATTCTTCTTTTAGGATCGAAAGAGACACAAAACCTTAACATTTATTTCTAGCCCGAGGCTGAACGAGTCATTGTTTTAATTATAGAAAGCTGAACTTTCATCTTTCTTTAATTGAGCATGGATAGTTTGTACCTGTGATCAGTACCAAAATGTCATCAAATCACTTAGGACGTTTCACACTCTTGAGCTGCAGTGAAAATACCAGTTATTTTGTACATCTGTGCAGTCGTCATTTGGGGCAACAGTTTCAATTTGTTGGTAATTATCGTCTGCTCTTCATGACTAGCGTGGTTTGGAAAGCATCACAAGAAGTGCAGTTTCCCTTTGGTGATAGCCAGTACATTTAGGGGAGAGGAGGCCAATGAGGTGACAGATTCTGGCTTCCTAGGTACATGGTTTGAGTGACAAGCAGAGATGAACAGATCATTACTTTTCACAGCAAAGAGAGGAGGAGGGAGCTCAGAAATTCTGAAGGAAATGTTGGCCTTTGGATGCTTCAGTTGTGCATTCTAACATAAGAAGGCAAGGACGTTTTTATTTGCTTTTCTTCCCTCCAGTCACACTCTAGGAAGACAGAACTATTATTATAGTCTATGTCTTACCACCAGACTCATGGTCTTTAGCAAAAAAGCACCCCAGAGGCTGAAATGAATACTGTGCCTGTTTCTGTCATAAAGTTTGATGATAGAAAAGAGGTTTGAAGCACTGATTTATAGCAGCCTTGGAGATAGTTACCAGCCCACATGCCTAGTAGCAATTGTGATTTAGTTCTAAAGAAGATGGACTTGATCTAAATGCCAGTGTAAAAACAGTCTATATAACCTTGAGGAAAAAATTGATAGGATGATCAATTACTTTTATCCCTTTTAGACAAAATTACCTTTTTAAAAAAGGATAGTTTGCAAATTTGGAGTTGAAAGAAAAGCACAATTTGAGTAGACTGTGTTTCCCCTGAGGTACTCAGAGGGTGATTTAATGCCATTTCTTAACCAAGAGTATATGGCAGACAGGTTGTCTCTGGGGAAATGAAGTGTGAGACAGAGGAAAAAGAAAGACTTGGGGAAAAGGAACTAAGGAGAGCACCTAGAAGCTTTAAAATTTGTAAAGAAAAATTGGTAAAAGGAAGATTCAGACTGGTGGTAAGGTAGAATCGGGAGCACAGTGGAGGTGGTCTGGGATTCTAGCAGAAGTTGTCTGGACAAAGTGAGGACAGGACTGACAGAGGAATTAGAGATGGGGGGTAAAAGTTTCCTTGGTGGCCTATGAGCAAGAAGTTTGGAATTGTGAGGAACCTAGCAGGTAAGAGAAAACATGCTTAAGTAGAATATTCTAGGGAATTTAATGAAGGTACATTTCAGAGTTGTGTAGCCAGGAAAAGATGATGAGGTGCCCAGCAGAGTGTAAGAGGCCCTTACACCCTCTAGGTGTGAAGAGCAAGGGGTGAACATTGGGACCCAATGTTGCTGGAGCCCCATGAGACCTATCACTATAGAATGAGGCTCTAGACATGAGTTGTAGAGGGATCAGTCATTGCCAGAGCCACAGTGCAGAGACAAGAGGAGAGCATCAGAAGAAATGCCCCAAAATGATCTCTTTCCTCCCACCTACTTGTCTTTCTTTTGGCCACTCCAACTTGAAGTCAGAGCAAACGTGGCGCACAGAAAGGCAAAGCCTGGTTTGGGGATAGTAGCACAGAGAGAGTAACCAGACAGGTGAGAGCCAGGAAGCAGGGGAGGTCCAAGTGCTCAGTACCAGTCTTGGCTCGGCAACCAACTTGCAAAGGGATGTTAAACAAACAGGGTAACCCTTCTCTGTTTCTTTTTTCTCTCTAGCAGTAAATGGGGATAGCAGTTCTTTCCGGTATTCTGGAGTTGTTATAAAGATTAGATGACATAGTAGATGTATTTGTTTCATTGATTTATATTTGTGTTGCACTTTATAATTTCCAAAAGTTTCTCATGTCTGTTACTTCATTTGCTTCTCAAAATTAGCTCTTAAGTTATCCAAGATAAGTTTTATCATTTCCATTTGATATTTGAGATGATTGAGTCAGAGAAATGAGGTGGTTTCTTCATGGTCATAAGGCCAATAGTTCTTTTGACTAAAACTTGACTGTAATTTTCTCTTATCGCACTGAAGTGCAGTTTAGTCCAATATCTCAGACAGTTTTGGGAGATAATTATTGTCTTTGTAAGGCACAAAGTTTCCTGATAAGGAGCCTGAGACCACACCTTTCATGTGGTCTGTAGAGAACAGCATCCATGATTCAGGTCTTCTTTCTTATTTGAGCATGATCTTGGGAAGAAAAAAATGGGAAAAGAAAAGGGCCTTGTTCTTGACTTGTCCTCCTCCTCTTTCTCTCTTAGCAGAAAATGCAAAATAAAGTGCTACAAGAAAATTAGAAACTAACAACATTGTAAAGCAATTTTCATCCAGTTTTTTAAAAAAAGATACCCAGGGGAAAACAAAGAAAGTCTGTATTACCCATACATTTAAATGTGAAAGCCTAACCCCCAATGTGATGGTATTTGGAGGTAGGGCCTTTGAGAGGTGATTAGGTCATGAGGGTGAAGCCCTCATGAATGAGATTAGTGCCCCAGAGAACTCTCTTCCCTCTTCTGCCATGTGAGGACAGAGTGAGAACTCTCTGCTAGTTATCATAGTGAGTCTATTTTTAGCTTTTAATAATATGACTATCTATTTTATACATATTTCAACTTTAGAAAATAAACAGACTGGGCTTCCTTTGTCAGAGAGATTGTGTACACACTTTTCCTCCCTGTATCTTCATCTCTTTTTATATTAGCACATGGGCAATTCTATTTCAGTGTGTTTTCTACTTGTGTATTTTAGGAAGAATGCTAAAGTGATAGAAATGTGAAGTGAGGATTAAAATTGAAGATGGACAAGAAGACTAGGTTAGGAATTATTTTAAGAGTTGGATGAAGGGAGCAGGTATGTGTGAATGCAAAGGAAGGGACCTGATCTGAGATTGTTTAGAAATCCAGTTTTAATTTCACCTTTACTCTGGAACTTTCTTCATTGGAAAAGAATGTGGTCTATCTATACTATTTCTTTATTCTGCCTCATTCATGCCAGTAGGTCACTCTTCTCTCAATGTATTTGACTAGATCTGAATCCTTAAAATTTTTCTATGATATAGGCTACTTAAATTTACTTGTTTTCTCTTCTGAAATGATCCACCTTTCTGATTTGTGTCTCCTTGACCATTTAGATTTTCTTGTCTTCGTACTATGAAACCCTGAGAGTGCCCAGGAGAGTGTGAATGCTCTCTGAGCATTTCACTATTTGCTTTCATCTTGGCCTTTTCCTTCTACCTCACTGATACCAGCGTCAGATGGAAATGACAGATGCTACCCAGGATCTGCTTCACATGGGTACTCTGACAATTAATTAGCTTTTTATTATTTTAAGTTTTAAGAGCAGAGCCCCTGTACTGTAAACAGTCCCTGTATGACCTGTTTTCTCATATGAATTTATGTATAAGAATCATAAAAAGGAAGCAAATGGCAAGAGACAGAGTAAGAAAGCTCCTTGTACAGCAGCTTCTGCTCAGGCCTATGGAAAGAGTTATAGGACCCAACACACAAGTCTTCTTTCTCACAATCTGTATTTCTTTTTTGGCCACTTTGCCTTCCAAAAGTCACCAGAAAAACCTTAGAAATACTTAACTTGGTTTAAATATATATATATGGTCCAGGGAGCATTCCTTTCCCTGAGCATCTGGAGGGGCAGTCTTCTTGCCCCAGGCAAAGCCACAAAATAGACGACAAACAGCTTTGGGAGAACCAAATGAGTTATTGCATATGAAAGTGCTTTATTTAGTTCTAAACACTAGATCTCTGTGTGTAAGTGACTAGATTCTCTCTTAAATGTGATACTTTGTCTCACCTTTGTAATCACTAAGCATCACTAGCTGACTTACTATTTGCCAGCCATGGGGCTGCGTGTTTTACATATATTACTTCTTTTAATCCTGTTGCTGCTGCTAAGTCACTTCAGTCATGTCCGACTCTGTGCAACCCCATAGACGGCAGTCTACCAGGCTCCATCTTCTTCTTCCAGCCTAGCATTTCTCATAATGTACTCTGCATGTAAGTTAAACAAGCAGAGTGACAATATACAGCCTTGATGTACTCCTTTTCCTATTTGGAACCAGTCTGTTGTTCCATGTCCAGTCCTAGCCGCTGCTTCCTGACCTGCGTGCAGGTTTCTTAAGAGGCAGGTCAGGTGGTCTGGTATTCCCATCTCTTTCAGAATTTTCCACAGTTTATTGTGATCTACACAGTAAAAGGCTTTGGCATAGTCAAAACATCTATGTTTTTCTGGAACTCTCTTGCTTTTTTGATGGTCCAGTGAATGTTAGCAATTAGATCTCTGGTTCCTCTGCCTTTTCTAAAACCAGCTTGAACATCTGGAAATTCACAGTTCACATATTGCTGAAGCCTGGATTGGAGAATTTTGAGTATTATTTTACTAGTGTGTGAGATGAGTGCAACTGTGTGGTAGTTTGAGCATTCTTTGGCGTTATCTGTCTTTGGGATTTGGATGAAACCTGACCATTTCCAGTCCTGTGGCCACTGCTGAGTTTTCCAAATTTGCTGACATATTGAGTGCAGCACTTTCACAGCATCACATTTTAGGATTTTAAATAACTCAACTGGAATGCCATCACCTCCACTAGCTTTGTTCGAGTGATGCTTCCTAAGGCCCACTTGACTTCACATTCCAGAATGTCTGGCTCTAGGCGAGTGACCACACCAACGTGATTATCTGGGTCATGAAGATCTTTGTTGTACATTTCTTCTGTGTATTCTTGTCACCTCTTCTTAATGTCTTCTGCTTCTGTTAGGTCCATACCATTTCTGTCCTTTAGTGAACCCATCTTTGCATGAAATGTTCCCTTGGTATCTCTGATTTTCTTGAAGACATCTCTAGTCTTTCCCATTCTATTGGTTTCCTCTATTTCTTTGCTGAGGAAGGCTTTCTTATCTCTCCTTGCTATTCTTTGGAACTCTGCATTCAAGTGGGTATATCTTTCCTTTTCTCCTTTGCTTTTCACTTCTCTTCTTTTCACAGCTATTTGTAAGGTCTCCTCAGTCAGCCATTTTGCTTTTTTGCGTTTCTTTTCTTGGGGCTGGTCTTAATCTCTGTCTCCTGTACAATGTCATGAACCTCTGTCCATAGTTCATCAGGCACTCTGTCTATCAGATCTAGTCCCTTAAATCTATTTCTCACTTTCACTGTATAATCATAAGGGATTTGATTTAGGTCATACCTGAATGGTCTAGTGGTTTCCCCCACTTTCTTCAAGTTAAGTCTAAATTTGGCAATAAGGAGTTTATGATCTGAGCCATTAAATATAATTTATTGAGAACCCATTATGTACTAGAAACTATGCTAGATATCCTAGATTAGGATATGACACATAATCCTTATAACAACCCCACGAAAATGTATTATCACCATTTTACATACTTGTTCCACTTACTATGGTGACACAATAAGTAGCAAAACTTGTTTTGAATAAATATTCAAATTCAGATAGATCTGCCTTCAAAAACAACTCTGCATTACATTATGGTTGCTATAGTAGGTTGAATGGTGCCCCCAAAAGATATGTCCCTGTCCTACCCCCTGTGAATGTAACCTGATTTGTAAAAGGGTTTTTACAGACATAATTAATTGAAGGACCTTGAGATGGATTCATCCTGGATTATCTGAGTGTATCCCAAATGTTCTTATAAGAGACAGAGAGGAAAAGACACAGAAGTAAGATAAGAAGACAGGGGCAGATGAAATCAGAAGGTGTGATGAAATTGGTGTGATGAAATCAGAAGCCAAATAGTGTCTCGTACCACCAGAAGTTGAAAGAGGCAAGGAAATATTTTCTTGTATAGCATTTGGACAGAATACAACCCTAACAATTCTTGATTTTGGACTTCTGGCCTCTAGACCTGTGAGAGACAAATATTTGTTGTCATAAGCCACTCATAATAATGATTTGTTTTCATGACAAAAAAGAAATGAATGCATAACCTGTGTCATTTTTAAACTATAGACTGGCTCATATTGTATCTTTAAAAAATTGTATGGCAAAAACAATTAAAAAAAAAAGACAATAACCAAAAAAAAAAAATTTAAAATGCTCACTGAGTAAAGAGTGAAGTCGCTCAGTCGTGTCCGACTCTTTGTGACCCCATGGACTGTAGCTTACCACGCTCCTCCATCCATGGGATTTTCCAAGCAAGAGTACTGGGGTGGGTTGTCATTTCCTTCTCTAGAGGATCTTCCCAACCCAGGGATCGAACCTGGGTCTCCCGCATTGTAAGCAGACGCTTTACCATCTGAGCCACCAGGGAAGTCAGCTTAAAATGCTCACTACCTCATCTCATTATTATGGTCATTGATGTCTTTGGTGTCTTCCAGTTAGACTAATTTTTTTGACTCCTTTTCCACTTGTAACCTTTAAGGACCTTTCCCACAGTAGTATCAGTCTATGCACAAGATCCTGGACATGGCTTCATGCATTTGCTCACCTTGACTCCCACCCCTGGAAGGCTCTTCTTAGCCTGTCTCACACCATATGCTGCTGCCAGTCTCATTCTCAAGCTAAGCCTGAATGATACCTCTTCTTGAAATCCTGAAGAGAAAGCCCCAGCCAGAATTAACTTCTGTGTCTGGGACCCCAGAACAGTCTACTTATTTCTCCATGTATGACTTCTGCCTGTCTGTCCTATGTTGTAGTTATGCAGCTGCCTATGAAATCCTGGAGGTAGGGTAGGAATTAAATGAATCTCAGTGCTTCCCCTGGTACCAGTCAATGGATGTCTCATGGTTGATGAAGACTAACATACCTTTCTTTTCCCTTGAGAATCTCTATACAAAAGTTTCTCAAACTTGAATTTGTAAGAGAATCACCTAAACAACACTTATTTGTTAGAAATATAGATTTCTGGGCTTCTGCATTCATTGCTTTTGGAGTAGATCATCCAAATAATTTTGATGCAAGTGATTGGCTAACTATACTTTGAGAAATCGTATTCTAAAATTTGGATTGGAAACTTCTGTGGCGTCCACCTGTTGAATAATACTTTTATGGGTGTCTCCTGGAATATGAGTGACTTAAACTCACACTCTGCTTGGGAAAAGAAGAATCACATCATCCTTTGTGACTTTGGTCAAAAGAGCCTGTACATTTGATTCCATTTCTAAACTCTGTCTCAGACCAACTGAAATATTTCATATTTCCTGAGCTGCTTAGGACTGAGGTTTGTTTCCTTATTTAAAATGCACGTGCATGGGCTCTCATCAGATACATGGTCAGAACTGTCTTATGAAGAAATGCTTCTCTATCTCTTAAACAGTTACAAGTTCTATTTCTGTGTACCTCTCCATGTTTAACTTGTCTTCAAAGAGCTCTAACTTCATTACTTTAGACATTGATGAAAGAAAGGTCTGCCTAAGCATCCATGTCCATTAAAAGAACAACCAAATGTGCTGTGTTTCTATCTTTTGAGACATTAGTAATTTTCACCTTCCTGCTTAGAAATGTCTTATGTCCTTGAAAACTTCTGCATTACAAAATAACTCAGTATAAGGTGGATGAATTTTTCTTTTCTGAGCTCCAGTAAAATGAGAATAATCATGCCTACTTCATAGGACAGTTGTGACAATTAGATAAAATAATTCACTATATAGAAAGCATTTAGTATAATGTTAGGCCTATAAGAGGGCCTCGATAATGGTTAAGCTTATGGATATCAACCAGGCTTAATATTCATAATTCCAGGTATAACTTGGATTATTTGTTGTCATCCTCTTCTTCTTCCTCACCATCATTAAATTGCTGGATATTAATTAGTATTTATTTTGTATCAGGCACATTTTAAGTACTTGACATTTGACCTCATTTTTCCATTACTGCCCTAACAAATTTTCACAAACTTAGCAGTTTAACACAACATAAAATTTCTATTTCAGTCTATAGGGCAGAAGTCTAAAAGGGGCTCACTTGGCTAAAATCAAGGTGTTGGGGAAGCTGTGTTTCTTTCTGAAGGTTCTATTTCTCTTCTCATTTAGGTATTTGGCAGAATTCAGTTTCTTACTGTAGTGGGACTTAGGTCCCATTTCTTTGCTGGTTATCAACTTAGACTGTTCCCAACTTACAGAGGCTGCTTGTATTCATTGGCTTGCAGACTCTTTTCTCCATCTTCAAAGCCAGCAATGGTGGAGTTAAATCCCATTCACACTTTGGAATTTTCATGCATTTCATCTCCGACCTACTTTTCTGTTTTCTTCTTTCACTTTTAGGGGTCCATGTGATTAGATTAAGTCCACTAGGAAAGTCTAAGACAGTGTCTGTACTTTGAGGTCTATAACCTTAATTACTTTTGCAACATCCCTTTTGCTAAGTAACATAACATATTCCCAGGTTCTGGGTATTAAAAAAAATGAACTTTTTTTTTTTTAAAAAAGGAAGGGGCATTATTCTGTCCACCACACATTTGTTGTCTCATTGAATTCTCCTGTCGTTCAGTTGCTGAGTCAATTCAACACTTTGTGAACCCATGGACTGCAGCACATCAGGCTTCCCTGTCCTTCACTATTTCCCAGAGTTTGCTCAAATTTATGTCCACTGTGTCAATGATGCCATCCAACCATCTCATCCTCTGTTGCCCTCTTATCCTCCTGCCCTTAATCTTTACCAGAATCAGGATCTTTTCCAATGAGTTGGCTCTTTGCATCAGGTGGCCAAAGTATTGGAGTTTCAGCTTCAGTACCAATCCTGCCAATGAATATTCAGGGTTAAATTCTTTTAGGATTGACTGATTTGATCTCCTTGCTGTCCAAGAGACTGTCAAGAGAGTTCTCCAACACCCCAGTTCAAAAGCATCAATCTTTGGTGCTCAGCCTTCTTTATGGTCCAACTGTCACATCCATACATGACTACTAGAAAAACCATAGCTTTGACTGGATAGATCTTTGTTGGCAAAGTGATGTCTCTGCTTTTAATATGCTGTCTAGGTTTGTCATAGCTTTCTTTCCAAGGAGCAAGGCTTATAATTACTTATAATTCCATCGCTATAGTCACCCTCCACAGTGATTTTGGAATCCAAGAAATAAAATCTGTCACTGTTTCCACTTTTTCCCCATCTGTTTGCCATTAAGTGATGGGACCCAATGCCATGATCTTAGTTTTTTGAATGTTGAGTTTTAAGCCAACTTTTCCACTCTCCTCTTTCAGCTTCATCAAGAGACTCTTTAGTTCCTCTTTGCTTTCTGCCATTAAAGTGGTATCATCTGCATATCTGAGATTGTTGATATTTCTCCTGGCAATCTTGATTCCAGCTTGTGCTTTAGCCAGCCCAGCATTTTGCATGATGTACTCTACATATAAATTAAATAAGAAAGGTGACAATATACAGCTTTGACATACTCATTTCTCAGTTTGGAACCAGTCCATTGTTCCATGTCCAGGTCTAACTGTTGCTTCTTGACCTGCATACAGGTTTCTCAGGAGGCAGGTAAGGTGGTCTGGTATTCCCTTCTCTTTAAGAATTTTCCACAGTTTGCTGTGATCCACATGATTAAAGGCTTTAGTGTAATCAATGAAGCAGAAGTAGATGTTTCTTTTTGAAATTGCCCTGGAGCTTTCTTTATGATCCAACAGATGTTGGCAATTTAATCTCTGGTTCCTCTGACTTTTCTAAATCCAACTTTTATATTTGGAAGGTCTCAATTCACATACTGCTGAAGCCTAGGTTAAACTAGTGGCTCAGATGGTAAAGAATCTTCCTGCAATGTGGGAGACATGGATTTGATCCCTGGGTTGGGAAGATTTGCTGGAGAAGGGAATGGCTACCCACTCTAGTATTCTTGCCTGGAGAATTCTATAGAGGAGTCTGGTAGACTACAGTCCATGGCTTTGCAAAGAGTCAGACATAGCTGAGCAACTAAACTTTCAGAATTCTCCTGGTATCCCTATGAAATAGATTTCATTATACCCATTTTACAGATGACAAAGGGAGACTTAGCAAGATTAAATAACTTGCCTAAGATCAAATCTGCAGTAAGTGATAAAACCAGGATTCAAATCTTGGCACTTTGCCAGCAAAATCTGTCTAGTTTGGAATTAAACTAGGTTAAGCTATGAAATGGGTTCTGCTACCAAGACCAGTGATTCTTTCTCTATACTTATAGGCTTGGACAATTTAAAAGAAAAAAAAATGACCTACATTCAATAACTTGACTATCCATAGATGGTCCAACAAACTCTTAAGTCTGTATCAGAGATGTATATTTGTGGCCAATTGTTATTGACATAGAGCACAAACATCTTGTAGTTCTTTTCACAGCTTTCTCCTGATTTTAGACTTTTTCCATTGCAACATTATCATCATCAAAACTTTCATCACATGTTGGAGGAAAAGATTTTTAGGAACAAAACATACAATCACAGCAAATAAGTGGTATATTTTGTGATCATGTCTATTACTTATTTAATGTTAATCTCCGTGAAGTGCCTTTTGTCACTTAGTGACCCTGCAAGTACTATTAATTGCTGGACATTTTAGGCAAGGAAACTGAGAAATTGATACACAAACTTGCTGAGATTTGAAACTTGGAAGCCTGGCGTCAAACTACTCTGTTCTGCGACCACTATAATCTTTTCTTCTAAGATGGAGATATTTGTATCTTTTCTACTCTTTAACAGTTTCTGCATTTTTCCCTTGCCTGGGGTATCTGATACCAGGCATCTTGGCATTTGGACTACTCTCCTATATACAGATGATGCCCTAATGATAAAGCCTACATACCCACTAGGCCAGGCAAAGGTGAAAATTGTTTTTTTAAAAAAAAAAGAATTTTCAGATTTTTACCCAGTAGTTATGTTTAATTCATAAGTAAGTGCAGGATAAAGTAGTTTGATAGTGTTGACCTGGTGTAGGTAAGACGTTATACTCCTGAGGTTTAAGTGAGGAGCCTGGAACTTTCTTCCAATTCCAATTGAATCCTTAGTATAAATCTCATAGCATGGGCCTTAACTGACATATTATTTCCTTACATATGTGTAGCTCTTTTATCATTTACAACACATTTTTACATATTTTCTCATTCAAACATCAAAAACATCCTGTGAAGGAAAATGTCACAGAATGACATTGATTATGACAATGAATGCTTACTGTATGCCAATGTCAAACACTACACATTTTACCTTATTTAATCTTCTCACTGTCCTTTGAAGTAGGTACTACTTATCTCCATTTTAGAAATAAAGCTGACTGACTCTTTCAGGGTCACCAAAATAGTAAGGATGGAATTGAGTTTTAAACCCTGTCAGTTTGACTCCTGGGAGTGTATCCTAAACTAAGACTCAATAGCATTATTTCTATTCTTCAACTAAACCAATGAAGACCTAGAGTAAAATTAAATATGGTTTATAAAACTTTACCCAGCTGTGACAACTGTAGGACTTGGATCAAGTTTTCAGCCTTGTATTTGGAGATGGTAACAATATAGTAGAACGATATGGAATCAGAAAGAGTTCATTTTTCCATGAGGCACTAAATGTGTGACCTTGGGTAAATCATGGATACCTTCTAATCTTTAATTCAATTCACTATAGAGTGGGGATAATCATACCTACTTCCTTAGATTGTCAACAGGATGGAAATAATGTACATAAAATTATGGGCATGCATTTAGTAGCTGATATTAGTTAAAGCTCCTTCCAGTACACCAGCTGCTTCTCTAAATGAGAGTCCAGTTCTGATAGGTTTGGAGTGTGGTGAAATTGCAGCTGGTTGGGGGAAATTGTCTAAGCAGCCCTCAATCATTTTTCATATGAGCCATAGGGTTTTGGAAGGCACCACCTGATAAATCAGTCTCAGCTTAGGAAGAGCCTCAGAGAGGTGCCCTTGACCTGAGAAATACAGTGAAGGAGACCACTGTAAAGTTTTGCTTAACTTGGCAGATCTAAAGCAATCAGACCTGGGGCCTGGGGGCTTATTAATAAGCATCATGCTTTCCCCTTAGCTGTTTCCCTAGATGAGCTAATGATAAACATGATACCTTATGATTTCTTCTGCTCTTTATAATCTCCGTCCTACAAGATAAGATTCCAAAAACAGCTCTGAAAAGCTGTGCAAAATTTGATGGTTTTGGAAAATGAACAAATGCTGAAGATTGCTGCCTGTGTCAGGCTGTAAGTATAAGAGTAGAGCACTGAAATATACACTGGCAGGGAGTTTTAAAAGGTTGATCCCCTGAGTATACACTGATATGGCCCAGAAACAGAGTCTATTCAGAATGATTTATGTTCCATGGTGCCCTGGTGTGATCTGAGTTACCTTTGGAAGGAAGAGCAGACATCAGATGAATTTAGAGGATAAAAATAGGTAGATGAGCATAAATGCAGAAATATCCTGAGTCTCTGAGCTCTTTCTAAGGAGATTTTCAGGGAAATACCTGGAAAACTCAAACCCTCTTGTGCCTACTGGTAATGAAGATTTGAGCTGTGGAAATTTATGAATAGCATGATCCTTGCTGAGGCCTGTGTGGGCCTCTTCCTTCCAGCCTTTTTCCTGAAAAGGAAGGGTTAAAAAACAGAGGTGGAAGAAAGCTTAGAAATAAATAGTGACATCTAATCTGCCTTGGTGCCTGCTTCTCAGTGGTCTTGAACTAATGTATAACTGTTTAAAATGTTCAGGCATCCCAAGCAGAAGAAATGATTGAGTCAGGCAGCCCTAACTTGACTTGTTGGATTAAATAAGCTCCAAGAAACTAACCTGATGGTAAAGCATGTATCTCTTTGAGCTCTATAATTAAACAGATCTAACTATCTTCACATCCTGCCTCTGTCACTAAGTAGCTGTGCATCTATGGGAATGTTACTTTATCTCTCTAAACCTGAATTTCCTTATTTGTAAAACTGCAGTAATAATAATGGTGTAAGTAATATATTAAGGCTTCCCTATTGGCTCTGTAGTAAAATATCTGCCTGCCAATGCAAGGTTCAGTCCCTGAGTCAGGAAGATCCCCTGGAGAAGGAAATGGCAACCCACTCCAGTATTTTTGCCTGGAAAATCCCACAGACAGAGTAGCCTAGTGGGCTACAGTCCATGGGGTCACAAAGAGTTGGATACAACTTAGTGACTAAACAACCACAATTAAGTTACATAGTCCTGTTATAAAGGTTACATTAGAAATACATGTATACTACTTAACAGTGTCTAGTCTATAGTAACTGCTCTATGAATGTTATCCTATACGACTTTTTTGGCATCTTTTGTCCAGATTCTATGGATTTGTTAATGTTGGCAAGTTACGATAAGACCACTTTATTCTAGTCTTCTTGTTTGGTGTTTACTAGAAGGTCAACTTTTACTTCAGAAGGCAGATCTTTAGCTAGATCCAGCCAAAGTAATTCCCAGGACTATGTTTTGAGCCAAGGAGAAGGAGAGACAGCCTGAGCTGTTGACAAGCCCCTTAGATATTTCTTGGCTCAGTCATCAGGGATAGGAAGCTCAGAGAACAACGCAGGCGACCACTGTTACTTCCAGCCTGCTGCCAGAGCAGACAGAAAACAGAGAGCCCAAGCCAGCCAGATCACAGGTGCAAAAGCCACTGGAGACAGGAGCCTATTCCAAAGCTGCCTGGCACAGCTGCTCAGTATGAGGGTCAGCCAAATGCATGAGATGTCACCTCTATTGATCTTGAAAAGGAAAAGAAACAAATGGATTTGAGAAAAGTTAATGTCTGATTAGGCTCTTGAAGGGGGCTTCCAGGTGGCTCAGTGGTAAAGAATCTGCCTGCCAATGCAGGAGGTAATGGAGATATAGATTTGATCCCTGATTTGGGAAGGTTCTCCCCAGAGAAGGCAATGGCAACCCACTCAAGTATTCTTGCCTGGGAAATCCCATGGACAGAAAAGCCTGGTGGGCTACAGTCCATGGGGTCGCAGAGTTGGACACAACTGAGCAACTTAGCATGCACACACGTAGACTTTTGAAGACGATCAGATGCTTTGGAATAATAGGATAAGAGTAGATGCGAATCAAAACTCTGTTTTTATGAGATGGGGGATACTCAGAACCAGAAAGGGAAATGAATTGTTCCAGGCTACAGAGCCATCAGTGCAAAGCCAGGCCTATGATCTGGCTCTCTGGACCCCACTTTTTATTACATAGCACTGTTAGATTCTGCCTTTTGGTAATTTGAAGGGCAAAAATCTAATATAATGAGTTGTTTAATTGTAAAGTTTTAAAACTGATATGACACTACAGTACGCAAGTGTGTGCTTTCCACTACAGCCTTCTAAATCTACAAGATGGCTAGGATTTAAAGCTTTGGGACCTTTTGTGCCTGGAGGATGATTTTCCCAGAAACCAGTGAGGAAAAGGACACAATACTTTTTACAAGTTTTTGCCTTTGCTTGGCTTTTGAAACTTACAGCTTATGTAGTTTTTAAATTCCTCTTTTTTAACAAAGGGAAACAATATGCTTTCCTCTGTATGAAAAAAGTGGTATGGAATGATGAGCTGCACTGCCCCCAAAGGAAGAAACTCAGCTCTTATTATAGTAGTGATGATGATTATTGTTTTATGGGTCAAATGCCAGTTTGCTTGTGATGATGGAGCATGCAGTACCTCCGTTGTTCTAGTCCTTATTTCACCAAGAGTAAACATTTGCAAGAAAGCATGCTTAGGTGGGGAGTGCCTCCCTTGTTCACAGAAGCTGAGCTCAGTGTGTCTGGATGGGGACTGAACTCTTCACCTTAAACTCCTCAGCACCACATTCTAACAGCTGAGCCATAGTGTTCTCAAGTGTTACAGTTGAATACCCACATGTCCCATCACACAGTGTTGAATCTCTGCAGATCAGTTAAACAGACACAGTACCTGCTGGAGACAATGAAAACTCAAAACTGCTGAAACAGCCAGGCAAGCACACACAATGTTTTGCATCCTTTTATTTACAAAGTACACTAGAGGGCAAGTAAGCCACTTCCAAATTACCTGAATACAGGAGTATTAAAACATGATATTATACCTTCTCCTATTAAATTTACCTAAATGCCTTTTAGAGTTTTTTGAACATCCCTATAGAGCAGAATAGTCCTATAAAAATGTAATGCAATTCACAGATGTAAGCTGCGTTTGTGACTTTACATTTTCTAGTAGCCACATTTTAAAAAGTACAAAGAAATAAGTAAAATTAATTTTAACAATATCTTCAATAAGCTATTTTAATTAAGCCAGTATGCTCAAAATCTTATTATTTTAAGATATAATTAATACAGAAATTATTAATGAGACACCTTACATTATTTTCATGCTGAGTCTTTAAAATCTGATATATAGCTTACACTTACCAAATGTATCATTTGGACCAGCCATATTTTAGTGCTCAGTAGCTTTGTGTGGCTCATGGGGTTTGACAGTGAGGCTGTAGAGCTGGTGTGAAGATAAGGTCCTTCCCAGACAGGATCCCGGGGCTTTGCTGGCACTGTCCAGGACTGACCTCTGGAAACAGTTGTTTCTCTTAGTCAGTACAGTGAAGAACAACTCAACATCAAACAAGCAAGAACCAAAATAGTTGTTTTGCAGTAGATTTTCCTCACTTTCTAAAGGACTGGGGTCAGTCCTTTTCTGCTTAAAATCACATTTCTTTCGCCTTCAGCTCTATTACTAGCCGCTTGGATGTACAGATGTGGATGTAAAGGGGCTCTGCATTTTCTTATTGTCTCTGGCCATGTTTTTGAGGATATTATGTAGACACACCCATTTTTGTAAATGCTTGGAATTTAACTAGAGAATTACACTTTTCCTTGACCCATTATCAAATAATCAGTTATGTGGAAGGATGAAACTATTCTTTCTATGCCCTGTTTAGGACTGCACAAGAGAAAGTGATCTTGTCATTCTTGAAACTGAGATCTGCCTTTTCTCCACAAAAATCTTGTTTTGCCAGTAGTCACAGTTTTATTGTTGACACTGTGCCTCTGTATTAGTATTGGTGCAAGGCTCATAAACCTTAGCAACTTCATTCCTCACCAATTAGTTTCAAATCAATTCTACTGTCTTGAATCTAACGGTGCTTCCTGCTCATAAAGGATTTCACATCTAATGGCCTGGAGTGACACAGAGATGCAATCACCTGTTCTTTAGGTAAGAATTCTTGAGGGAAGTCCTTCAAGATTTCTGAGGACAGATTGCTTCCTGTTGTCACTACCTTCCAGTTCCATTGATTTCACCTTCCCTTTCCTCAGAGGTCCATGCAAATGTGAGAAATGAGCAGAAATGGGACCAGAAGACTTGGGTTTTAGTCTGAGCATTTTTGACCTTGATGGGACCTCAGGTTGCATAGGCTTTCCAAGTCTCAGATTGTTCATCTATGAAATGGAGGTAAAAAGTCTCGTATCACACAGAATTTTGTAAGATTAAATGAGATAATGGACGTTAAAGTGGTTTGTAATGTATAAAGTTTTCTGTAAACATGAGGAAGGAATATTATTGAGCCAATGCAGAGGATAGACCTGTAAAGAACATTCTTGAGATAAAATAAAATTGGAGTACTATCTAGATCCTCCTCTTTGAAGAACCCCCATTACAGCTTTGGAAGGCAGTGACTTAAGAAGTTGCTGTTGAGTTGCTAAGTAATGTCCAACTATTTTGCAATGCCATGGACTGTAGACCCCCAGGCTCCTCTGTCCATGGATTTCCCAGGCAAGAATACTGGAGTGGATTGCCATTTCCTCCTCCAGAAGACCTTCTAACCCAGGAATTGAACCTGCATCTCCTGCATTGTCAGACCACTGACCCACCAGGGAAGTTCAGCTTCAGAAGTAGGTGAGGCCTTATGTGCAGTGTACCTGGTGAAGCAATCCTTACCTTCACTTTATTCCTTTTTTTTCTCTCTATAATCAACATTCTGATATCATCTCCCTTCTTGGATATCATTAATAGATATTTCATCCTGGTTTCACCTGGATTGAATGATTGGGGAAGAGCAGATTTGTTATGTGTTCCAAGTCCAGGGTGGATATATTACCCTTATTTTAATACATTACCAACCTGATATTAGAGGAAACTTCTCAGAGTTTGGTTCTCTTTGTGGGCTTTTGATTACCATTGGAGAGGCTGTGAATTTAGGTGGATTTATTATCTTGTAATTCCAGGAATTCTGTCTCAGAGCTAATTAGTTTCTTCTCTCTCTCTCTCTCTCTCTCTCCTTCCCTCCCAACCTCCTCCCATTACTCCCTCCTTCCCTTTGGTATTAGGATAATAGAAACTGATGCTAGGGTAATTTATTAATTTGAATGCCATGAAATGGCCAGGCTTGTTTAAGTATTAACACTAATCTATAAGACTTTGACTGTTGAGACCTTGCCTTATTCATGCCCTGCATCTTTTTATTACCCCAAACCTGGTGTAGATAGTAGGTGCCCATCCATTGAATGAATAGTGAATAGTAATGATCAATATTTTTCAGGGTATGAAATATGTTGGGAACCCTTTAGAGGTACTCTCATTTAAACTTCATAGGGGCCTATGATGCAGATAATGTTATTCCCATTTTATAGATGATAGAACTGAATGGCAGGCATTTAGATTTATCCAAAGTCATGTAGTGGCAAAATGTATGGATTTGAATTATGATTAGTATTGCTCTAAGCCCCATATATCTTGTGTTATATCTATGCACCTTAAAATTACTGTCTCCCAGTTTTAATATAAGTAGTTCCCTTGATAGTATAACATGTAATGAAAGTAAAATGGTGCTAGAGGAGGGATCATAGAAAATCTATATTTAAGAAAGAGAGAGAGTCTGGTATGGAGATGAGATCCTTATTCTCATTCTGAAATCTCATTTATTAAACTTTTATGAAAATAATCAATATTTACCAAATATGTGCCAGGCTGTGATTAGTGCTTTCTGTATGTTTAATTCTCACAACCATCTCATGAAGCAGATAATGTTACTTTGCCCTAAATTTTAGATAAACAAATTGTGAAACAGAGAGAGTAAGCACTTTGCCTATGATCACATCCTGGCTTAATATAAAGCTACGTCTGACTCCAGAAAGAAATCTCTTAATCCCTTCATGGTACTATTTTCCCCTTCTTGTGCCTTTATGCTCAGAACCAGTTGTTACATATTAGTTTGTGACTGTTGATAGTCCCTACCAGAATGTAAACTCCTTGAGAACTGTTCACCTTGCCTTTAGCATCTGTATTTCCCCGTACTGTTCATATAGTGTTCAATAGATGCTCATTTAATCCTTGTCAGGCAATTCTGAGACTCAGCCAGCTGATCACTCAGTCTCCCTATAACACTAAGAATTAAGTGAAATGATTGTTCACACTTTCAGTGTTATAACTGGCAGCATCACTTCTATGCAATAGCAAATACTTTCCGTGTCCTGTGCCACAGTCTCTTGATCTGCCATGAATCTCTGCTGCAGCTGTGCTGGACAGTTCACCTGTAGGCTGACCACATCCTGCCTGAAAAACCTTCTACTTCTCTTTGTTCTTCTGTCTCAGGGCTTTCTTTTTTTCTTTCTTTTTTTTTTTAAGTCCTTGAAGCTCTCGGTCCACTTTTGGGCAGAACAGAATACCATGGAATTCATGCCTATAGCGACAAACCTCAGCCAGTGGAAAATGGGATAAATGCCTCAACCTTTTGTCCTTCAGAGGAAATTCTTAGGTGCATTCTTTGTGGTCTCTCAGGAATTAGTCCCCAGATTCATTGATTATCAGTTTCCCAGTGATTATCAGCACCTCCTTTTTTCCTACCTCTATGTCTTAGGCTCCCTACTTTGTAACTGCTGCTTCCTGTGAGTATGTCCAAAGTAAATTCCTTACACCCAAGTCCTTGACTCTGGGTGTTTGTGTGTGGCATTGTGTGGCAAATGGAGAAATCAAATAAGACACATGCCTATTTGCTAGTGGCTTTGTGCCAGAGGCCACATATAATGTCACATAATGTGAGTAAGTCATGTGACTGGATTAATTAGAGAAGTTATCTCAGAGGAGGTTGAATCTCAAAGTCCTGTCCTTGGATAAATAGGTTTAAGGTAAGTGGAGTGACAGCTTAATTTTTATAATTGCCTATTCCCTCTTTAAGAATTCACAATATATAACCAATTATACTGATGAAAAGGTGCAATACTTAAAAAGATGCAAGAATGAGTCAGTTAATTTCCTGAAACCTAAGATGACCACAAATTCAGTTTGTTTCTTACTGCATTATTGATTTTGGTGTAAAAAAGCACAACCCACAGTCATTCCTAAGTCTGTGCTCCATAGCACTTCTAAGCTGATGTCTTATCAACCTTTTTTCCTCCCTTGAGTCTCTGTTAGGGCTTTAGTTTTTAAAGATGCCAGATATGATATTCATTACCTCTGAGCAGTCACCCCCTCCAAAAATGCTGAGAGGAGAACATGGCAGAAATTGTTATGAAAATTATGTTGAAGAATCTCCCTCATAATGATGAAAGATGCAGCAGTGAAATCCTGGCATGCATATGGGTGGCAGAAAGGATTTATGCCTGGTGTGTCTGGGCTTATAATAACTAATGTATCAAATTGTTTGAAAACTTTTTAATTAGGAAGAGCAGCAGGATTTGTGAATGAGTCATCAGGAGAAGACCTTTCACTTTCAGTAAATGAGGACAAACTAACAATCAGCAGCAAGAGCTGCGTTTATTTCTGTGCCAGGCCAAGGGTCCTGGTCTCTACGGGTCAAGTCAGGCTGGCTAATTTCTTGGCCCTGACTGATCTGCTCACACTTTAGCAGTTATCCCATGACTGCATGGGTATAGTACAGCATTCCACAAACTGTAAATTTAAATCTGACCTAGTCACTTGCCTGATAAAAATCATTCACTATTGATTCATCATTCACTATTTTCCCACTGCATGTAACATTATTCCTACCATGGGCCTTAAAGCTCTATATAGGTTGACTTTTATCTCAGAGCTACATGACCACAGTTTGAGAAGCTCTCTCCTTTTTGCAAAGTCCAAACTCTTGCCAAGCAGTTTCATAATGCTTAATAAGCTCTATTAATACAGTATGTTGTCTTATTGTTTTTTAAATAAGATATTATTTATGAAAATATTCTAAACTTCAAATACTTTATTATTATTATTGATTATATCATTTGCAGATCTGGACTCTTAGAAAGAAGGTCTCTGAATACTTAAAGGACAAGAAGAATTTCCAAGTGAAGCAGATACATTTGTGCATTCGCTATAGTTTTCTGTATTTTTTGATCTGCTTGAATGTGGTCAGGCCTCATGAAGATTTCAAGAGGAACGATCCAGATTTGGTTCACTAGGAATGTATGCTTTTTAAAGGTCTCATGTCCAGAGATCAACAAACTATACTATTTAGTTTGTTTGCTTGCTTACTGTCTATTTCTTCCATGAATGCAATGTGTATTTCCCTAGAGCTAGTATAATGCCTGATATCTTACAGTCATTCCAAAAATATTTATTGATTTGGTACTAGACAAAGCAGAATGCCTGCTCGAAGGTTAGTGGACTAAAAGTATCATCTTTGGTACACAGGATGGAGTTTTAGACCTTCAGGGAGGCTTAGGAGTTGGATTTGAAACAATCTCAAGAGTCTCTACAAGCTTCAGATCTAAGCCTCTCAAGCATTAGTTGATGATTCTTGTGTTGGTCCTGGCTAGAAAGCTACCAACTCGGTTTGGAAATTTGTACTGACATGCTTGTGACAGTTGTAGTGTTGGTCAGAAATATCTTGACATTGATGGACAACTCTCTGGCCATTGAATAGTTTTGAGATTCCCATTGGTACAGTGGCCACAGAAGCTGGGCCACTTGAAAACTACATTTTGCACTCTTGCTCAGAGTTATCTGTGACTGAGATCAACTGTTTTGAATTGATTTTTACCAAGGTAGCACATAGTATTCTGGATAGCACATTGCAGATATTCAATAAACATTTAATAAATGAAGGAAAGGTTTGTATTTTCTATTATTAATCAGTGGGTAGTTTTATGATTTTTAAGCCTTCATTTAGTGCCCTCCCACACTGGATGATGGAGAAGGCAATGGCACCCCACTCCAGTACTCTTGCCTGGAAAATCCCATGGTTGGAGGAGCCTGGTGGGCTGTAGTCCATGGGGTCCGGAAGAGTCAGACACGACTGAGTGACTTCACTTTCACTTTTCACCTTCATGCATTGGAGAAGGAAATGGCAACCCACTCCAGTGTTCTTGCCTAGAGAATCCCAGGCATGGCGGAGCCTTGTGGGCTGCCGTCTATGGGGTTGCACAGAGTCGGACACGACTGAAGTGACTTAGCAGCAGCAGCACACTGGATGAAGCTGGCCCTTGTAATCAGTAAGATGTTGTGGAAGTGACAGAGTGTGACTTATGAGGTTGTGTCATAAAATACATTATGGCTTCCCTCTTGCCCTTCCTTGGATCTCTCACTAAGTGGTAATTCAGCTGCCATATTGAGAGGATACTCAGGCAACCTATGGAGAAGTTAATGTGGTGAGACTGAGGTCTCCTACCAACATCCATGTATGTGAGTCATCTTAGAAATAGATCCTTCACCCCTAGTTAAGGTTTCAGATGACTGCTGCCTTATTCAGCTTAGCTGTTGCTACATTACTAATTCACAGAAACTGTGACATAATAAATGTGTAATATTATAAGCTATTAAGTTTTGAGGTAATTTGTTACATGATAATAGAGAACAAATATATGTAGGGATCAAAGCCATGACCCAAATAAAACCTCTCTAGAAACTAGGTCTTAATTCTCTTGTCTTCATCATTCTGCACTTGTTTTTCCACTCGTATCTTGGTAACTTTGCTGTGAACTAAAAATGACAATTTGGTGTCTACCATATTATTTGCCAGTATTTTCTTCTATCTGTTATTTATCAAATTTGGGGGTTTTTTGGTATTTGAAACTGTATTCATTTGATGGTGATTTGGCAAGCCCCTTTCCTTTTTATTTTTCTTTTCCTTTGTTTCTTCAAATTGCTTCTAGTTGCCCTTTCCAAAGATTTAATAATATTCACTTCTTTTTTAATGATTTGATTTTTGCATATTCAATTCTTTAATTTATCTGTAATTTATTCTGATGCATTAACCACTGTTTGGGTATAACCTTCTAGGCCAGCTCATTATGTTTCCTTTTACATGGTACTTTGTGTTGCATGGTAAAACTAAAAAGATTGTTACAGTTATGATAGATTATATATCCTTGTTTACTTTATTTTTATGAACTGCTGCTTTGTTAAACAAGAAAATTTACATTGGTATAATCTGAATTGAGCCATGCTAATTGCTACCTAATATGTTTCTAGAAATTCCTTGCCATTTAGATGGTTCTATTAGACTTCTTATAAGTAAAAATCCACAGGTCTGCAGCTTCATATGTCTTAGCTTATTCAGAAACTTTTAACTTACTTTCTGGCAAGCAGAATATCACCTTGACCTTCTCTCTTCCTTTGGGTTTGTGTTTGATCTACTGGCTTGAACTTGTAGAAATGTCAACAGTCAATTTTCATTTAATTAATGCCCTTATCAAAGTTGACACTCCATCACCCTCATTTGTAAGTCTATTAGTAAGTTCCCCAGCAGTGTTCTTTTTTAAAAAAGAAAAAAGACCCACCAATTCTATTGATACTTTTCTTAAAGTTTCATTTAAGTTCAAAATAAAATATCCATTTTATCTTAGTAGAAATTTTTAGTTGTGGCAAAGTCAGCTTATAATTTCTTTGATTGGAACTTGACCCAGGAGTTCAGGAAGTCAGGTGATCGCATTTTGAATTGTTTCCAAGAAGCTACATTTGATCAAAACCTGGATGGCTTCTCTTTTGAGCTTTCATTTCTACTATATTAAACTAGATTAGCATTCATTGTTGTCTCACTAGTGGACATGTCTGATAAATCCTGTCATTTGTTTTCTATAAAGTCAGACTCTTCTTTTAAACATGGTGAACCTTATTTTTTTGCTCTTTCAACTGGAAGATTTTCAACTTAAAAACAAAAAAACTGTGGTGCTGTAATATTCCATTTTTGCCTCTTCTAGTGAAATACTTTAGTCACTGAACAACATCAGCTAGTATTTTGATAATTAATGCCTTTGTTTTGGGGATGGGGAGTTGTTTCAAATGATTTTTATACTTTTTTCTCCTGTTAACATCTAGCATATCGTTTACTTCAATCGTTAAAGCAATGTTTTATGTTCTGTTTCATGTTATCTCACAACTTCTCTGTAACATTCACTCCCATGTTTAAAACTTTCCAATAGCCATTTTCATTGCCTCCTTTTAGTCCTTCAAGCCATTTCTGCTTTTTGCTATCACAGGACTTTTGCACATAGTGCTTCCTATCCTTGGAATATACTTCCTCATTCTCTTCTGTCCTTTCACCCAGTTAATGACTGCTCATTTATCAAATCTAAGTTGAACTATCAATTGCTCAAGACTAGGTCATGTACTTTTGCTATATACTCTGAAATGATAATTATTTTTCTAACAATCACCATTCATTTATTTGTATGATTATTTACTGTTCAACTCTCCTTCTATACCTCAAATTCCATGAGGACCTCTCCTACTATACTACAGATTCCATGAGGACAAGTACTAACTGCATCTACTTTGGCTTAACATCATTTCCTCTACATCTAGTACCATGACTGGCACAAGGAAACACACAAATATTTGTTGAATATATGAATGAATGATTCCTAAATTACACAAATGACAACTGAGGCTTAGGAATATTAAACAGATTGACTAAGGTCCTACAGCAATGAAGTATCAGAATTAGCACTTGAACCTAGGTCTTCCATTTCTTAGTTTTGTTTTCTTTCTCTTAAACACAGTTGCTTGATCCTTCTAAGTTTCAGTTCAGTTCAGTTGCTCAGTCGTGTCTGAGTTTTTGCAACCCCATGAACCACAGCATGCCAGGCCTCCCTGTCCATCACCAACTCCTGGAGTCCACCCAAACCCATGTCCATTGAGTCGGTGATGCCATCCAACCATTTCATCCTCTGTCATCCCCTTCTCCTCCTGCCCTCAATCTTTCCCAGCATCAGGGTCTTTTCAAATGAGACAGTTCTTCGCATCAGGTGCCCAAAGTATTGGAGTTTCCGCTTCAACATCAGTCCTTCCAATGAACACCCAGGACTGATCCCCTTTAGGATGGACTGGTTGGATCTCCTTGCTGTCCAAGGGACTCTCAAGAGTCTTCTCCAACAACACAGTTCAAAAGCATCAATTCTTTGATGCTCAGCTTTCTTTATAGTCCAACTCTCATGTCCATACATGACTACTGAAAAAACCATACCCTTGACTGGGCAGACCTTTGCTGACAACGTAATGTCTCTGCTTTTTAATATGCTGTCTAGGTTGGTCATAACTTTCCTTCCAAGGAGGAAGCATCTTTTAATTTCATGGCTGCAGTCACCATCTGCAGTGATTTTGGAACCCAAAAAAGCAAAGTCAGCCACTGTTTCCCCATCTATTTGCCATGAACTGATGGGACCAGATGCCATGATCTTAGTTTTCTGAATGTTGAGCTTTAAGCCAACTTTTTCATTCTCACTTTCATCAAGAGCCCCTTTAGTTCTTCTTCACTTTCTGCTATAAGGGTGGTGTCATCTTCATATCTGAGTTTATTGATATTTCTCCCAGCAATCTTGATTCCAGCTTGTGCTTCCAGCCCAGTGTTTCTCATGATTTACTCTGCATATAAGTTAAATAAGCAGGGTGACAGTATACAGCTTTGACATACCCCTTTTCCTATTTGAAACTAGTTCCATGTGCAGTTCTAACTGTTGCTTCCTGACTTGCATACAGGTTTCTCAAGAGGCAGGTCAGATGGTCTGGTATTCCCATCTCTTTCAGAATTTTCCACAGTTTATTGTGATCCACACAAAGGCTTTGGCATAGTCAATAAAACAGAAATAGATGTTTTTCTGGAACTCTCTTGCTTTTTCGATGATCCATTGGATGTTGGCAATTTGATCTCTGTTTCTTCTGCCTTTTCTAAAACCAGCTTGAACATCTGGAAGTTCATGATTCACGTATTGTTGAAGCCTGGATTGGACAATTTTGAGCATTACTTTACTAGCATGTGAGATGAGTGCAATTGTGCGGTAGTTTGAGCATTCTTTGGCATTGCCTTTCTTTGGGATTTGAATGTAAACTGACCTTTCCCAGCCCTTTGGCCACTGCTGAATTTTCCAAATTTGCTGACATATTGAGTGCAGCACTTTCACAACATCATCTTTTAGGATTTTAAATAACTCAACTGGAATTCCATCACCTCCACTGGCTTTTTTCCTAGTGATGTTTCCTAAGGCCCACTTGACATCACACTTCTAAGTTTACCCTTTTAATATCTTCCATCTTAAAGTAGTTTGGTTCCTTGAAAGTGTCTAGGATAACTCAGATCTATACTGGGGTGTGATTTCAGCCTCAAAGTAGATGATAAGTATGTATCAGCATGCCTACTATGGAGGTGGGAAAAGGGAGATGGAAATGATTTGTCTTAAAGAGCCTTTCCCTTTTAATATATTACAATTTCAGAGAAGTGAACTGAGTTGTAGGAAGTATTATGAATAGACTCATCAAGTGAGGAGTATGAGGTCTAAAGAGTATTACACTCAGCCTAGACATAATTACATGTTTGTAGTCCTGAATTTTCTACTTATTAACTGTGAGATTTTATGCAAGCCCCTTTACCTCTCTGGACTAAGTTTAATCTCTAAAAATGGTGACTGAGTGAGTGAATGTGTGTGTTTGTAAGTAGGGGATCATTATAGAAATATTGGCAGAAATTCTGACTGCAGGTCACAAAAAGGATTTGTTCTCTTCTCCCTCATATTCTTTGCCTAGTGACCTGGAATGCATTTGCTATTTGGGGACCTAAGATTGAAATGTACTCCATTATGTGAGCCAGTTCTTCCCCACTTGTCTTTGAATTATAGCAGTTTTGTAGGCCTGATTGCAGGCCATTTCTAATGAGGGAGTATTGGATCCTGGCATGTTTATTTCCAGTTAGAATAATAAAATGTTAGGAGGGACTTTGAGAGCCAGTAAATATAACCATTTGTTTTATAAATGAAGAAGCTGAGATTTGGAAACAGAAAATGGAGAGCTAGGACTCAACGCTGAAGACTTTGAAATTTAGATCCAGTATTCTTTTCAGTATACCAAAGAGCTTATTTTATACAACCCTTTATTTTCAACAATCTTAAAAAGATTTTAAAATTATCTGTAATATAAGTAATATTTAAGTTTTGAAAAGTTAATGAAGGATTGGAGTCTCTTTTTCTATTTTTTTTGATAGAAATATTCTTTCTCTGACTGTAAAAGCAAGATATGGTATTGTAACAAAATTCAGTCTACTCAGAAGTACACAAGTAGACAATAAGAATTCTCCAATGTACCAAACCCCTAGAGACAGTCACTGTTAACTTGCTAATTTGTTTCATAATTTTTAGGCTTTTCTTTGTCTTATGTTCTCTGTGTATATAAATACATTTATCTATCTATAGAAATATATTGCATATATATACCTATGTGTGGTCTATATTTTGTTTTAAACATTGATCTTGTATATATATCTTACATGTTTATACACAAATTTATATGTACATTTAAATTTTATGAATGTATATTTATATATAAAAATATATAAATTTAAAAATTAGATTGTGTTATACATACTATACTATATTATGGTGCTTCCCTAATATCTCAGTTGGTAGAGAATCTGCCCGCAATGCAAGAGACCCGAGTTCAATCCCTGAGCTGGAAAGATCCCCTGGAAAAGGAAATGGCAACCCATTCTAGTATTCTTGCCTGGAGAATCCCATGGGCAGAAGAGCCTGGAAGGCTATAGTCCATGGGGTCACAGGAATCATACATGACTTAGAGACTAAACCACCAAAGTCTATTATATTATACTATACAATACTGCTACCCACAGAACTATTCAAAAACCCTAAAGGATGATGACATCAAGGTGTTATATTCAATATGTCAGCAAATCTGAAAGACCCAGCAGTGGCCACAGGACTGGAAAAGGTCCAGCCTCATCCCATTTCCCAAGAAGGGTAATGCTAAAGAATGTGCTAACCTTCAAATAATTGCACTCATCTTCCATGCTAGTAAGGTTCTGCTTAAAATCTTACATGTTAGGGCTTCAGCATTATGTGAACCAAGAACTTTCAGATGTCCACGCTGGGTTTATAACAGGAAGAGGAACCAGAGTTCAAGTTGCCAACATTCACTGGATCATAGAGAAAAGTAAGGAATTCCAGAAAAACATCTACGTTTGTTTCATCAACTATGGTGAGAGCTGGACCGTAAAGAAGGCAAAATGCTGAAGAATTGATGCCTTCAAACTGTGGTACTGGCGAAGACTCCTGAAAGTCCTTGGACAACAAGGAGATCAAACCAGTCAATCTTAAGGGAAATCAACCTTGAATGCTCATTGAAAGGACTGATGTTGAAACTAAAGCTCCAGGATTTTGGTTATCTGATGCAAACAGCTGATGCATTGGAAAAGTCCCTGATGCTGGGAAAGATTGAGGGCAGAAGGAGAAGAGGGCATCAGAGGCTTAGATGGCTGGATGGAATCACTGATACAATGGACATGAACTTGGGAAAACTTTGGGAGATGGTGAGGGACAAGGAAGCCTGGTGTGCTGCAGTCCATGGGGTGGTAAAGAGTTGGACATGACTGGGTGACTGAACAACAACAATGCATACTATTTGCATCCTAGTTTTCTGAGCAATATCTGGACATCTTTTCTTGTTATTCCATCTAATTTATTCTTTTTTTGGATAGCTAACAGTTCACTTTGTGACTGTACTTTATTTATTTTTTAATTAATTAATTGATTAATTTTAATTGGAGGCTAATTACTTTACAGTATTGTGGTGGTTTTTGCCATACATTGACATGAATCAGCCATGGGTGTACATGTGTCCCCCATCCCAAACCCCCACCCTCTTCCCTCCCCATCCCAAATCCCCTCCCACCTCATTCCCCATCCCATCTCTCTGGATTGTCCTAGTGCACTGGCTCTGAGTGCCCTGTTTCATGCATCAAACTTGGACTGGTGATCTATTTCATATATGGTAATATACATGTTTCAATGCTATTCTCTCAAATCATCCCAACCTCGCCTTCTCCCACAGAGTCCAAAAGTCTGTTCTTTATCTCTTTGTCTCTTTTGCTGTCTCACATATAAGGTCGTCATTACCATCTGTCTAAATCTCATATATATGCATTAACATACTGTATTGGTGTTTTTTTCCTACTTACTTCACTCTGTATAATAGGCTCCAGGTTCATCCACCTCATTAGAACTGATTCAAATGTGTTCAATAGCTGAGTAATATTCCATTACATGTACCACAACTTTCTTATCCATTTGTCTGCCCATTGACATCTAGGTTGTTTCCATGTCCTGGCTATTATAAACAGTGTTGCAATAAACATTGGGGTACACATGTCTCTTTCAATTCTGGTTTCCTCGGTGTGTATGCCCAGCAGTGGGATTGCTGGGTCATATGACAGTTCTATTTCCAGTTTTTAAGGGAATGTCCACACTTTTCCCATGGTGGCTGTACTAGTTTGCATTCCCACCAACAGTGAAGAAGGTTCCCTTTTCTCTACACTCTCTGCCGCATTTACTGTTAATAGACTTTTTGATAGCAGCCATTCTGACCAGCGTGAGATGTGGTACCTCATTGTGGTTTTCATTTGCATTTCTCTGATAATGAGTGATATCAAGCATCTTTTCATGTGCTTGTTTGCCATCTGTATGTCTTCTTTGGAGAAATGTCTGTTTAGTTCTTTTGTCCATTTTTTGATTGGGTCCTTAATTTTCGGGCATTGAGCTGCATGAGCTGCTTGTATATTTTTGAGATTAATTATTTGTCAGTTGCTTCATTTGCTATTATTTTCTCCCATTCTGAAGGCTGTTGTTTCACCTTGCTTATAATTCCCTTCTTTGTGCAAAAGCTTTTAAGTTTAATTAGGTCCCATTTGTATATTTTTGCTTTTATTTCCATTACTCTGGGAGGTGGGTCATAGAGAATCTTGCTGTGATTTATGTGTGACTGTACTTTAATCTCTCCTGATGGATATTATTTCCAGTCTTTCACTATTTTAGAGAATACTGCAGTAAACATCCTTCTGCATGCATCTTTGCATATATGTCTGTTTCTTCATGATAAATTTCTAGAAATCACAGTTCACATTAGTCATATTATTCAGACACAAACTTGTGTAAGTAAAGCAATATAGTTACCTAATTCCTGTAGTAGGAAACGAAGGAGATTTTAGATCGTGTGTGATTTTAGATACAAGGTCATTAAACACAAGAACCTTTCCTTGGTCAAGCTCTGTAGTTTTGTAATCACAGTTTTGTAGAATTAGCTTAGTGCACTGCATTCCAGTTCAGTGAATCCCTTCCAGTTGCTCTGTAAATAGTTGCTTCACTTGGCTCGAGTTCACTGTAAATGGATCTAATCAGGTTAAAGATGCCTAGAATTTAGGTTATGCCTCCAAGCCCACAGTAGTTATTTTCCCTTCAGCTAGTTAATGAAACTATCAGGTATGGGAAGGGACTACCTCTTATGTGTCAACCAGTGGGGCAAAGAGGAAAAATACTACTTTCTTGCTGTAAAACTGTTTGTGAAGAAACAAGCTGATGATGTCAAGCTGGATCTCTGAACTGATTAGCTTCTTGCCCAAGGGGATCATTATGAAGAGAAGAGCCCTCTATGGCTTGGGTTTTCTATTCCCCTTAGTTGCTTGAACTTTGCTCTCTCTGCATCACCTCTGATAAGCCAGTGCTTTCAGAAGGCAATAGTAACTTCTCCACACTCAAGCCCTAATTCAACCAGTGTGGTCATGCCTAAATTGGAGTATTATTTCTTCATCAGCATAAATTTAGCAACTCAGGGAATGTGAGAGGAAGGAGAGCCATCAGAAGTCATCTGGTAGGGTAACCTATTGCCTCTAGAATTCCTATAGCAACAGCTCTGAGAAGTTATCATCTTGTGGCTCTTGTTGATCTTCAGACTAAAGCTTATGTTCCTAGTCTAGTGGTTAAATCCTTTGTGACTGAGATATATATAATGTTTCTATCCATATTTCCTAGCTCCCCAAACATGCCCTGTAGTCCAGTCAGTCTCCAACTTCTCTTTGTGTTGGATTATGCCATTTTCTCTATCTGTTAATGTCATTCTCTGGCTTAAATGTCATCACTTCCATGATATCTTTTTTTTTTGTGACACTAATAATTTTCTATTCTATATTGTTATTTTCTGTGTATCTATCTTATATCTCCTACTGGAATCTAAATTCTTTAAGAGTATGATTGATATGACTATGACTATTGTTTGTGTTCTTCCAATGTCCAGGACATTGCCTAATATTCAATAAGGCTTATTATGTAGGTGGATATATAGACTAATCCAGTCTTCAGCTGTATACACACACATATTTAAATCTTCCCTTTCTATTTCTGCAGCTTCCAAATGGTTATTAAGAAGTACTACCCTCCCTTGTTATGTGTTAGCTATAGTGGAAGTATTATGGTAACCAGGGCAAATAGTCAGACAGTATACATATCAGTCCTAGGGAGAAACTTAACAAAGTCATGAAGTAGATGTGTATTTTTTCTCTCTATTCATCTAATTCTGGGGTTGCACACAATGATCTGGCATAATTGGAAGTCGTATTCTGGGGGGTAGGGAGAGTCCCATCCTTGAGCTTTGGGGCCTTTAAGCTGAATTTTTAAGGACATATCAACTCATCTTTGCTACAGTTTGGAGGCAGCCATAATACAATAGCATTATGAGCTGGCTCCAGCTACTTGCTCTTAACTCAGTGCTTATTTTTGAGGGTAGAAGCATCACCCCCTATCCTCAAGTGACTAGCAGGCTAGAGTCCAAGCCTCATGGTTGCAGCTGTATGACCTAGCCAGCTACTGGCAGGATTTGCCACACAAACATTTAGGCTGGGGAAGCTGGCATGATTGGGGTACTGGGGTCTAAGCCTTGCTATCATTGACCAGAATTAACTGACTAAAGCAATGGACTATTGATGAGTTTCATGGAGCTTCTCCGAAAGCTAACTTCTTTCCTGGGAGACCTGCCTTCTAGGAATAAGTCTTGAGCATGCTAAGACTCTGTCTCAAGGAAAATTGTAGAAGTGCAGCAAAGAGAGATATGTAGGTAGCTGGGGATCTGGTAATTGAGCCAAGATTCAACCTGTCCCATCCCTCCAGTCTTATACATTTAGAGTCTAGGTTTGAATGCACATATTTTTATTTCATGTTTACTGTTCTTTGTGACATCCTTTAGCTCTTAGTATGTTTTTATGCAAAATGGCTGTAGAACTTCTGGGTGTTGGGTATAGTATTTGTAAAAATTATTAATTTTTAACTGGAGGATAATTGCTTTACAATATTGTGTTGGTTTCTGCCATACATCAACAAGAATGAGTATAGTTTTATGAAGGGATTATTCTTTTCAGCAACAGCAGTTTTGCCTAAATAATTCCAAAATAAAGTTAAGATTTACTCTAGGCTCAAGAAGTTTCCCTGCCCTCTCTGTTGGCTGTAAGAGAATCTTGAAGACATATAGACACTTTTATTCATTTTACTCCATGTTAGAACTTCAATTTTATCACCACTTTCTGTTTTCTCTTAGATGAATCAATTCTTGTTTTAAATTATGAATTAAAAATTTAAATGTTTCAGGCTGCACATCTTATGGATTTTCAGTTTTATTTCCCTTGTTGTTTGGTGTTTTACTTCCTGCCATTTTTGGATAATCACTCATAAATTTGCCAAATTGTTTTTTGGGAGAATAACTACATTCAGGCCTCCCTATCTGCAGGTTCTGGATCAGATTCCACCAGTGGTTGGTTGAATCTGTGAATGTGCCCAAGATATGGAGGGCCAACTAGTCTACACCATTTTACACAAGGGACTTGAGCATTCACAGATTTTGGTATTGTTGGGGGTTCATGGAATCCTCAGGGGATACTGAAGAAAGACTTCTCTTGTCAACTTGCAGTAGAGAGTTGCAAAATGGAATCTAAACTAACCTGCACATCAGATGCCATTCCTGAAACTGAAATATTTATGTCTTTTAAATATGTGGAATTGTGGAGTGAGGTGCAGAAGACATGCTTTTGATTGAAACAATATTTTTGATCCATAAAGAATAAAAGCATCTCCCTGAATCTCTGATATTATTTTGGCCAGTTTACAGACCACAGACTTATGGGGCAAAACTACCTTGAGAATACAATCTCAGAAAAACCACTTTTGTTGACACTATTCTTTTTGCTTTGAATTTCTTTTCCTGTGATCATTGCCTGCTAAAATATTACTATCACTTGTCTCATCATCTCCACTACTAAATATATATATAGTTAGTAGCTAGCAAGCACTTATGGGCCATTCATGGGGCCAAGTGATGTACATGCACACTCTCCTTTGTTTGTTGGTTTATTTTCCATTGCCTATTCTGTGCTGGCATTGTGGAGCAGCAAACAAGAAAGATGTGGTATTAGTGCTCATGGTGCTTACATTCTATTAGGGAAGATGATAAAAATCAAGCAAACCACAAGAGAATGTCAGAGAGTAGTAAGTGGCATGAGGAATATGAAATAAGGTAATGTGATAGGGAGTGACTGGGAGTGTGTGTGAGGGAGGCAACTTTTAGATAGAGTTACCTCAGAAAGCCTTTCTAAAGAGAGGAGAAGGAGCCAGCTGTGTGGAGAGTGAGGAGAGAATTTCAAGGTAAAGGCCTAAGGCAGGAGTGAGCTATAATGACAACCCCTTGAAGTCACTAGATCTTTCTGTGTGACCTGGTGAAGGAGCTTATCTGAGCCCCTATTTCCTTATCTTGTGAAGACAGGATTTTTAGCTCATTCATAATACTTTCCTTGAGTGATTACTATGTACCAGATACTCTTTAGACTTGGGATATATTGGTGCCCTCATAGAGCTCATGTTCAAGGTTAGGTAATGTAAGTGCCTTGAAGACAATGAAATAGAGCAAGGAGACTGAGAGTGAAGGAGGGAGATGGATTTTTAGGAGAGTCAGGGAGAGCCTCTCTCTGGAAATGACACTTGAGTAGAAACAGTGATGAAAAGAAGGAGAGAGGCAGCCTACATGGCCGGTAGGGAGTAGGATGGGAGTATTTCTTGGGAAAGAAGAAGCATCAGTGGCTATAAGGTTGGGAGTGAAAGTGAAAGTCACTCAGTTGTTTCCAACTCTTTGCAACCCCATGGACTGTAGTCCATGGAATTTTCCAGGCCAGAATACTGGAGTGGGTAACTGTTCTCCCCTTCAGAGGATCGTCCCAACCCAGGGATCTAACCCAGGTCTCCCACATTGCAGGTGGATTCTTTACCAGTTGAGCTACCAGGAAAACCCAAGAATACTGGAGTGGGTAACCTATCCCTTCTCCAGTGGATCTTCCCAACCCAGGAATCGAACCAGGGTCTCCTGCATTACAGGCAGATTCTTTACCATCTGAGCTACCAGGGAAGGTTGAAAAGAGCTTGGAATGTTCCAGGAAGGGGTGTGTGTGGTAAGACTTATGTCAGAGAGGAAAGAAAGAACCAGATCATGGAGTATGAGGTCATTCTCATTGTACTGAAAAGCCTCTTCAGGGTTTGGAGCAGGGACATTTGGGGAATAATATTATGTACAATAGTGTCAGGAGAATTGAAAGATAAGGCCTAGCACAGTGCATGATACATAGTTAGTGGCTCAAAGAACTCTTGTCTGCTTCTTTCTTTCCTTGTTACTCTTTAGTGTCTCCTTCCCTATTCCCTCCCTTATCCCTCCTTTGTACACCTGTACTGTTCAAATACATCTCAGAAGAGGCTGCTTTAATTTGTTGTTACCTGTTTCCTTGTCAGCTTCATGCTACACTATGAGTTCCTTGAGGACTAAAAAGGTACCTCTTGCTTCTTTGTAATTGCTGTATCAACAAAGTACCTCAAAAATTGGTGAAATGCAACAAAATGTATTGAATAGGCATCCCAAAATTCAGCTCCAGGGGAATGGCCTTGATGCTTGGGAATTAAGGTGTGTATTTGGACTGGCAGGACTTTCTTTTTTGCACTGTAGAGTCCTGAGTTTGGTCACAGCAAAAACACCAGTTTTGCTACAGCAGTACTGTTGTTCATGAAACAGCTTGCCAGTAGTTTGGAGCTAGGTCCCAAGTCCAGTGGGGCTTGGGCAAGTCACTTAATCTTTGTGAAGCTCAGTTTTCTTATTTGTGCAACTGAGATGGTAATCCGTAAGATTATCGGGGGATTGAATGAGATCATGTGTATAAAACTGTTAAGTACAGTAGTACAGTAGACAGCTCCAAGTGATCAATAAATCTAATATTGAAGGTTCTGTCCTGATTTCCTACCTTTCTCCCAAAACTATTTCAGAGTTAGCCTGGAAACTGTGAAGAAGGGAAGGAGCTTATCCCTCTTTTGTGGAAATGGTACATTTTACCTCCTTAGTATAATGAGCTTGTTGCAGGACACAAAGTCAAGTAACTTGGTGCTTGCTCCTCCTGTTTGGCCTTATTTTCCTATTTGTGCCAGATTTACTTTAGCTTTTTGAGCGCGAAGAACTTGTTTTATTTATCTTGATGGCAAAGAGAAAGTAACTTACCTACATTCACACCTCTAACCAGTGGCAGAGCTAGGCTTTGAATAAAGGTATGGCTCATTCAGGAGTTCAGAAAATGGAAGGAAACAAGCTCTCCTGTGAAGCAGGAAGTAGAATCTGGAAACTCTACCACTTACCTTGTCATCTGAGGCTAGTGTGTATACCCTTCTCTCAGAAGGATCGACCGCCTTCCTGATTCCCATTCCAATGCTTTTTTCATTGACTTTCTCCCATTGAATTTTCCACATGTACCAGTCGAAGGTTTAGTAATAGTCTCTGACTCTGTACTGCATTTTTATACCTAAAGGATGACGCACATGCCCCAGGGTCTTACAGCTGACCTGGTTCTGTCAGATGACCTTGAGCTGAAAGAGCTCTGTGATGATTCCTAGGCACCAGTCTCTACCAATACTTGATAAAGCCACTTAACATTGCAAAGTAGTCAGTGGAGTATGTTTAGTTCAGCCGGGGAGATAACCTTACATTTCAAAATCTTTTGCTCTCCTTTTGAGTTCTTTTATATACACTCTCCCCTCAGCTTTTGCTTTTTTATTTCATCAGCTCCCTTCTGCTTCTAGTCCCATCTGTTCTTCCTTTTGTTGATTTTGTCTCCAGTGGGAACAGGAAGATAGGAAAACATACAACTGAAAAACAGATTTGTTGTCTGGGAGAGCTTAGAGGATCATTTATTCCTTTTCTTGTCTTTTCCTGAACAGCATGATCGAATGTTGGTTCTTTGCTGATAACTTTTCCAGACTGCCAATTAAAAGGTTGGATAATGAGCATTTAGTGTTCTGGTGATTAAGCCCTCCCCCACCTCACAGGTCAATGCCACCTGAATTAATTGGCACCTTCTCAGCTGGAGTTCAGTTCTCACATGTCTTATGCTACAAAGAATGGCATTCAGAGATCTCTATAATCCATCATCATGCAGTTTTCCCAGCCTGTCCTCCCTCTAACTATACCACTTATCTCTTGATGGAGTGATTTACCCTCTGTCACTCTCATGCTGTGTGATTTGCATCCCCATGCACTCGTGTTCCTTTCCCCCTCTGCTGGAATGATGTGGCTGCGGCCCTAGAATCAGGCAACAGTCTGCCCTGAAATCATTGCTACCAAGCTCTGCAATGCTAGTTGCAGAATTTAGCTTGAGCTTTGTTTCACTTCAGCTTTCTCACCTATAAAAAGAGATCATAATAACTCACCACCTCACTGGATAGTTGTGAAGATGAACTAAGATAGCATAAAGTGTTCAGCAGAGTGCATGGCCCTTAGTAAATGCCCATTAACTATTAGCTCTGTAATTTCCCACTTAAACATATTGAAGTCTCACTGCTTCTTTAAGGCCCCCCACTGAAAATACACTTTTCCTTCCTATATACGAAGTCTTTTACTATCTTCTAGTTCAAGGTGACTCATTCTTACAGTGTTTTTATTTTGTGACTTGTATTAGAATTATTTAGTTGATCTGAGATTATGTTAAAAGTCCCGACTACAGGTGACATGCTTTTGGAGACAGAGACCTGAGCCACTAGTACAGAGCCAAAGCATATCACTACAGAATGGAATTTTCTGTCCCTGAGTTAAGAGAGTTTTATTCTGTTGATGTTGGATTTTTGAATGTTCTATTGATTTAATGAGTGGTCACTCTCTATGCCAAGATACTGGTATCCTGGATGTGTTGCCTCCAAGAGTTTAGTCAGTGTACACTGCTAAGGCTGCCTCATGGAGTCTGGTTTAAATCAAGGGCTGGGCTGTTTAGCAAGTACTGGTAAGGCATGTCTGGGTCACTAAGGTAATTTTCCTTTGGCATACTAAAATACAGGATGTTTTGAAAAAACCTTTAGGGTATATCACAATATCATCTATGTGCATCTGCAGTTAAGATCTACAAAGAGAAGTTTGGTTTTTGATTTATAGTAGCAATATTATCAGACTTTTTTAGCTACAAGAAATTTCACATATATTTTACTTAACAAATACTCATAATTAGGTCAGAATTCAGAAAAGTAGGCTTCTATTTGCATAGAATGACATTAATTCTGCATTCTCTCCTAACAAGGTTGAGAGGATTAATTACTTATTCATGCAAAACCAACTCACATGAATCATTTATTTATCTTGTTCCGCTAATTTTGCAGAGCTGCTTTTTACATGCCTCAAGTTGCAGATAAAGTGAAAACTCAGAAGGTGATTTACCTTTACAATAAAGACATGATGGTCATGTAAACAGGATGTTTCCTATAGGAAATCAATGGGTAACCATGGAAATGACTCTACAATGGGAGAATTGTGTTTCCTTATGAACAATCATCAGAAAGATCAATTGTAAGATGAAAGGGCTGTGCGGGGGCCCATACCTTTCATAAAGGCTCTCAGTCTGTGAAAAGAGAAGACATGCACACCATTGCTTGTTAGGAATTATCTTAAGCTATGCTAAGAATGAACATCATTTTTACATTCTAAAGTTTGGTCTGGAATTTCTTGAGCACTCTTCTTAGAAGTATAGCTAAGAAGTTTACATGTAATGATAAGAACAGTCCTGAGTATAGGATGCTTGAATTCTTGACCCAGCCTAACTTCAAGCAGCAGTGAGATCTTTGACGAGATTTTTGGACCTCAGTTTCTTCATCTGTATAATGAATGGGTGGGACTAGCTCAGGGATGGCAAGAATGTTGCCTGTGTTCTATCATCTCACTCTCCCTTCCTTGGAAGATATTGCTAGTCAATTACAGCATTCTTTCTCTCTAAGCCTAGACAGGGTCTCAGAATCCTTATTAATACATTTCTTCTGGCAGATGCCTCCTACATGTCAGATTTGTTTGTCATGCAGAAGACAAACATTTGCCTCTGCTTGACCTTTAGGGCTTTGACGTCAATTAGATGTCAAATTAGAAGTAGAAACTATATTATCTGTATTAAGCCAAAACAATCATTGGATCTCAGTAATGAATCAAATATTTATTTAAATGAAACGGTACTTTGAAATCACTGATTAAAGTGAGGTGGTATTTGTAGCACTTGGAGCAGCTGTCTATTTTTATTATCAGCTAAGAAATACAGTTCATATAGCACATTTATTTGCTATTTATATTCCTATTCCTTTGTCAACAGTAGAGGGCAGCTCGATTATTTCAAATGTCTTCTTGGGGAGCCATTTGTGTATACAGACCTACTCAGTACAGAGTGGAGCTATAGATATGGGCTGTGTTGGGTTGCAGTGGAGGAGTACATTCACATGTCAAAAGAGCCATCTTAATCATATCTCCTAGATTCGAACTGCCCTTTTTAGGCTTTCAGAAGTTATCATTACCATCCTTGTATTTACAGACTTTAGCATTTCATACTGATTCTTTTTATTTTAGCCTTTCTGTTGTTTTTTCTCCTCTCTGTTGCTTCTCTCACCTGAGAAGCAGTGTTATTTAGGCCAGAAGAACACAGCTTTTGACTTCTGGATGTATAGACTTGATTCCCAGCTCTCCACTACTAAATCTGTGACTCTGAGCCTCTCAGCCTCAGATTGTGCTGAGATTGGGACTGGGATTCTCCATTGTATATAGAATCTTTCCTTCCATCTCGCAGCATTGTTGTGAACATCAAATACAATCAGTACCTGTGAAAGCATTCTTAAATATAGGTTTTTAAAGTAATCATTAATCTCTTACATGCTATTGTCATTAATATGAATCTAGCTTTTAATTTGAATGAATTATAAAGAAGTTTTAGAATTTCTCTCTGAATTATGGGGTGGTACCTGTACATGGGTTGCCTTGGCAGCACAGCATACTGACCCATCCTGGGCATGCAGGGAGCAGGAGGGCAGGAACTGGTGTAACTCTAAGGGCTGAACCCTGAGAGGGTGTGCTGAGGATGCCTAGTGTTACTGTGCATGTTTACTTTATCCTGAATAAAGGCTAATATTCATATCTCAAACCTATCACACCTAACATCTCTTACCAAGGCACACATGGTAACACCCACTTTACTTTCAAAGATAATTTGTAGATAGTAATATCTAGCTGCACATAGCTTTTCACACAGAAAAATTAATATAATACCCTAATTTTAATATAAAGGACTAGAAAATTAATTTGAAATAAAATAATATATATTTCAGTATGTAATTTCATGGGCCTGGTTGCACTGAAAGACATAATGAAGCAGTCACGTTTGTACCCACATGGAGAACAGAAGCCACAAACACAAACAAATAAACTTCTTACTTGAGACTAATCTACCCAGAATGTCATTGCATTATTGGTGAAGTGATTTTTGCAGCAACAAACAATTCTTGATAAAGGTCCTAGCTAGATGGTATAGTCTCCATTTCATTTACAAGCTAGACTGTAAATGAAAATTTGTTAGGTTTTAGGACTTGTTGCAAAATATATTTTGAGGTTATATGTAAAACAAAGTTAGCATCTAGCTTCAGATAGTATCAATGAGGTTTTTGCCCTGCATGAATGTTTACAGAGACACGCTACAACTAATCCTTGTGTGAGGCTGTGCAATATGTTGTGAGATGTCTATTTTCAATGGCCCCCACATTCTAAATACTTGTAAATTCAGGGTGATGATGTGAGAGAAGGCAGCTTCTATTGTGACAACTAAACATGTCATCAGCAATTTCTAAACAGCCATTGGAGGCAGAACCATTACATCTGAGAATCATATAGCAGCTTGGGCACACCAAGCCCAGCCCCAGGAAATATAAAGAAGGTTAGAAGCCAGCCCTGAAGTGGACCAGTGGCAATTGCTGGGCAAAGTGCCAGTACCCGCTCCAAGAAGGCTAGGGTTCCAGTGAGAGTTTTGGTAGAGAACAGGAAGCCCAGACAGAGGTCCAGTTGAATGGATTAATCTGGTGGGGTGGGGCGGGGTTGAGGGGAAGAGTGCAGTTCAACAGACATGCAGCCTCCCTGGACTCACAAGTTACTGAAGCCCAGTGTAATGGCTGCAGGATTAATTCCAGACTCACCTGTTTGCAGGGCTGAGCATGGGTGTCTTGATCAGCCTGGGTTCACAGTTACTCCTGTACCCCATAGGGCTGGGGTCACAGACAAAAGGCAAGTGGAGTCTCTCCTGAATACCTCTAGAGAAAGCAGGGAGGGTTTCCTAGAAACATTAGAAGAAAGTTGTACTTCAAATTGTAAAATAGTGATCTACTGCATAATAGTAATCTCTCACATTTATAAAGGCATTTCATAGTTACACATTTATCTTAAAGCATTCATGCCTTATCTTGCCCAGTGGTTTAAAATTGTCCTGGACCATTTATTATTAGCCACCTAGATGAGTTCACTCACATTAAGGTGGTAGGAGCTTCACATATTATATTCCAGGGGCACTGGTGTTGAGAAGAAAAGACCAGTGTTTATTGTAGTGGACTGAGTTGGCTTTCCATATTGTCTGTTTTAGAATCACTTGGACAGAATTAAAAATGTATATAGATGCCCAAGGCCCTCCACAGGCTATTTAGATTCGGAAGATTTGAGTATAGGATATGCATTAAAAAAAAATCCCACAGTGATCCTTTCATCAATAGAGGCTAAGAAAAACTTTCATTTTTTTTTTTTTGGCCAAATATGTTTTATTTTTACTAGTAGATTTCAAATAATTTCAAGCCAGAGACTTTTCACAATTGTAAAGTAAATTAAGTCTTAGTGATATCCTTCATATTTTGTCTTTTAGAAGTCTGGTGTGATGTAACAAAAATAATATATACAGTCTCTTAAGTACACTTCTATTGTAATAAAGAACAAGGGATTAGAATTTCTAGGAGTAATTTTGTAGGCTTTCGGACTTCCCTTGTTGTTGTTTAGTTGCTAAGTCTAGTCCAACTGTTTTGTGACTCCATGAAGTATAGCCTGCCAGGTTCCTCTGTTCATGAGATTCTCCAGGCAAGAATACTGGAGTGGATTGCCATTTCCTTCTCCATGAAAGAACAGTTTCTTAATGCACAAATTATTTTTTCCATATTAGAATATAAGCATCTTCAACTAATAATTCAGTTAGCACACTCAGTAACACCTAAGTGCTAATGACAGAGTTCTTAGTAAATATTTGCTGAATGTTTGATTAATGTATTGCGCTGTGGCTCATGTATGTGCAAGTGTGTGTGTACATGTGTCCCAACGCAGTGTTGGGAATTTAAATCTGATCCTAATCTTCCTTCTCTAGCAGGCTATTGTTCTCCCTTCCTTCCTTCCTCCCTCCCTTCTCCCTTTTCTCCTCTGTCCTTCTAGTCACCTGCCTATCTATCTATCTAGATCTCTCAAACTGAACTGTGTGCCCCTACTCTAAATCCATATGTTGAACACTTAACCTCCAGTGTAGCTGTATTTACATATAGCTTCTTAAGGAAGTCAGTCAGTTCAGTTGCTGAGTTGTGTCTGACTCTTTGCGACCCCATGAATCACAGCACGCCAGGCCTCCCTGTCCATCACCAACTCCCGGAGTCCACCCAAACCCATGTCCATTGAGTCGGTGATGCCATCCAACCATCTCATCCTCTGTCGTCCCCTTCTCCTCCTACTCTCAATCTTTCCCAGCATCAGGGTCTTTTCAAATAAGACAGCTCTTCGCATCAGGTGGCCAAGTATTGGAGTTTCAGCTTCAGCATCAGTCCTTCCCTTGAATATTCAGGACTCATCTCCTTTAGGATGGACTGGTTGGATCTCCTTGCAGTCCAAGGGACTCTCAAGAGTCTTCTCCAACACCACAGTTCAAAAGCATCAATTCTTCGGTGCTCAGCTTTCTTCACAGTCCAGCTCTCACATCCATACGTAACTAATGGAGAAACTGTAGCCTTGACTAGACGGACTTTTGTTGGCAAAGCAACATCTCTGCTTTTTAATATGCTGTCTAGGTTGGTCATAACTTTCCTTCCAAGGAGTAAGCATCTTTTAATTTCATGGAGGTGGTTAAGGTTAAATGAAATAATAAGGGTGAGGCCCTAATCCCATGGGACTGGTGTCTTTATAAGAAGAGAAGAAGACACAGGAATGAGAACAGAGGAAAGGCCACAAGGGACATAGTGAGAAGCTAGCCACCTGCAAGCCAGGGAGAGTAGTCTCACGAGACACCACCCTTTGACACCTTGATCTTAAACTTCCAGTCTCCAAAACTGTGAGGAAACAGTCTTCTGTTTCTTAGGGCTCCCAGTCTGTGAAGTCTGAGCAGATTAGCACACTATCTGTCATTCACCTGTCACTCCTCTCTTACTGATGTGTGGCATTTTACCTGGCAGGTAGTAGCTTCTTTCCCATTAACTCAAACATATCCCCCAAATGACCAAGTTTTTGAAATTGTTATAAATAGCAATTCCAGGCACTACTGTTTCTGCTGTTACATTGCAAAGAGAAGAGGATTATGTAAAAGCTTGGACATCCTGGGTATTTTTCCATTTTGGGCAGCAAAGCAGTTTAATAACACAACTGCTGACATCAGATGCTACTAATGAGATGTTCCTTTAACCCCAGGACTGAGTAGCTTGAGCAGGTCAAAGGAGAGGCAATGTCTGTGAGCATTTTGGCACATAATAAAGTTTAATAAAATCTTTACTTTTAGGAGTGGTGGCTGTGCTTCACCCTAATTCATGAGAATAACACTTTGAGACAAGGAGGCTGAGAAGATGAGGTTTCATGCTGCATTAATTTTCATTTACTATCTGATTGCATTTTTTGTCAATAGCCTCATTTCCTCTCATTTTCACACTTAGCAAAGAGTTTAACACCTTTATAATGATTACATGCCCTGTGATGAAAGAAAAAAACAGATAGTCATTTTCTCCCCCTTACACTTGTGTTTAACATGTGTAAATTTTACATGAAGATCTACCTTTGCCAGTGACCCTTTATGGGCTCTAAGGATCTAACAAGATCTGAATTTATGACTCTGTCTAGGCAGAGTTTTAAATTAATGCCAAAGCAGTTGCATGTGAAAATCTTTGGATAACAGTTAGGACTTTATTTGAATGGAAATGTTTCCCTGGGGGTTTCAAATCTGAAAATTATTCTTCCACTTATGAGCTATAAATGTGCCTATTTCCCTTGAGGACTTGTCTTATGCATGTTTTTTCTCTATCACCCTTAGCACCTAGATTTTCATCTAAAAAGTCATTCATTCTTTCACATCTATCCAACATACAATTATCTCAAGTTCTGCTGTCTTTGAGACCTTCACCATACTTGTTAAGAATATGGACATGTACGTATACAAATAAATAAAATGCTCTTTAGCAAGAGGTCTAGAGATTGGAACACACAGAAAGGAATAATAAACTCTCCTCAGAGTTTGCAGAAGTGGTAATGTTCGAGATCTGCCAGGAAGGACAGTGGGGCATAGGTATGGAGGAAAAGAGGAAAGCCTTTCCTGACAGTGAGCATAGCTTGGATAAAAGCAAGTGGGACATGGTCATGTCCTTTAGAAGGCCTGTGGAAGGCAGAAATAACTTACATGGCACAACTTTGAGGATGTTTCATCTTATTAGGTTTGTGTATAAGTAAAGACTGTCTTGCCCCTAATGTGAAATGTTCATGCTTTATGTTTGCTGTTTCTCACACAGGCCATTCATAACCATGCTTTTTTTTCTCATGGTTCCTTCTGCCTGGAATAACTCCTACTCATCCTTTAGGGCTTAATCCCTGCGTAAAAACTTCCCTAGGCTTCCCAGGTAGCTCAGGGCTAAAAAATCTGCTTGCCAATGCAGGAGACACAGGTTTGATCCCTGGTTTGAGAAGATCCCCAGAGGAGGAAATGACAACCCACTCCAGTATTCTTGTTTGGGAAATTCCATGGACAGAGGAACCTAGTGGGCTACAATTCATGGGGTAACAAAAGAGCTGGATGGGACTTAATAACCAAATAACAATAAAAACTTCTTCCCTCTTTCTCTGTAGAATTTATTGCTCTCTCTTCCCTGTTCACTTTGCTGATTTTCCTGTGCAGTTACTGTATAGCTCATTGTTTATGTTGAGTTTCCCTTGCTGGATTATGAGTTTTTCATGTGCTAAGACTATGTATTGTTTTCTTTTTTTATACTTACTATCTGTTATGCTGCCTGGCAAACATTGCACTTAAAAAATGTACAATGGATACGTGTGTGTGTGCTAAGTCACTCCAGTCATGTCTGATAATAGATATGGGAATGACAAATAATGCTCCAAACAGAATTGTTTTCAGAGGAGCAGCTTGGTGCAGTGGGAAGAGGTCTGATGAGAATGCTGGAAAATGAAATCTAACTTCATGTTGCTTTTTGGGGCTAATCAGTTGTTTGCCAAAAGACTTAACTTTTACCCTTCTGGGGCTTCCTTTACACTCACAGGGATAGAGTAATACCTTATCAGCAAAAAGCCAGCAGAATAAAACAGTCTCTTGAGGTTCCTTCCAACAGCTGTGATTTTAAAATACATCTGATGAGTTGATTTTGTATTTACTCACATTTTCTTCATTTTCTTTTGAAGTGGCAGGAGATTTTTATTATTTGTCTACTTAGCTGCTCTTATCAATAATACATGGAAGGGTTTTTATCATTAGGTATTAGTGAAGGAAGCTGAAATCCTGACTTTATGCTCTGAATAGTCATAGGGTCAGAAGGAGTGTCTTTAATTCCTTTCAAGTTAATTTTTGTGAATGGTATAAGATAAAGGTTAGATTTCATTTTTTTTTGCATGTGAATATCCAATTATATCAGTATCACTTATCAAAGAGACTATCTTTTCTCCATTGAATATTCTAGCTCCTTGTCGAATATTAGTAGGCTAATCTCTTAATCATGTTCCATAGGTCTATTTTGGCTCTTTTTATGCCAGTACCATACTACTTTTATTACCATATCTTTATAGTATATCTTGAAATCAAGGATTATGATGCCTCACACTTTGTTCTTCTTTCTTAAGATTTCTTTAGCTATTCAGTTTTTCTGAATTTTTCTAAATTTCTAAATTTAGCTTTTCTGATTTTATAAAAGTTGTAGGAGTATTTTTATACGTCTTTAAAAAAAAATGCCATTGGCTCACAAGAAGCACTTGTTTTTCCCCAGGAACTTCTTTTTCTACAGAAACACAAAGTTGTAGAATATTAGAGACCCTGTTGTTTTTTCTTTGCTATATTAAAATCTGGTCCTCTTAGATTTGGCAATTATTCCAAATTCCTCCTCTTGTGCCCTCTCTGTGGGCTTGCAGTGCACGTGGAAATCAAGCCTCAGGAATATTTTCCCAAGTTAGATATGCAAACTCAGCTCTTTTCTGGATCCTATGTAGGAGTTACTAAGTGTAAGCTCTATAGAGACTCAAAGAAAATATCCATAAAGGCTGCAATGACCAGGGGAAATTCCTTATTGGAGGTGAAACTAGAGTAGAGCTTTGAAAATGACTAGGATTAAACACCTGCGCTGTTCTTGAAGGACATTTGAGTGGGAGGATGCTCACGCGAGATGTCAGGAGAGAAGGAATTGTATTTACCAGAATGTGAGAAAGTGGGGCTGACAGCAGATCCTTGTTATGTGCACAGAGATTATTTAACCTTTTCTTTTGTTGCTTATGCCCCACAGCTGCTCCATGTAATGTACTATTTACAAGGCCAACACTGAGCATCTCCAGATGTGACAGCTCTTACATTAGCTACTTTTCCCAGGCACATCTTGGCAGTAAATGCCTCAGAAGTAGCAGCTTCCTCTGAATGTTTCTTTTGCAGGAAGGCTAGCTAGCTGCCCACTCAGCACTCTCTAGTTGTCACCGAGGCAGCTATTTAGGTTTCTCTTTCTTGTGATTTTGTTGTTGGTGGTTGCAGATGTCAGAAATTCAAAATAGCTCAGATTAGTTTGTGTAACCAGCTGTTCAGCTTAGGTTTTAGGAGTAACTTGATTAAGGAACACAAAGCTTGCTTTTTCTTTTAGTCTTATAACTCTTCATTCCTGTTTTGTCTACTCACTGAGTCTGGCTGTGTTGATGTCCCTGGAAGCTTCAGCGATTCTTCCTTAAAAGGTCCAAACAGGACTTTTCCTTCCCAGTCAATTTGAAAAAGTTTCCTGGGTCTGAGGACTGAATTGTATCTCTTAACCAATTTGAAACCAATTATTGGGGCAAAACAGATAAGGTACCGACTGGTCAAGCCCAAGTCATAATCTTACCCTTGAAAGAAGAGATGATGTACATTTGCTCCATACATACTGAGCCCACACCAACTGTGGTCCACAAAAGGAAAATTGGGTGATGTAAGCAGAAAGAGAAAAATACGTGTTCAGTGGTAAAAACAAAAGCAAAAACAAAATACCTAACTGCACTCTAGTGAGTCTCTGAATCCCCAGTAGTTTCACTGGCCCAAAGGACTGTGTGTTTTCTTTGGAAGTCATTTTGGTTTTGCCTGGATTACCTGGCAGATCCTATAGCTGTGCTGCCCCTCAATGGGTGTGCCTACCTCACACCCTGGAACTCACTGAGAAGGTTGTAGTCATCCTGGAACTCACTGAGAAGGTTGAAGTGTTGCTTTGATCTCAACTGAGGCAGTGTTGAATACTCTGGGTGTGTATTGGGTCTTCTGAGAAGAAAAAGAGAATGAGTTTGCAATCTGACTTGACTTTGTTGGAAGTGAAGAAGCAAAGCTGCTTAACCCAAACATTCAGAGGCATTTCTGTCAGATGCAGGAGAGCATAGTGATTAAGAACATTGGCCTCTGAAGTCAGACTGCCTGTGTTTGAAGCCGGTTTCTTAATCTCAGTTAGCTTCCATTTTCTACCTCTACAAAGAGGTGTCCTGAGGGTTCAGAGAAATTATACGTCTGAAGTACTTGGCACAGTGCACGGCACATACTCTGGTATGTCTTGAATATGACACATGTGAACAAATGCTCTTTGTCCCAGCCCATAATGCTAAAACAGCTGGAGCTCAAGAGAGTCTCTCTATCCAGAGACTGACAAAGTATAGGGCATATTTTCTCTTATCAGATAGGAAGTCCTTTCTTTCATCCTCATTTTATTTTCTGAGGGGCAAGCAAGTCTGACTAGAATCTTTCATATGTGCTCTGACAGCTGATGGTTTCTGGAAGTCACTGTCACTGCCCCTTTTTCCTCCTACACCAGTGAGTCCCTGAGTCCTGCCTATTCTGTCTCTGAAATACTTCTTGAATCTGACCTCCCTCTTCACTTTCCTTGGCCCTGCTCTCTCTCTCACCTTTCTCTCTCCAGCCTGGTTAACTCAGGAATATCTAACTTGTTTTTCCTTTTTCTAGTCTCCTTCTCATCAGTTTGTTCCGTCCCTTGGCATTTTCTCTTGCCTACAGCACAGTGCCCTGCCTCCTTAGCAAGGCACGATTTACAGTCCTTTTCCGTTTGACTCCACCCTGCCCTTCCATCTGCAAGAATCTCCCCCATAAGACCTGTACTCATGCTACAACTCCTGATGTCCACAGTTCTCTGAACATCCCCAGGCACCAACACCCATGGAGGCTTTTGCCCATACTGTCCTCCTTGCCTGTCTGCCCTCACCTCTGCGTTGGCTAACTTCTGCTTATCTTCTGAAGTTCAGCTCTTCTTCTCCCCTGGGTCCCTGTCCTCGTACTTTCATTGCTAGATGTACATGCTATTACTGCAGCATTTAGCACACAATTTAATAATTGGCTGCCTACCTATCTCTGTTCTTTTATACACCACAAGTTCTTGGAACTCTCATTTTTATATATCCCATGCCTAGAAAAGACCATATTTTCTACAATGAATATCTGTCCTTCAGTGGTAAATCAGGCAGGATAAAACATAGTACTATGCATTTCTCTTACCTGTAGCACCATTTTGTGTAGTACTTAGGAATTTTTCAATATATTTTAAATTACAGGGTAATAAATATGAAAATTCATTCTTCTTATTAAAAAAATATATTAATTCCCTCACCCAAGGCAAACCACTGTTATTAGCTTGATGAGAACTCTTCAAGATTTTCAAAATTATTTACTTTTTATAATAGCTTTATTGAGTTAAAATCTACATACCATAAAATTCACTCTTTTAGAATGACCAACTCAGTGGCTATTAGCATTTTCCAAGAGTTGTACAACCATCACCATTATCTAATTTTAGAACATTATAAATACCGTATTAGTAGGTCTAACCCCTGGCAACCACTAATCTACTTTCTGTCTCTGTGGATTTGCCTACTCTGGATATTTCACATAAATGTAATCATGCAATAAACCTTTTGTGTCTGACTTCTATCATTTAGAATGATGTTCTCAAGATTCATCCTTTTTGCAGCATATGTTAGTACTTCATTCTTTTTTATGAGAAAATAATTTTCTATTTATGTATATACCATGCTTTATCTGTTCATCATTTGGTAGATATTGGATTGTTTCCACTTTTTGGCTTTTGTGAATAATATTTCATGAACATCCCTGTACAAGTTTTTATGTAGACATATGTTTTCATTTTTCTTGGATATGTACCTGGTAGTAGAATTGCTAGATAATATGGTAACTCCATATTTAACTTTTAGAGGAACTGCTAAACTGTTTTCCATAGCAGCTGTCCCATTTCATATATTCCACCAGGAATGTATGAAGATACCAACTTCTCTACATCCTTGTCAACACTTATTATTGTCTGTCTTTTTATCATAGCCATTGTTGTGAATGTCATGATACCTCATTGTGATTTTGACTTTTATTTCCATAATGACTAATGATGTTGAAAATCTTTCACGTACTTATTGCCATATTTGGTTCCTCTATGGAAAAACATCTATTCCAATCCTTTGTCTTAAATTTTTAAGTTGGTCTTTTCATTGAGTTATAAGCTTAGTTATATATTGAATATAAGTACCTATATAATAAGAAATATAATCATCACTAACTCAGTGAACTGAGTTTGAGCATAATGAAGGACAGGGAAGCATGGAGTGATGTAGTCCATGGAGTTGTAAACAGTTGAACATGACTTAATGACTAAACAACAAAAATAAGTGCCTTATTAGATATTTTATTTATAATATTTTCTTTACAACCTTCTTATGTACATGTAAATAAGTGTGCTTTTTGTGCATATGCTTGTATATGTAAGCATTTTTAAAATGTTTATATTTTTTGTACATTTAGGGTTATATTGTTTGTATTGTCATGTAGATATCTTCCTGGGTCATTGTACATGTGAATCTACTTCATTATTTTCAATTTTTGTGGAGATGAACATATAGCCATTCCCATGATGATGGGCATTTTAGTGAGTCTCAGTATTTTTCCTCTTATAGACAGTGCTATAATGAGCATCCTTGTAAAAGTCCCTTGTTGCACATGTGCAAGTATCTCTCTAGGATATCTTGAAGAGGAATCACTGAGTTTTAGGGTATCTGCATTTTATATTTTAATATATGCTATCCAAATGTCTGTACAAATAGATTCTCATGGTAACAGTGTATGAGAATACCATTTGCTTGCATTCTAACCAAAATCGAAATTTCAGCATTCTTACCTAGCTGATAAGCAAAAATGGTACCTCATTGTTGTTTTAACTTCTGAGAAATAGTTTCAATATCATGATCTTTATAATTTACCATATTTGTTATTTAGAGTATAACCTGCCTTTCATCTAATACTGCAGATTTTTCCTTCACATAGGAACCCCTATATGACATGGAAAGGATTGATAAATGGACTAGAAGAGTCTGGATTTATATACAAGCTGTTATGCATGGTAAGGCCAACTTGAGAAAAACATGGCTCTAAAAAGACTTTTCATTGTTTGAGGCTAACCAGAATTTCTACCACAGTCCAGAGACTTTTAACTTCACAAAGATGTGGCATTTTATTTTCATAAAGCTATTATTGACAGTGCTCCCTTTTTGAGTTACTTTTCAAAAACATCTTTTGTCAGTAGAGTCCTTTTATTAGCTAATGTAACCTTGCTGTACTCCATGTTCACAGACAGAGAAAAGAAGTGTCCCTGGGTACTGAATATGGAAAGTATGCAAGAACTCTCAAGGGCAAAGTTTGTTCAACTTTTTGAGGCTATATTTGTCACTCTGTGTTGTACATTAACTAAAAATAATAAAGTTTTCCAATGTCAATGTCCAGAAGGTAAAGATTTACAGACTATATATCTTTAAATTGACAGTTTTATATAAAATAAAACACAGAGGATTAATATGGAGATATCTCATAAAAGTGTGGCCTTAACTGTGAGCATAATAAGTTGGATAGGCTCACCTGAAGGTCTGTAGTCTGATTTCCTGAAAATGGGGAGTTAGGCAAGAAATCTAGGAGTGAGAATAGTAGTCTTAGCTGTGAAGTGGGGTTGCTAGCTGGTGAGTGCTTACTTTGAACCGTTACTGATAATGAGCAGCACCAATAGACTGGAGAATCATGGGGCAGACATATAGACTGTGGGCTCTGGGCACAAGTCATGGGGGATTTGATGGTGTGGTTCCATCAGTCCTTGGATAGAAGACCTCAGTCAGTAATGGGGGAAACAGGGGTTAGGGGCTTAGACAAGTGTCAGGACATTGGAAAATATTGGAATTCTGGGACAGGTCCACTGCAGTGTGGGAAGTGATATGTTGTAAGATAGAGAGCCCTCTGACCTCAGCCAACATGGTAGGAAGGGAGAAAGTTGTATCTCCAAGGAAGTCTGTACAATACTTCAACTGAATGACTAATTCAATTGAAATTAATTTCAAAAACCATGAACAGTTGAGGTGGGGCAGCTAATGCCTCTTCTGCTCTGTTAGGGACTGTCTCACAAACTGAGGAGGAGTTGATGTTTAGAATAAGGAGTCACCAGAGAAGGCAGGAAGGATGTTCTGACAGCACTGTCCCTGAGTCCTCTGATATCAAACAGATTTTCTCTCATCTTTGCTGGGAACCAGTATGTAGTAGTGCTTGATGTCTATTAGACTCCAATTCAATTTTGAAGTCCATAATTCAGTGAGGATAGATATTAAAAGGGTTCCTTTTTCATCAAAAGGGTAATTACCTAGTTTATCAGTATGTTAGAAGGATGAGAGCTTATGGATTTTTCATAAAATCATAAGTTCGTAAGGGGCTGGGTGAAGTCATTTTGATCTGTCTTCAAGCAGGGCTGAATTTAATTCACCCTTGATGGATGGGGCACTGTTTAACAAGAATCTCTAGGGAGAAAGGGTTGACAACCATTAGTAATTTAACAATTTTCCATTGTGCCATACCTCCTGACTTAGTGAATACCTTGGCATAGAATGGAAGCACATAATCTTTTGTATCCTCTTTGGGTAGAAAGAACAGTATTACAAGTGTCTTTCATTTTCATTAATTTAAACACTTATTTAGTACCTACCATTGTTTTATGTGGGTGATACAGTGGTGAAGCAGTAGAAAAGATAGATTTGATTCTTGTTGGCATTTAGCTGAGAGACATATAATGGATAATAACCAATAACCAAATAAATATGTGATTACAAATGGTATTAGGTGTTATGAAGAAATAGTTAAAGAACTGCTATAGAGAAGAGCAGGAAAAAGCTTGTGCCTAGTTTGATGGGTGATTAGAAAAAGCCTCTCTTATATAAGTGGCATTTACTACAAGCCCTGTGGTATAAAAGGAACCAGCTTTTTAGAACTGGAGAGAAGAACATACCTGAAAGAGGGAGGGGCATGTGCAGAGGTTCTCAAGGAGAAAGAATGTGTTGTATTTGAGAAATTTGAGGTTATTTTGGATAGAGCAGAGTTTTCAAGGGAGAAGATAGCATGCAGTGAGGTTGGATAATGAAATAAAGGGCCAAATAATGTCTGAACTTGTGGACAATATGAAGGTTTTGATTTTATTCTAAACGGAATTTTTCCAAAAGACCATCCTTGATGCTGTGTGGCAAATAAATTAGAAGTGGGAATATCAGAACAGAGAGACCAGTGAAGAAATAGTCCAGGAGGGAAATGTTGGAAACTTAGATTGTATGCTGCTGCTGCTAAGTTGTTTCAGTCGTGTCCGACTCTGTGCAACCCCATAGATGGCAGCCCACCAGGCTCTCCCGTCCCTGGGACCCCCCAGGCAAGAATACTGGAGCGGGTTGCCATTTCCTTCTCCAATGCAGGAAAGTGAAAAGTGAAAGTGAAGTCGCTCAGTCGTGCCCGACTCTTAGCGACCCCATGGACTGCAGCCTACCAGGCTCCTCCATCCATGGGACTTTCCAGGCAAGAGTACTGGAGTGGGGTGCCATTGCCTTCTGGCAGTAAAAATGTACAAACATTTGAGATGTACTCATTGGTGGGTTTGATATAGAGTGAAGTAAATGAGAGATAGGAAATCTAGGCTGCCATCTTGGTTACTAGGTAGAAAAACTGGCAAGAGTAGTGTAGTAGATGGAGAACAATTGGGGAAGAGCAGGTTTATAATGGGAAGGTGGGACTTGAAAGTCTGCATTTGGACATGTTAAGTTTGAGATGGCTGTGAAACACACAAATGGAACTGTTGATTCAAAGTCTGGAGTTAAGAGAAATTGTCACTGGAGAAGTACATTTGGGTGACATTAACCTGTCAGGTGATAAAAGCTGTGGGGGAAAATGAGATCATTAAGAGAAAGAGGAAAGAGAAGGAAAGGGGCCCAAATGTGCATCCTGAGAAACTCTAACATGCTGCAGGGCCTTGAGAAATAAGTAACTGAGTAGAGAGGACCATACTGAAAAGGGCATGATCCCATTTGTGTGTTAAACTTGATGACTTTGAACAAGTCATGGCCTCTATCTGACAGATCTGTTTCGTTAAAGTGAAGAGTGTGAGTCCTAAATTCTTTTCAATTGCCAGTATTCTGTGATCCATCTCTCATTCAATGTTAGGCTCATTTTTCAATTACTTTGGCCATTATCTGTTGTTTTCATTGTTTACCTAGGTTTAGCATAACCAGAATACCTTTTTCTAATTTATGCTTCTAATTTCTGATGCACTGTGAAGTAAAAGTTGTTTAGTCATGTCTGACTGTTTGCAACCCCATGGACTGTAGCCTGCCAGGCTCCTCTGTCTATGGAATTCTCCAGGCAAGAATACTGAAGTGTGTAGCTGTTTCCTTCTCTAGGGGATCTTCCAAACCCAGGGATTGAA
>ML660201.1:19721104-19761428 GCA_007570785.1 Antilocapra americana
CCATAGGTTTTGGGTTGTTGTGTTTTCATTTTCATTCATTTCTATGCATAATTGGATTTCTTTTTTGATTTCTTCTGTGATTTGGTGGTTATTCAGCAGTGTGTTGTTGAGCTTCCATATGTTGGAAGTTTTGAATGGTTTTCTCCTGTAATTGATATCTAATCTCACTGCATTGTGGTCAGAAAAGATGGTTGGAATAATTTCAATATTTTTGAATTTACCAAGGCTAGATTTATGGCCCAGGATGCGATCTATCCTGGAGAATGTCCCATGTGCCCTTGAGAAAAAGGTGAAATTCCTTGTTTTGGGGTGGAATGACCTATAGATATCAATTAGGTCTAGTTGGTCTATTGTATCATTTAAAGTTTGAATTTCCTTGTTACTTTTCTGTTTAGTTGATCTATCCATTGGTGTGAGTGGTATATTAAAGTCTCCCACTATTATTGTGTTGTTGTTAGTTTCCCCTTTCATACTTGTTAGCATTTGCCTTACATATTGTGGTGCTCCTATGTTGGGTGCATAAATATTTATAATTGTTATTTCTTCTTCCTGGATTGATCCTTTGATCATTATGTAATGTCCATCTTTATCTCTTTTCACTGCCTTTATTTTAAAGTCTACTTTATCAGATATGAGTATTGCCACTCCTGCTTTCTTTTGGTCTTTATTTGCATGGAATATCTTTTTCCAGCCTTTAACTTTCAGTCTATATGTGTCCCTAGGTTTGAAGTGGGTCTCTTGTAGACAACATATATAGGGGTCTTGTTTCTGTATCCAATTGGCCAATCTTTGTTTTTTGGTTGGGGCATTCAGCCCGTTTACATTTAAGGTAATTATTGATAAGTATGATCCCGTTGCCATTTATTTTATTGTTTTGAGTTCCAGATTATATACCCCATCCGTGTTTCCTATCTAGGAAAGATCCTTTAGCATTCGTTGGAGCACTGGTTTGGTGTTGCTGAATTCTCTCAGCTTTTACTTGTCTGTAGAGCTTTTGATTTCTCCTTCAAATTTGAATGAGATCCTTGCTGGGTACAGTAATCGGGGTTGTAGATTATTTTCCATGATTTTAAGTATGTTCTGCCATTCCCTTCTGGCCTGAAGCGTTTCTATTGAGAGATCAGCTGTTATCCTTATGGGATTCCCCTTGTGAGTTATTTTTTTGTTTTTCCCTTGCTGCTTTTAATATTTGCTCTTTGAGTTTGATATTTGTTAATTTGATTAGTATGTGTCTTGGGGTGTTCTGCTTGGGGTTCATCCTATTTGGGACTCTCTGGGTTTCTTGGACTAGAGTGGTTATTTGCTTTCCCAATTTAGGGAAGTTTTCAACAATTATCTCCTCAAGAATTTCCTGATGGTCTTTCTTTTTGTCTTCTTCTTCTGGGACTCCTATGATTCGAATATTGGTGCGTTTAACAGTGTCCCAGAGGTCTCTGAGATTGTCCTCATTTCTTTTAATTCTTTTTTCATTTTTCCTTTCTGTTTCATTTATTTCTGTCATTCTGTCTTCTACCTCAGTTATCCTGTCTTCTATCTCTGTTATTCTACTGTTAGTTCCCTTCAGGGTGCTTTTGATCTCATTTATTGCATTATTCATTGTGTTTTGACTCTTTTTCATTTCTTCTAAGTCCTTGTTAAAGCTTACCTGCATCTTCTCAGTCCTTGCCTGCAGGTTATTGAACTGCAACTCCAATTTATTTTCCAGATTTTGGATCATTTTCACTATCATTATTCGGAATTCTTTATCAGGTAGACATCCTATCTCTTCGTCTTTTGTTTGGTCTGGAGGACATTTATCCTGTTCCTTTACCTGCTGGGTATTTCTCTGCCTTTTCATTTTGTTTATCTTGCTGTGTTGTCCCTTTATTGTGGGGGTTCCTCTCTATGGGTGGGGTTGGATATGTGGTTTGTTAAAGTTTCCTGGTTGGGAAAGCTTGTGTGGTGTTCTGGTGGGTGGCTCTGGGTTTACTCACTCTAAGGAGCAATGAAGTGTCCAATAAAGAGTTGTGAGATGTCGGTGGGCTTGGTGTGACCTTGGGCAACCTGTGTATTGAAGCTCCAGGGTATGTTCCTGTGTTGCTGGAGAACTTGCTTGGCATATCTTACTCTGGAGCTTGTTGGCCCTTGGGGGGTGCTTGGTTTCAGTTTGGATATGGAGGAGTTTAATGAGTTCCTATCGATTAATTAATTCCTGGATCCAGGAGTTCTCTGGAATTCTCAGGATCTGGGCTTAGTCTCTTGTCTTCCAGTACCCTCAGGACTCCTTCATCTATGCAGTAATGATGGTAGAACGTCTAGTTTAATGATGAGACGTTTATCCACAGTGAGGGACACCCAGACAGGTACACAGAGTTACATGCCATGGACCAGAAGGAGAATAGAAGAATCAGATGGTGAGAGAGTGAAGTGGCCAGTGATTACTTCCCTGTGTGCTCTCCATAGCCTGGATCCCTCGGAAATGTTCACAGAGTTATACCAAGAGGAAAAGAGGGAGTAAGGAGACAGAAGTGACCAGAGAGAGAAAAGAGGGAGTCCGATGGACAGAGACAGATCCAGCCAGTGGTCAGTTATGTCTGTGTTCTTCACCACTCGTAACACTCAAACAGATTCCCAGAGTTGGGTAGAGAAGATAAAGGCGGGGTGGGGGGGCAATGCAAGGGGTAACTTGGTGGGAAAGAGAAAAAGAAAAAGAAAAAAAGGAGAATCAAGAATGGGGAGAGAGCAGTCAAGCCAGTGATCTCACTCCCAAGTAACAATGGGTATTGAAGCTTGGATTCTTAAAGATACAAAGTTGATACCAAATACTAATAAGCAAAGATTAAAAATCTAGAGTAAAGATTGGATTCTCAAAAGTACCTTTACAAAGAAAAAAAAAGAAAGAAAGAAAAATAACGAATAAAATAAGAATACTACAACAACAAAAAATTCAATCAAAAATAAAAAAGGGAAAAAGAGGAGATATAAAAGGAAAGAAATAAAATGGAAAATAAAATAAGGGAGAGAGAGGTGATTAAAAAAAGGAAAATAGAAATAAAGAAAAAAATAACAGGATTATAGGGGACTAAAAAATTCTAAAAATAAAAAAAAATTTTTTTAAATAGTATACAAAAAGTTTTTTAAAAATTTAAAAGATGATCCTGGTAAAATTATATTAGGGCTTTCTCTGGTACTGTTGTGTACATTGAGGGGTCAGTTCATTTTCAGATAGTTCCTTGGTCTGGCTTGTACTTCTCACGGCCTATAGACTCCTTTCTATGCAGTCTGTGTGAACTGCGGAGAATTAATCTGTTGCTCCCGTCAGCTCCAAAGCGGTTCCCTCTGCTTGTTTTAGCGTCTTCTGTTTGCTGGTCTCTTCAGTGTCTATTCAGCGCTCTGGGGTTTGCCCGCTCCTGGCAAGTGCGCTTCCCCCGCCCCCTCTGCTCAGGCTCTCGGTCGCCCACCTGGCACAGTTGGGGGCTGCGACTTCTCCCCTCCCCCGGCCCAGCCGATCGATTTTCTCGGCGAGCATCTGAGTGCGCCTTCTCAGGTGTGTTGAGCGCCTATCTCTGGCGGCGACTGTCCAGAATCCCCAGAGATCTTGGCTAGCACCAAGTTCTGCCCGCGGTCTGGGAGCAGAAGCCTCGCCGGGGCCGCTCTCCGGTGGGGGCTGGGCCAGTCCGCAGCCCGCAGCTGCCCAACTCCGCCCGGCTGTCTCTCGCAGCGGACTGGGTCCTCGCTGCCCTTTGTTCTGTGCACGAGCCTGGCGGGGACTCTTCCTTGGGAAAGCTACCCAGTGGTCTATCTCCGGTTAGCACCCTCGGTTAGGTGCCCCAGCGTTCAGTCCCAGTCCTCTCCCTAAGCGTGCCGCTCACCCCTCCCTGAGCAGTCCGTGCGGGCTAGTGGGGGATGGGGCGCCCGGGCTGCCGCTCCGCTGGGAGTTACAGTTAGAGACACAATCTGGGGGGCTTAATTATTTATCTATTTTTACTCCTGTTTAGGTTGCCCTCCGAGATCCGCCATAGATCCGCTGGGGAGCATGTTTCCTGGTGTTCGGAAACCCCTCTCTTTTTTGGGACTCCCTTCTAGGGAGGGATCTCGGTCCATAACTCTGCCTCTCCTTTTACTTTTTTTTTTTGTCCTACCTTCTTTCGTCGGCAATGGGCTGCCTTTCCAGATGCCTGATGTCCTCTGCCAGCATTCGGATGTTGTTTTATGGAGTTTGCTCGGTTTTTAAATGTTCTTTTCGTGTATTTATTGGGGAGAGAGTGGACTCCCCGTCCTATTCCTCCACCATCTTAGTTCCCCCCTACATCTCTGTTTCTTGCTCCTCAGACCAGCATCCATTGTCTCTTCTGGTAAGAAAACAGATCATTTACCAGAAAAACAAACAACCCAATCAAAAAGTGGGAAAAAACCTAAACAGACATTTCTCCAAAGAATGTGCTGCTGCTGTTAAGTCACTTCAGTCGTGTCCAACTCTGTGCGACCCCATGGACAGCAGCCCACCAGGCTCCCCCATCCCTGGGATTCTCCAGGCAAGAACACTGGAGTGGGTTGCCATTTCCCTCTCCAATGCATGAAGGTGAAAAGTGAAAGTGAAGTCGCTCAGTCGTGTCCAACTCCCAGCGACTCCAGGGACTGCAGCTGACAAGGCTCCTCCATCCATGGGATTTTTCCAGGCAAGAGTACTGGAGACATACAGATGGCTAATAACACATGAAAAGATGCTCAACATTGCTCATTATTAGAGAAATTCAAATCAAAACTACAATGAGATATCACCTCATACTGGTCAGAATGGTCATCATCAAAAAGTCTACAAACAATAAATGCTGGAGAGGGTGTGAAGAAAAGGGAACACTCTTGCACTGTTGGTGGGAATGTAAATTCATACAGCCACTATGGAAAACAGTATGGAGATTCCTTTAAAAACTAGGAATAAAACTACCATATGACCCAGCAATCCCACTCCTAGGCATATACCCTGAGGAAACCAAAACTGAAAAATACACATGTATCCCATTGTTTGTTGCAGCACTATTTACAATAGCTAGAACAAGGAAGCAACCTAGATGTCCATCAACAGATGAATGGATAAAGAAGTTGTGCTACCTATACACAATAGAATATTACTCAGCCATAAAAAGGAATGTATTTGAGTCAGTTCTGATTAGGTGGATGAACCTAGAGCCTATTATACAGAGTGAAGTGAGTCAGAAAGAGAAAGATAAGTATCATATGCTAACACATATATACAGAATCTAGAAAAATAATAGTGAAGAATTTATTTTCAGGGCAGTAATGGAGAAACAGACATAGACAATAGACTTATGGACATGGGGAGAGGGGGGGAGAAGGTGAGATGTACGGAGAGAGTAACACGGAAACTTACATTACCATAGCCAACAGGAATTTGCTGTATGGCTCAGGAAACTGAAAAAGGAGCACTGAATCAACCTAGAGGGGTGGGATGGGGAGGGAGATGGGAGGGAGGTTCAAAAGGGAGGGGATATATGTATACCTATGGCTGATTCATGTTGAGGTTTGATAGAAAACAACAAAATTCTGTAAAGCTATTATCCGTCAATTAAAAAAATGAATAAAAAAAACCAAACAGATTGTTGTGTAGGAGGAGACTATTACTCCCTCCCAGTCAGCTTGGATGGTTTGGGCAGTCCTGAGTCCACCCTGTGACTCTAAAGCGCATGAAAATCCAGATTGGACCAAAGAAAAAACTCACATGCTATGTCAGGCATGGATGCATGATCTAAATCAGGTCATGATTGGGGACCATCAGTCTTGGAACATTTTGCTGGAACTTCTGGAAAGAGGTGATTTCTCATCCACTAGGTTGCTAGGATGAGAGAGTATAAGTGGGAAGCTTCTGTTGCTCATACTTGCCGCAATATGGATTGAGCCTGAGAGTACTGTGACAGCAGAGCCCTAAATGGAAAAGGATGTCCTGATAATCTTTTTGATCCCCTAGATCTAGCTATGACTATAGGCAAATTTATGCCTGGATTGACTAGCCAGTTGAGCCACCATTTTACCTTATTTTTCTTAAACCAATTTGAATGGTAGTGCTGTCTTTAACCAAAAAGACTAGAAGCCCATCAACTGACGAATGGATAAGAAAGCTGTGGTACATATACACAATGGAATACTACTCAGCATTAAAAAAAAATTCATTTGAATCAGTTCTACTCAGGTGGACGGAACTGGAGCCTATTATCCAGAGTGAAGTAAGCCAGAAGGAAAAAACAACAATACAGTATACTAACGCATATATATGGAATTTAGAAAGATGGTAATGAGAACCCTGCATGCGAGACAGCAAAAGGAACGCAGATGTATAGATCAGACATGTGGACTCTGTGGAAGAGGGCAAGGGTGGGAGGATATGGGAGAATGGCATTGAAACATGTTAATTATCATATGTGAAATCAATCGCCAGCCCAGGGTTGATGCTTGGGGCTGGTGCACCGAGATGTCCCAGGGGGAGGGAATCGGGAGCGGGGAGGGAGGGGGGTTCTGGAGGGGGAGCATATGTAAACCCATGGCGGTTTCATGTCATTGTATGGCAAAACCAACACAATAAAGAAAATTTAAAACAACAACAAAAAACAAGACTAGAAGATTCAGATTGAATCTTCCATAGTCCACTATATATTGTGAGTTATAGTAGACGATTGAATAATATGATAGCTTTACTAAGGTCCAGAGGGGATCATTGAGGCAATTAGCCTGAAAATTCAAGGAAAAATATCCTTAATTACTTATCTATTTCCCACTGAACTCTTTGCATGTTTAAAGTTTTAAACAGCCAAACAATGTAACAATGACTAATGTTAATCTTGAGCAGAGAAAAGAGGAAGAACACCAAGATTAAGCATAAAGAGCACCAGGTAAAGAGTGGGAAAATAAATTCTGCTGGACAGGTTTAAATGGATATATTCAAAAAGAATAAAGAGGAGCTCTAATGGGCAGCTAGCTTTAATATACAAAAGTCTGGATGAGTAGACATCCCAAGCCTACTTTGCTAAGCTTTTAGTTCCTCTCTGTTCTCCTTAATATATTTTAACATCTAAGTGATATCTTAATTTTTTTAATCATCAGTATGACTTCCTACAGACCTTTTTGTTTTAAATCATTTTTACAGCATCCTTGGTGATGAGAATTTAGTGAGTTACTTAGAGCTGGGATTGCCCCTATCTTTGCTATATAGGATTTATATAATTTGGGGGTTATCTATAATTATGTCTTAATGTTATGGAAGGCACATAGGAGTCTCGGTGATATCTTTGACCTATAGAAATTGGGACTATCTGGATTCATCTGGGAACATTTTTTTCAGTTTTAAGTGGGTAGAGCTATAACCATGTCAGTCTTCTACAAGATAAGATCATTAGATGTTTGAAAAGAGGTGTCAAAATCTCCTCTCTGTGTCTCTCTTGATAATGGCCTTTCCTCTGCTTTTTAATGGAATGTGGTTTATGATGGTTATAGATGGGGAAAGAACTGGGAGTGGGTTGGAAAAGATGTTACTGTATGTAAGGGAATTTAATATATATTATATTATGTATAATATAACATGTATCTTTTTATCTATCTATACATTTATATACCTATAGTAAAAAGGTATGTTTGTGTGTATGTGTGTATTGTGTATTACTCTCTTGGATAGAGTTTGTGATCTGACCTTGTCTACCCATGTATAATAGTATAAAGAAAATCTTTGAAGTTCCTGAAAGCTATATGTGCCTCTTTTTTTTTTTTTGGTCTAGTGACCTCTTGGAGGTCAAAACTACTGAGCAGTGCCTGTTATTGGTAACAGGTTCTATTCCTTGCTTTTGCTTTTGCTTTCTTTCTTTTTTTTAAGCCAACTGGCTATATGACATTGGGCAAAGTACATTATTTATCTGGATATCTGCTTCAGAGATGTTTTCTGTTAAATGTTTTATTCTCTGAGAGTTTTCTTTAGGTCATTCTAATGTTAACACCAGAAGTATTTGGGGCTGAAAAGCATGAGTAGTCATATTATTTAAGTTTCTTTAGCATTTTTCTCTTGCTTAATTGTCTAATGTTGTTCTTCATACCCTTGGGGAACACAGCATTCTTCATTAACGTGGACATTTTAACAAGAGAGAAAACTGGATAATCTTGGAATGTTTATCAAGTAACATTCCAGTGTGTCATAGTATCCTTTTTAGACATTTTGTTTACCTTTGATACACATTGTTCTTCACATAAATCTCACCTTGAATTAGCTCACCTTGATGATCTCCAAATTTGAACAGTAATAGGTCCCTTTAATGTTGCCACTTATTATAGAGATAGACCAGTTCCTGACAATAACCTGTACAGATTAGTGACATGTTTGAAAATAACATAGTGTTTCCTGGAAGAGTACTGTCTTCTAGATGCATCATTGATTTTTTTCCCTTCCCACCATTCTGTTTTTAATCAAGTATACTGCAGATTTCTTATCAATGTTATAAGAGATATGTGAGAAACCCAGCATTTTGGGGGGAATATTTTGTGTTGACTCTCTTCAAAAGTGCAAGGGAAAAAAGAGATTCTGTACCTTCTTACAGTCTTTCAGAGTTAGTATACTAAAAAGTTGTTGCACAATTAAACGTTCTAGCTTTCAGTTCAGTTCAGTTCAGTCGCTCAGTCGTGTCCGACTCTTTGCAACCCTATGAATTGCAGCACGCCAGGCCTCCCTGTCCATCACCAACTCCCGTGATCTACCCAAACTCATGTCCATCGAGTTCTAGCTTTATCAACATTATTATTAATTAATAATCTTCAATATCAAAAAAGAGACACTTTCAAAATGAATGTTACTAAATTAGCATCAAATTAGTAATTATTAATATTATGATTTCATTAATATTATGACTTCAAGGTTATGAATAATGCATATTTAATGACAATTAATGAATAGAATCCTTCTGTGTATTTTATGCAAGGGTTAATATTAGCTAGGATAATCCATGCTCTGTAGTAGACCTTAGCTTCATCAACATTTACTTTATGCAAAGTGGGACCTTATTGAATTTCTGCATTTTATAAATGATGAAACCAACCGAAGGTTAAATGACTTGGTTAAAGATAAGGAGGTAAGAAGCTCACAGATCTCCTAATAATGACTTATATATTAAAAAATGAACTACAAATAAAGATCAATTCTTCCCATTCTTGGAACATTTTTAAGTAGGTGTTTTTGGAGTCTCTCTTATTTAGTGTTTCAGTGACAAGTTGAAAACAATAGTGTCTAATTCAAAGACACAAAGATCAGTTTGTAACTAAGTTAGCAGAGATACCAGTCTAGGCTAGGTATTAGGTTTTCTTTTTTCTTTAATACTGAAAGCTTCGGTGTTCAAAAATGGAATAGTCTTTAGCTCTTTTCAAGTTTATTCTGCATACTTGGGAAAGTTGCTCACATTTCTTCAGGTTTATAAAAACTGACAACTATTTTAATGGTTTTACATAAATGAAATCACAAGAAACTCAGGGGTGAATCTTTCAAAAAACAATTATAATATATAGACATAAAAATATGATTTAACTGCATCTTTTATAGTGCTGTTGGTTTATATTGTGAATATTGCTAATTTAATTAGTACTTTTTAGCTTGTAAATTCAGTACAATGTTTAAAATCATTTTTTATCTTTATTTGAATATCTGTGCCTGTGTGTTTTTATAGGATCTGTCTATGGTAAAGAAAATAATATGTATTCCAAAAGTTACATGAATATATTAAAAAGTGAAAATATATAACTCAGTGAATTCCAAAAAGTGAACATACCCATTTTACCAGTGCTTAGATCAGAATAAAACTTTATCAGAACTCTTGAAACCCTCTTCATATATGACAATCACGACGGTGTGATCACTCACCTAGAGCCAGACATCCTGGAATGTGAAGTCAAGTGGGCCTTAGGAAGCATCTCTAGGAACAAAGCTAGTGGAGGTGATGGAATTCCAGTTGAGTTACTTAAAATCCTAAAAGATGATGGCGTGAAAGTGCTGCACTCAATATGCCAGCAAATTTCAAAAACTCAGCAGTGGCCACAGGATTGGAAAAGGCCAGTTTTTATTCCAATCCCAAAGAAAGGCAATAGCCAAGAATGCTCAAACTACCACACAGTTGCACTCATCTCACACGCTAAAGTAGTGCTCAAATTCTCTAAGCCAGGCTTCAGGAATTTGTGAACTGAGAACTTCCAGATGTTCAAGCTGGTTTTCGAAAAGGCAGAGGAACCAGAGATCAAATTGCCAGCATCTGCTGGATCATTGAAAAGGCAAGAGAGCTCCAGAAAAACATCTATTTCTGCTTTATTGACTATGCCAAAGCCTTTGACTGTATGGATAGCAATAAACTGTGGAAAATTCTGAAAGAGATAGGAATATTAGACCACCTGACCTGCTTCTTGAGAAATCTGTATGCAAGTCAGGAAGCAACAGTTAGAACTGGGCATGGAACAACAGACTGGTTCCAAATGAGAAAAGGAGTATGTCAAGGCTGTATATTGTCACCTTGCTTATTTAACTTATATGCAGAGTACATCATGAGAAATGCTGGGCTGGAGGAAGCAGAAGCTGGAATCAAGATTGCCGGGAGAAATATCAGTAACGTCAGATATGAAGATGACACCACCCTTATGGCAGAAAGTGAAGAAGAACTAAAGGGCCTCTTGATGACAGTTAAAGAGGAGAGTGAAAAAGTTGGCTTAAAGTTCAACATTCAGAAAACTAAGATCATGGCATCTGGTCCCATCACTTCATGGCAAATAGATGGGGAAACAGTGGAAACAGTGGCTGACTTTGTTTTTCTGGGCCCCAAAATCACTGCAGATGGTGATTGCAGCACTGAAATTAAAATACGCTTACTCCTTGGAAGGAAAGTTATGACCAGCCTAGACAGCATATTAAAAAGCAGAGACATCACTCTGTCAACAAAGGGTCATCTAGTCAAGGCTCTGGTTTTTCTAGTCGTCATGTATGGATGTGAGAGTTGGACTATAAAGAAAGCTGAGAGCCGAAGAATTGATGCTTTTGAACTGTGATGTTGGAGAAGACTCTTGATAGTCCCTTGGACTGGAAGGAGATCCAACAAGTCCATCCTAAAGGAGATCAGTCTTGGGTGTTCATTGAAGCTGAAACTCCAATACTTTGGCCACCTGATGTGAAGAACTGACTCATTTGAAAAGACCCTGATGCTGGGAAAGATTGAGGCCAGGAGGAGAAGGGGACGACAGAGGATGAGATGGTTTGATGGCATCACTGACTCAATGGATATGGTTTTGGGTGGAGTCTGGGAGTTGGTGATGGACAGGGAGGCCTGTGATGCTGTGGTTCATGGGGTCACAAAGAGTTGGACATAACTGAGCGACTGAACTGAACTGAACTGAATGACATATGATATAGAACATCTTTTCATATGCATATTTGCTTCCTGTATACCCTCTTTGCTGAAGTGTCTATGAAGGTCTTTTGGCCTATTTTTTAAGTAACTTGTTGGTCTTCTTATTGTTGAGTTTAAGAATTCTTTGTGTATTTTTGATAACATTCCTTAATCAGATGTGTCTTTTGTGAATATTTTCTCATAATATGTGGCTTGTTTTTTCATTCTCTTGACAGTATCTTTTACAGAGCAGAAGTTTTTAATTTTAATTAAATTTACCAGCTATTCCTTTCATGGATCAAGCCTTTGGTATTATATATAAAAAGTAATTATCATTCTGAAAGTCATCTAGATTTTCTCCTAATCTTGCAATTTATATTTGGATCTACAATCTACTTTGCATTAATTTTGTGGAAAATGTGTGTCTATATATTTTTTTACATGTTATGACCAGTTGTTCCATCATTGTTTGTGCAAATGACTGTCTTTTCTCCATTGTATTGCTTTTGCTCCTGTGTCAAAGATCAGTTGCCTGTATTAATGTGTCTGTTTCTGAGCTCTTTATTCTGTTCCAATAATGTATTTGTCTATTCCTTTATTAATAGCACACTGTCTTGATTACTGTAACTTTATAGAAAATAAATAAGTTGAATAGTTTTCTTACTCTGACTTTATTGTTTCTTTTTAATATTAAGTTGACTCTTCTGAGTCTTCTGCCTCCCCATATAACCTTTAGAATCAGTTTATCAATATCTACAAAATAACTTTCTGAGATTTTGGTTAAGACTGCAGTGAATCTATAGATCAATTTGAGGTGAACTAGTATCTTAACAATATCAAATCTTCTTATCCATAAACATGGAATTTCTGACTGTTTAATATTTGGTTCTTTTATTTTTTTTGTCAGTGTTTTGTAATCTTCCTCATATTGATCTGGTACATATTTTGTTAGATTTTTTACCTAAGTGTTTAATTCTTTGTGGTGTTAGTATAAATGTGTTGTTTTTCATTTCAAATTCCAATTGTTTGTTGCTAGTATATAGGAAATTAATTTCCTTCTATATGCTGATGTTGTATCCTGCTACCTTGTTATAATTTTTTTAGTTCTATTACTTTTTCTGTTGATTTCAGTCTACTCATGAAACCATCAAAGCATTCTTCATTAAAAAAAAATCCTTCACTTCTGTTACAGTGTTTTGATCACTAGCATTTCTTTTTTATTCTTTTCCTGAAAGAATATTCTTTCCCATATTTTAGCAAATATGTCATTCCATTTTTTTTCCTTGAATTTTATAACTTATTTTGAGAAGTCATTTTTCACCATTATCGTTGTTTCACTGAAGGTAATATGTCATTTTTTTCTAGCAGTTCTAAAATATTCTGTTTCCTTTTTTACTTTTACTAGCAGTTTTACCATGATGTGTCTAGATAATATTTTCTTTGTATTTTTCTTCCTGGAAGTTTGTAGGACTTCTTGAATCTATTGGTATGATATCTTCCATTAGTTTTAGAAAACTCGGCCATCATTTCCTAACATATTGATGTCCTATTTTATTCTTTTCTATTCTTTTCTAAGGTGCTATTCCACTTACATTTGACCTCTTCACCATGTCTTCTGTAGTGTATTAAAGGTGGCCAGATTCTTTGCTCTTCTTCCCAGAAAGGGATGGAATCTGTCTCTTCCAGCCCTACCCACTTGAAATCTGTACTTGCTTTGTGATTTGATTTGACTAAGAGTACCTTATCCTTGCAGCTTCCGTGGTGACTCAGTGGTAAAGAATCCACCTGATAATGCAGGAGATGCAGGTTCCATCCCTGGGTTGGAAAGATCCCCTAGAGAAGGAAATGGCAACCCACTCCAGTATTCTTGCCTGGGAAATCCCATGGGCAGAAGAGCCTGGTGGGCTACAGTCCATGGGGTCACGACGGATTCAGATATGACTTAGTGCCTAAACAACAACACCTTATTGTGGTAGCCAGTGGTACTCAAAGTATAAGATCTGAATAAGCATTATCAGCATTACATAGACCTTGTGTAAAATGTTTATTTTTTTTCTTATCCCAGACTTAATAAGTTAGAAACTCTGGAGAGAGGGCACAGTGAGTATCTTTGACAAATCCACAAGGTGACTTTGATGCATGCCAAAGTCTTAGAACGTCTGTCCTAGGCAGTAGGATTGGTCTAAGATGTGTCAGATGAACGAAGGATGTTTGAGTCCTTTCCTATGACTGTATGAACTGTAGAAGGAAGAAGCTCTCTTTTCCTGATGGCATTGCTAAGGTGGTATGATGTAACCATGGAGCTGTTGACAGTCACTTTCTTTCCCTTTGCAGCAGAAGTCTCTGTGTATAGGACGGCATGACACTGACACATAGGTAAAAGAATGTCAAGACAATTTTGTCAGAGCCCTGACTCCAACTGTGCCTGAAGCTCCAGACCAACCCTTGACTTAATTATGTGAACTTTTTTTTTTCTCAAGCTAATTTGATTTGGTTTGTGTATTACAACTAAATAATCATGGCTAATACACAAGTAAACCCCCACTTCCTCTTTCAACTGATATCCCATGTAAAGCCCCTGAAGTATAAAATATATAATTAGAGGTCTGCTCTAAATGGAACAGAAATAGAATCCCTCACATCTTAACATTTGGCTTTTCCCAGGCCTCCCTCAGCAACTCTTGGAGACTCTAAGGAGAACAACCCTAAGGCAACATAGATTAAAGCCCACTTGTAGTACACCTTTTCATGGCCTGTGACACAACTGCTAGTTCAACTTGATTTCAACTATAGCTGTGATGGCAAATTTGCTTAATGTGGCCCAAATCAAGCATCCTGCTTTGTCAGTCTGCCTTTCTGTGCCAGGGATTCTGTCAAGTCATTTGGTTTGCTTAGCATAGATAAAGGTAGCCTGAGAATTTAGGCAAACTCATGCAAACTAGGGATGATACATAAGTTCTCTAGCTTTCCATCCTGTGCAGTCACATTTCTTTGGCACATTCTCTAATTCTAGAGAGTCTCCCATGGGAATAGACCCTAGGAGTCCACAGTAGTATCAAAATCAGTGCTGCATTTTTTTTCCGCTCCTTCCCTGCCTCCTCTTCCCGTTTCTTTGCTCCTATCTTTTGTGTTTACTTCCAAAATACCCCACCTACATTCAATTCTTTTCTCATGCTAGTCTTTGGGGAAAACCTTAAGTAAGATTTCAGTGTTACAAAGAATAGAAATCAAATTAGGACATATGGTTTTGAATTTTAGCTCTATGAGTTAGGTTGTAATGTAGGTCTAATCATTTCTTTTCTCTAGGCCTTAGTTGTATCATTTGTAAAATGATGAAGGTGAATTAGCTGCTTACTTAGTTTCCTCTAGCTCTGACTTTTTAGGTTCCTTCTGGCTCTGACTTTCATGTAACTCTATGTACTGTTTCAGAAACTGAACAATTACACCTGAAACTAGAATGTTGAAGATGGTCAGTCTGAATAGACAGGTCTACAGGTCTTTGTGGTTTTTACCTCTTTTCTAAACAACATATCTATTTTTTCCCATTTCCCCTCCCAAAAGTATCTTGATGATCTGATTCAACCTTGATTGGTCTTTTTAGATATAAACCCAGAAAAACAATCATAAATACTCAGACCCGAGTAAACTATGTATAGGCTTTTGACAGCCCAGAAGCTCTCAAAACTACTGACATTCAGAGCCTTATGGTTATATACAAAATAAAGACTGAACATAAAAGCAAGTATAAGCTGAATATGGTCAACTATTTTGATGGCTAAATGCAGCATAATAGCCTAAGTACTTTAGGGCTGGAGCCAAAGATACCTAACAAAAAATGGCTTCAATTTCATATCGATTTAAAAAAATGAAACATTACACCTGGGGATCCAGCTGTGGATTTCAATCTACTTTTCCTTGTAATTTGAGACAAATTGAAGTCTATGATAATGAACATAATCAAGAAGGGGAAACCTATTCTTTTCTTCTTTCAGCAACTAAAAATGATCAATTTGAAACTTTATTGTTGTTGTTATTGCACAGTGGTGGCTTCCAGTGGGGCCGTAATATAATGATTGTGTTGATTCCCCTTGAGGAAAAAAAGGAAGTGAAAAGACACTTGGTGTTTTAAAAGGAAGCAGAGAGAGTGTAGAGAATATGACACAGAGGGGATTCCTGCAGACTATTGTCAGAGGTGAGAGGTTTCCTCATGCTCATCAATGACTTCCTTCGGCACAGTTGGTCTTATCCAAGAAGAGGGAAAGCAGCTCCCTACAAATGTTGTTTAAGAGGTTCTTGAAGGGCTCCTGTCTTTCAGCATGCTTTCTCCAATTGGTCCTTGGTGTGTGAAATTTCTTTCAAGTCGGAGTGCTTCCTTTGCCAAGTAAAGAAATATTTTAGTGGAAAACACCTTTTTGAAGAGGTGGTGGATAGAGTTGGGAGTCAGGAGACAGAACCTTTGCCTCTGCTCCGTAGACAGTTGGCTCTATGAACTCGAATAGGTCACTTAACCCTTCTGTGGCTTGGTGTTCACACCTCTAAAATGAGTGTGCTCAGGAAAGATGATCTCTGTCATCCTTTGAAGCTCCAAAATCTGGATTATTGTCTTCCCAGTACAGAAGAAGGTCACAGAGCTCTGCTGTCTGCAAGGTATCAATGTGAAAGATGGAAGAAGTCATCAGGCATGCTAATGCTTTGTTAATTATACCAACAGTTAAGTTACATTATCACTGCTCAATGCTGTGTCATTGCCAAGAGGGCATCCAATGCTGTTATCTTCAGAGCTTGCAACATTTTCCAAAAGTGACAATGTGTCATAGATCTCATCAGTATCCCTTTGAATGTGGACTCATATCAGAACTTATCTTTAGCTGATTCTGGAAATTCATCATTCTATGCATGCTCTTTGTACATTGGAAATAATTTGATGATTTAAAAAAACTTATCATCCCTGATATTTTATTAAAAGCTTCTTTAATTCTTCTTTAGACCCATGACTCCCAATCTTTGTAGTGATATGTGACCACCCTCAAATCAAGAGCAGTTGGAAATTCATCTCAACTCTGAGGACAATGGATTTAGAGCAATTTGGACCTAATATGTAGACCACTTACATTTAAATGCTACAACTTTTCAGCACTAGTTATAGAATCAATAACACTTATTCCTTCTTGTAATTCTACACAGTATGAGTAATATTCAAATCTCCTGCAGCTTATTCTTGTAGAATAGGGGATTGAGATGCAGTTTTCTTAAACCTACTGTGAAAAGTTACTGTGGGAAAACATTCAAGCTTCCAGTAACTTTTCCTTCTTTTTATGTCCATTTTAAGTGAAATGATGTAACATATACTTTGCAGGTTATAATAGAACAATAAGAAGAGCCATAAAATACAAGAGACCACACCCTTCTTGGTAGTTATAGCCCATCTGCTGGTAACATTACTAAGAAACATACATTAAGTTTCTATCCAAAAGATTTTTTCCTTGTATGAGAACAGTACATACATCTTTACTTCTTTTGTAACACTGAATGCCAATTCCAACAAGAAAATGGGAAATAATAGTGTAGTCATGCAGAAGATAACTAATGAACATGACAAAAGTCCAGTTTACATTATCCATACCAAATTATTTTATTGAGAAAAACTTCTTTTATCAATAAGAAAAGCAGTGGGCTGTGCATTTCTGCTTCAATAGAAACCTACTCAGCTCTTAATTAATTACCTTAAACTTTCTTCTCAGGAACAACAGCATTATAATGAATGTACCATTAGGTAGCAACCAGATTTATTTTCTGAAACAGAGAGGTTTGAAATCTACAGTAAGTAGGAAGTTTCTGTAAGCAGAGAACAAAAATGGCTGAGAGAACTTACTAATGTAGAGCACATCATTTGATCTCTTATGATTGTATACTACTTGCTAAAAATTCAAAAATGAGATGGTAAGAGAAGAGTAAACAGCATGGGAGGAGACAGATGAATGCCTGGGTTTCTAGAAACAACTTGAGTTATTTCTGTCCTGCAGCTTATTCCTTTGACTGGTATACATTATGGCTCAGTTGGTATTCAGATTATGGGACAACTGGATTCTAGTTGTGAGCTCATCACAAGGTGATCACCTTGGTATGATACTATCATTGTGAAGCTATTACCTGGTTAAATAAGTCTTGCCTGACATCTCTGCTTTGGTAGGATAAATTATTGAGATATTAGTTTATATTTTGTTTTGACTGATACGAAAGCATCAATATGATTTGGAGCTGTATGTGTGATATTTACAAAATTTTGGTCTCTTTTTTCAGAAGGTGTATGCATGCATGCATGCATATTCAGTCATGTCCATCTCTTTGCGACCCCATGGATTGTAACCCACCAGGCTCCTCTGTCTATGGAATTTTCCAGGCAGAAATACTGGATAGGTTGCCATTTCTTACTCCAGGGACTCCTACCAACCCAGGGACTGAACTCACATTTCCCACATTGGCAGGCAGATTCTATACTACTGTGCCACCTGAGAAGCCCCTTGCATAAGGTGCCCAAGTCTTTTTGTTCTTCCTCTCAGGGACACTTATTAGGCCTAGCACAGAGGCTGCTTGAAGTCAATTTTTCTGCTTGGTTTTTATGATTCTCATTGAGAAGGGGCAGACCAAAGTGAGAGATGAGAACTTCCCTGGAATGGGAATGAGGCAGAGGATGGTGGGTCCAAGTATATCAGAGACCAGTACCCTGAAGTTTAGTAGCAAGCCAGGTGGTGGGATCTCAGAAGGTAATGGTGGTGTGTCCAGACTGTGGAATCTATAGGTAAGCTGGTCAACAGTGATTATTTTTTCCTAGACTCACTTCCCCCATTTTCTTCCTTGGCTTGACCCAGTTATCACATTGGAACCTGGAAAGACATCTAGAGAATGACATAGAGGGTAGGTTGTGATTAAATCTACTAACAACTTGGCAAGATGGAGACTTGCATTCCTTTGGTAGGACTGCAGTAAGAAAGTATTACAAACTCGTAGGGCTTAAATTACAGAATGTATTGTCTTACAGTCGCGGGGGGCCAGAAGTAAGAGATGAAGTGTCAGCAGTGTTGGCTCCTTCTGAGATCTGTCAGGAAGAATTTGTTCCATGGCTCTTCCTGTCTTCTGGTGGTTTGCTGGCAATCTTTGGCATTCCTTGGGTTGTAGGCATAGCACTCTGATCTTGGTTTTTGGCTTAATAAGCTATGTGTGTAAAAATTGTCTTAGCTTGGGCTTCTATAGTGAAAGGACCACAGGCTGGGTGGCTTAAATAATAAATATTTATTTCTCACAGTTCTGGAGGCTTGAAAGTCCAAGGTCAGAGCTCTGTGAGAGCCAGTGTCTGCTGAAGACACTTTTCCCAGTTTGCAGACTTTTCCCAGTTTGCAGACTTTGTCTTCTCCTTGCATCCTCACATGGGAGAGAAAGAGAGAGAGGATGCAACTGTCTTGTGTCTCCTCTTGTAAGCGTACTAACCTCACTCATGAGGCCTTCACTCTCATAACCTAGTTGTCTTCTAAAGGCCCCACCTCCTGTTACCATTACAATGGGGGACAATATTCAGTCTATAACAGTGATTGTGAACTAAGATTGGAAAGATTGTGGAAAGGAAAGATCTGAAAGTTAGGAAAAAATAACAGTCCTATTTTTCCAGGTTCCAATTGAAATGCCTGTAAGGACACACAGATGAAGATGTCAAGTAGGTAATTGGATAGATGAGTTTCAAGCTAAACCTTTAGGCTGAGGCTAGAGGATTGTTTCATACAGACTGTGTTTAAAACCAAGGTCCAGATAAGGTCATTTGGGAGAATATTTGGACAGAAAAGAAGACAAATAAGCTTTGGTGTACTCATACTTCAGTGATTGAAAAGAGGAGAGGAAACTAGCAAAACTGGTTGAGAAGGGAGGACCAGAGAGGTGGAAGGCAAATTGGAAGAAATCAAGAGATGGGAATATTTCAAGAGAAATGGAGTGGACAACTGTGCTGCTGAGAGGTCAGGCCAGCTGAGTATAGAGAAATAATCATTTGTATTAGAAATGTGGAAAACACCTCAATAAAAGTGGTTTCATTGGAATTGGGGTTGGGGTAGGGATGGGGGAAATAAACCCAATTATAAAAGACTGAGAGATGACTAGAGGCAAAGAAGCAGAAATATATTCATTTAGATAAGTTTTTTCAAGAATTTTGCTAAGAGGTAGAAGAGAGAAATAGGGTGAATGAGTTATACTGCAGTGACAAAACCAACTAAAATCACAAGAAAACTTGGCTATATTACCTGTCAGGCTTCCATTGTGGCTCAGCTGGTAAAGAATCCTCCTGCAATGTGGGAGATCTGGGTTTGACCCCTGGATTGGGAAGATCTCCTGGAGAAGGGAAAAGCTACCCACTCCAGTATTCTGGCCTGGAGAATTCCATGGACTGTATAGACCATGGGGTAGCAGAGAGTTGGACACGACTGAGCCACTTTCACCTTCACAGGTAGTGTTAGCCAGGGCCCTAAGCTATGGAATTTCTGGACACAGGCTGATAAAGCTCTCCCAATCCAGAATATTCTCTTTTGAGGGAAGAAGGAAGGAGCAAGAAGCAGAACAGTAATGTTTGAAGTCTTCAGCTTCCACATGTCATATTTTATATTTGTTCACATTCTATTGACCAAAGCAAGTTATGTGGCTAAGCTCAGTGTCACTGACGTAGAGATGTATCTTCCTTCTGCAGAAGATGCTGCACTTCTCATGGTGATGGGAACGTATGTGTACTTGTCTTCTAAGGAAGAAGTGATTGCTTGGGAGAAATAATGCAGTCTGCTCCCCAAGCATACACAAATTTTTGATAGGTGATACAAATCGTGTTTGTATGCTGTTGAAAATAATGCAAGAAAGAGACATATTCATTATAGAAAAATGTCTGTGAGGTGAGAAAATAGATGTGTTTTAGGGGTAAGGATTAATAGGAGGAAGGGCATACAGAAAGTATAGATATTTAAAGATTGATAGTTTTGCTGTCTTTTATAATAAGACTTCTTTCTTTCCAAATTTTGATTCTTTTTTGACTTTGCAGTAATTTCTGAGATCACGGTCCATGGGAGATATATTGTGAAACTTGAATGTTTAGGAATTTTCCTTTGTTGCCCTCAACAAAAACAAATAGAGAGTTATTTTTTAATCTTCTACTGTCTAGAGACATTGCCACATTTTTGTAGTCATTATGACTACAGAGGAGGCTACAGAAGATATCATTATCCCCAAGACATGCCTCATGCATGTTAGAGCAGATCAGTTCATACTTACTGACTGAGTACTTGCATGAACTCCACCCATCACATTTCTCAGGCAACTTTTTAATTAAAGATTCTTTAATATTTTAAATTTGTTCATATCTTTTAGCTCTGGAAGAATGAAACCCAATTCCCTTTAATGAATACAAGGTATGAAAGGAAAAGATAAATCTTATAAACATGTACTTTGAAAACAAAGCTCTTTAAATGTAGATATATCAGGTACAATGAAAACCTCTTACATACAAGTTTAGCCTCTTTTCTAAGAACATTTGAGGAAAAGATACATATCAATTAGGGTGGTAGAGCAGCAGGGCTTTTGCAGTGAAAACTGGATCATCCTTATAATGTATATATTAAGAACATCGATCTTAGTAATAACTTCCACTGCTACTGCTGCTGCTGCTGCTAAGTTGCTTCAGTCGTGTCCAACACTGTGTGACCCCAGAGGCGGCAGCCCACCAGGCTCCCCCGTCCCTGGGATTCTCCAGGCAAGAACACTGGAGTGGGTTGCCATTTCCTTCTCCAATGCATGAAAGTGACAAGTGAAAGTGAAGTCACTCAGTCGTGTCCAACTCTTTGCGACCCCATGGACAGCAGCCCACCAGGCTCTTCTGTCCATGGGATTTTCCAGGCAAGAGTATTGGAGTGGGGTGCCACTGCCTTCTCCAGATAACTTCCACTAGATGAACACATACGAAGGATTTCATCTACCAAGAGTTAAGAAATGAGTTTATTTCCTTCTCATAAAAAATAACCTTTTCTTTATACCCAGGTACAAGATAGTAACTCAAGTAATTATCACCACAGAATGAGAACACCTACTTCAAGTACTCTTGTATAGATGGCTATCTTGCTGTCTTCACTAAGCAAAGTCTTTGGAACTAGAGAGATGGGTGAGAATGCTCAACTGTGTGGGCACTTCAATATGCAATGGAATTTTTCAGGAGATTTTGAGCTATTGAGTTGCCACTTGTCTTCTCTGAAAACCATGATTCTTAATTATGAGAAACACGTTTTGACAAAGATTGAGAGTGGCAGAGACTTAAGTGGGAAAGTTAGCTGTCAGAATATCATCTGTCCCTCATTTTTCTGAATTTGGGAGATTATTTGGGAACAGAGTCCCAATTTCATAGCTATTACTCCTCCACAGATAAATTGGCAGTGATTTGGGAGAGAGTCTCATGATATTTCTGCCTGATAATTTTTAATCATTCTTTTTCCAAAAAACATCCACTTGGTTAGATTTTGAAACTTAGTTGTCACAGTCGATAGCAAACTCAGAGACCTCTCTGGAAGACAAGTCATCTGCTGAAGTTTGGACATAGATGGACCCAAGTTTGAAAACTGGTTCTGCCACTCACTCACTCACTGACTTTGGGCAAGTTTTTTTACTTTGTTAAAGCAGGTTTAGCTCATCTGTAAGCAAGAATGCTAATACTGCCTTGCTAATTAATTTGTTTACTCTTTTAATAAATACAAAGTACTTATTCTTTTCAGGCTTCCCTGTGGCTCAGTGGTAAAGAATCTGCCTGCCAGTGCAGGAGATGGAAGTTCAATCCCCGAGTCGGGAAGAGCTCCTGGAGAAGGAAATGGCAATCCACCTCAGTATTCTTGCTTTGGAAATTGCATGGACAGAGGAGCCCGGCAGGCTACATTCCAGAGGGGTCACAAAAGCATAGGACATTACTTAATGACTAAACAATGACAGCTTCCTATATTCTCATCTCTGAGTTGGGTGCACTAGGGATGCAAATAATAATAGCTAATTTGGGGGTGAGTATTAACCAAGTTCAAGCCCATTCTAAATATATCTCCTTTATTTTCCCCATCAGTTTTACAAATAAAATAGATGTTCTAATGCTCATTTATTAGATAAGAGTTAGAGTTTAAGTAACTTGTCCAAGTTACATAAAGTAGAAATCAGAGAAACTAAAATTCAGATCAAGACAGCTTTCATTTGAAAGCACGTGCTCTTATCCACTGTGCTGTACTCTAGAGATACAAAGGTAGAACTCCTGATGCTAGTGTGGACACAGAAAAGAAGATAAACAGTTATATTAAATTGATGTACAAAGTATCCAGACATTTTGGAGAAACAAGCACTTAATTCCCTGGAATCAACTGTGGTCTGAAATCTAAGACTGTGATTAATCTATGAAGGTTTTATCTGTAGTCTAGATTGTTGCTGATTTCAGAGCCACTGATATCAGAATCACACATACATACTAAAGCTTTAAAAATGTCAGTATTTATCATTTTAAAGTCAGACACTCCATAAAAATTCATGATGTCACAGTGATAAGTACCAAAAATTTTACCAAGTATCTGCTTTTGAGGAAATACTTAATCCATGCCACCATTTACATTAAAGAAGGACTATTTAAAAGATCCTGATACTGATAATAATTGATACTACTAAGAATATACTTCACAGAAAATATGCTGATATAATTTTCATCAATCAAGCGCATATTTTAATAAAAACGTGAAAAGTGATTTTTATGAGCACATTATAGGAGGATGTGATGTGTGAACTGTACCATAAAGGTGCCAATAAATCAGAATGAAAATGGTGCATTTTTAATGACTTGAAGTTTGGGTTAGATAAAATGAAATTGGAAAGTTTTGAATTAACAGCAGATCACAGGCTTGGAGACTCGCTTGCAACCCAACGTTTGTATATATTGTGTGCTATTAACTTGAAAGCAAAAATGGCTTCTATAAAACATTGCTTTTTGTTAATTAGACAACTTCAAGCCTTTGAACATGAATCATTAACTGCTGATATTGCCCTAAAGACAAATGTTTGTGATCTCATGGGACTTTTGAAATAAAGAAGATGGGGAAACAATGAGGAAAGGAAAGTGCTTATTTCTCAGTTTTAGATTATCCAATTATTACAAGTAGAGAAATATCATTAATAGGGTCCCTTAAAATAGAACTAAGTGGGAAACTAAGAAGAAAGAATCCTCAGTTGCAGGCATGAAATTTGATGATAATTAAAAAAATTAAAATTATGAAAAATTGCTATTTATTATTTTAATGGTGACAGGAGACTAACACAAGTTCCTATATGTGAAGAAAATGTGACTAGTGGCAGCAATATCTGTGTGACTACAGACAATGGAACTCTGTTTGCAAAGAATCCTGTGATGTTCTTGGCAAAGACTATGTAGATTGGAAGGGAGATTTCATTATATATTTAAATACACTTGGATTCATAGTTCACTGATCTTGAACACCCTGACTCTCATTTCAGTTCAGGTTTCTTTGGGTCTTTATTAATGGTGGTTTTTGCATTTATTACATTACATTGAAAGGGACTTTTTCCCCCTATGTAGGTTTACTTCCCATGTGCTGTTTTTGTTAGTGATGATGAGTGCTTTAATCCAGTAATCCAGACCATATGACAAGTTTCCTGGGAACATATACAGGATTATCTCTATGATACTTGGTGTCAGTATCTACTGTAGACATATTGGTGAAAGAATCACACACCCTGGTTTACTCTGCAGAACTATATATAACCAGGCCTAGCCCACTTTGCTCTGCTTTTACAGCTCCTCTGGGGCCTCTGCTGGTGGGAAACAAAAGTGTAGAGATGACAGATCAGAACCAACATGTCATTTCACTGACATGGAGAAACATCAGTACTCAGAGGTTATAGGCAAGAGGTTAAGAAGAAATGGAGTGAGGTGGTCAAAACAGAGAAAAACAACTCGTTACTACTCTGTACAATGAGAAGTTCATGTTTAAAGACTGCAGATGTTATGACTGTTTGTTGCTTTGACAGCTTACTTTCATTCCTTGGGCTTTCTCTGAAATTATGTGAGGGTCAGGTTGGGTTTTTTTCCTTGTAATACTTTTTTCCTCCCCTGTCTTTCCTCCTCTGCACTCTTCTTTATATTTCTTCTGTTCTGCTCCTAACAATGAGGAGCAAGTAAGTGGAGGTCAGAAGGTCTGACCACTCTACTCCCTGCCCTCTCTTCCTTGCCTGCCTCACTCGTTAAAGCCATGAATGAAATAATGGCAGCATATTTGTGTCTTTTTTGTCTGACCATTTCATAGCATTCTTCCGTTTGAGTCACCATTTGTTCTGCTTCAGCATCCTGGCCTAGTAAATCTGACTCTCCCAAGTCCTCTCCCTCATATCTTACTTTCCTATGACCTATTTCTTGCCTCTGTAGGAAGGTATTTTTCCCTAGTTCATTTTGGGGGGAGGAGTCTCTTTATGTGCTCCATTTTCATAAAAATGATGGCCCCTTTGCATTGGCTGGTGTCATTTCATGACAGTCTTCAGGCAGTAAAATAGAGAAACATTTTATTTTATTTTTTTTTCTATTTATTTATTTATTTATTTTTTAATTTTTTTTATTATTGTTTTTGCCATACATTGTCATGATATCACCATGGGTTTACATATGCTTCCCAAAATCAACACACAGAAATCCCTGGCATTCCTATACACTAACAGTGAGAAATCAGAAAGAGAAATTAAGGAAACAATTCCATTCACCATCGAAACAAAAAGAATAAAATACTTAGGAGTATTTCTACCTAAAGAATCAAAAGACTTGTATATAGAAAACTATAGAACACTGATGAAAGAAATCAAGGAGGACACAAACAGATGGAGAAATGTACCGTGTTCGTGGATTGGAAGAATCAATATAGTGAAAATGAGTATACTACCTAAAGCAATCTATAGATTCAATGCAATTCCTATCAAGCTACCAGAGAAACATTTTAAATGAAAGCCACAGGCACCATAAGCTCAGAGTGCCTTTGCTGGGTATGAGGCGTTTTTGAACAGCTAATGGTCTTCTTTGTGTGGGGGTGATTATTAGATGTTTAATGACCATTACTGTTAGAATTTTAGGTGGTCTTAGATCTGGATTACCAGTTTGAAGTCTGGCTACATTATCTAAAACCTCATTGTAGGAAGTCATATTTCTTTCTACCTGTTTCTAGATAAGAGCCAGAGAAAGGTTTAATTTTCACTTAAGTAGACCTTTTACTGGGGTTGGGGGTCTTACGGGAGTGTGGGCCTATTTTGTCAACAATTCTTACTAACTGCATAATAAGCATTAATCATATAATAAACACTTGGGTATTTAGAAAGAAGGGAGATTCAAATGTTTGGAAACACATCCTGTTTAAAGTTTTATTTGTGGAGGCAACGCATATCTTTTTGATCACTGATTCTGGGATTCTGTTTCTTTCTGTTTGTCTGAAGTCTAGGAAGAGACTCAGATCATAAAGGACACTCCTTCAATGTTTGTTAAATGAGTGAGTACAAAATGCAAACACATGGAAAGGAAATCCACTGTGAGCAAGATGAAGGTGCTCAGGCAGTGTGCATGAAGCCATCCGAGGGAAAAGCGAGAGCAGCGTCTTCAGTAGAAACAGTGAGTAAATGTGCAGTGTGTCCTGCTTTGTCCTTGTGACCTCTCAGTGCCTTAGACTCTTCATGGATAAAATAAAGGGCCGTAGTTAGCTCAGTGTTTTAAGACATTAACTTTGTGCACAATAATCACCTTGTTGAAGTGTAGGGTGTGGGAACCCATCTTCAGGAGTCTGGTCTGGTGGCTCTGGCTGGACTTTAGGATTTTACATTTTGTATAAGCCCCATGGACGTTTCTGAGAATAGTGTCCATGCATGATCTTTAAGTTACTTATGTACTTTAGAATTTCTCCTTCTACTTGTCCTAGAGTACTTATATCTACTAAAAGTCCTGATGTCCTCAGAAATTCATCATTTATGGTGCTTCTTATAACTCCCCATTATTCCCTGTCTACATTCTGCAATTCTAATCTTTAGTATCTCTGTTAAGTGGAGATTTTGATGCTCAGTCACATCTATGAATCAATGGCTGTTCAGAAAGTTGTGACTGAAATGAAGCCAGAGCCCTCTGTACAAGAGATGGCCTTCCCTCCTCAAGGAAGTGCTTCCCTCAGAAAGGGCTGTGAGAGGGAAGTATCATGACTCACCCACCCAGGTCAGCACTCTCCAACTTGGCTCCCACATGCGCATCTCTTTTGGAAGACTGTCCTGCTCAGGGTCACTGAGATATTTCTGATAGAGTTGAAGCCACAACAGGTTCAGCTGCTCTTTGTTCCAGTGAGGCATTTCAGCTTTCAATATGCTGTGCTGTATGTGAGAAAAGGTGGCAGGCCCTACATGAACCTTCACTGCTGTTATTGTTGAAAAACTGGTACTTGTTTTCGCCTCCACTCATACCTGCCAAAATCCCTTTCAGTGATGAATATTCTTTAGCTGAGTTGATGAACTGTGGCCCTCTGGATTTGAGTTCTAGTATACATGACTGAAGTAAAATGACATTCATTTTCCTTCTGTTTCATTTTTATATGATTTTTATAGGAATACATTTTACAGTTCAATAGCCATAAAAAATGAATGAGCATGGGCTATCTTGTTAAATATCTCTTTCCTCCTAGTGCTCTGGAATTTCTTTTTAAATCTGATAAATCTTTCCTATCAGCTTGTCATTCCTCCTGTCTCTTTCTTGCATGCATGCTTATGTATGCTGAGTCATGTCTGACTCTTTGTGCCCCCATCAACTATAGCCCACTAGGCTTCTCTGTCCATGCTATTTCCCAGGCAAGAATACTGGACTGGGTTGCCATGCCCTCCTCCAGGGAATATTCCTGACCCAAGGGTTGAACCCACATCTTTTGTATCTCCTGCATTGGCAGGCAGATTCTTTACCACCGGGCCACCAGGGAAGCCCCATCTCTTCCTTACATCACTCTGATTTTCTGGTTGGTGAAGAGAGTTTGCAGCATTCTGCAAGTGCCTCTGCCTTAACAGGGCTTTGTGAAATATATCATTATCCTCTTGCTCAGATTGCAAATATTGTCCTGCAAGTTTATTTCCATGATGTGTTTTGGGAAGCAGTATGTTGCCAAGTTGAGAATATGGTGCTTGAAACATTGTAGATACCTATAAATGCTGTTGAATGAATAGGTTAACATCTGGATGCTGGGTGTCAAGGAGTTTTAAAAGTCTAAACCTAGCTATGCTACTTACAAGTTTTGTCTCCTCAGACAACTCACTCAGTCTTTCTGAACCTCAGTTTCCTAATCTATAAATGAGGAACTCAGAGTAAATGGCCCCTTTCTGCTAAGAACTGCTCTAATGATTAAAAAAACAAACGAACACCCTGGATAGGAGTGGTTGTGTATTAAGTGTTTTCCTCACTGTCAGTTAGGATACATTCAGCTGCATATTCAAAGTAACAAAATCTCAGACTGAAATAACTTTCACAGTAAAGACATTTATTATCTTATATAACAGGAAGAAGAGAGGTAGTGCAGGCTTTATGTTTCAGCAATTCAGCAACTTAGCAATGTCATCAAGAACCCAGGAGCCTTCAGCCTCTGATCTGCATTCTCTCACATAGCTGGTTCTCGTGGTAGCTATAAGTAAACTGGAGCATCATGCTGTTTTTTTTCACATGCAGTGAGAGAAGAAAATCTCCTAGCCTCACAGTATAATTCCTTCTCTTCAGGCTGGTTGGGCCATGTGAAGACCTGTATCTTATCTTTGGACTAGCTGATTCCTGGAGGACTAAAGCAGCATGATTGGATTGGACTGGTCATCTGGGGTAGGATGGACATTGGGGTCCCAACCGCAGTGTCCTCTGTACACTATTAACTGCTTTGCATTTGGTCTTGCAGTGCCAGGTAGAAGGTAAAATCTACTTTGAAGTCTTTCCACATGCAGAGTGTCTTTCTTACAGAACCAGTAAGGCCTTTGTACCCCACTTTGCTTAGTCACTGGATACAGGCTGTCCTGTATCCAGAAAAGGTGTGACCTCAGTGAGCCTGCTCCCTGGAGCTGAGGCAGCCCCGGAGAAGTGACAGCTGAGCGCGGTCTGCTGCCCACGCTCCTTGCAGTTAGGAAGTGAGGCTTTTCCTGAAGGGGATCTGGGCGGTGCATTTTTGTGTCCATCATAGTGATGCCAAAGGCAAATTCTGCCTCTATCCCAATTCTGCCCGTATTCTGGTTTGTGTCCAGTGAGTGTAACTAAAAGTGGTGACCAGGGGCCTATTTGACTAAAACGGGTAGGAGCCGGGGAATGACAAGACTGCAGATGTCATTTCCACACTTGCTAAAATGCTAAAGGACATCTTTTAGTCTGGCCTCATTTCCTTAAAACTAAGGTCTCATTTACTCCTCAAAGATGCAATTTTGTAAATGGAACACACTGAATCAAAAGACAAGAATCATGTTTTCTCATCACAGCAATGAGATCAGGCCAAACCAGGTCACCGGATTTCATTGTTTTTCTGAAGCTGGTAGATTTCTGGGAGTGGGCTCAACTTAGGTAAATGGGATGCTTGCAGGGTTTTAGAGTTAAAAGTTTACTCCTCCCAGAGAGTATGTTAACTAGATTGATGTAGTAATCATTTCACTGTGTATATCAAACCATTATGTTATATACCATAAGTATATGATTTTTATTTTTTAAAAAAAAGACTAATATGGGCCCAGTGATAAAGCTACTCTTGGTGCAGCTAAGAAAACAAATACACATGATGTAATAAAGCATGGGTCAGACAAGCCCATATTTGAATTTTGCATTATCACTTAATTGTACGATATTGGGAAAGTTCTTAACCTCTCCAAGTCTGCATCTTCATTTGTAGGAAGGATTAGTTATTGCTGCTGTTGCAGTTATTATTTTTATTTCCACTGACCTTCTTGATTAGTCTCTACCTATTGCCTCTTAAAATGTGTAATTCAGAGATGAATATAATATGTTGGACCTGGTATGATCAAAGTGGGCATCGCGTGGGACTCACCTTTCCTTGTCCTAGACCGTACATATCTGTGAACTCTGCATTGTTTGTGGTAGAGCAAATAACAACTACACACATTGTTGGCTCAGTCGTGATCAATACCTGCAGGTCTTTTTCTCACCAACTGCAGATAAGTCAGGTTTCTCCTTGCCTCCCATCCATCAAACACAATTGAATTAACCAAAAAGTAGGAGCTTATGTTTATCTCAGGAAAATTCTATGCTATTTCAAAAATGAGGGGAATGTTTCTTGCCTATCACACATCCCAGCTGTACCAGTTATCTGTGAATTACTGGTCCATGCAAGGAGGAAAGAAATTTACTCCTATTTTTCGGGGACCCTCGCTGACCTCCTAACTCATCTGCAGAAGCATTGGTTGCCATTGTGACCTGGAGATGTTTTCTCTCCTGTTATCACCTGCTAGCATTTTTGTGTTACTATTAGGCAATATGATAAAGTCTGCACCACACTAATGCGCCCATAGAAGAGGGCTGGAGAAGTGTAGACTCTTCCTTCTCGTTCAGATATCATATGCAGTAATACTTCCATGCTATTTTTCTTTTTTAAAAATAATTTTATTTATTTATTTATTTTTGGCTGCGCTGGGTCTTCATTACTGCACTGGCTTTTCTCTAGTCGCGGTGAGTGGGTCTACTCTCTAGTTACGGCCCACAGGCTTCTCATTGCAGTGGCTTCTCTTGTTGCTGAGCACAGACTCTAGGGCACGTGGGCTTCAGTAGTTGTGGCACATGAGCTTAGTAATTGCAGCTCCCAGCCCCTAGAGCACAGGCTCAATAGTTGTGGTGCCTGGGCTTAGTTGCGCTGTGGCACATGGGATCTTCTGAGATCAGGTTTTGAACCTGTGTCTACTGCACTGGCAGGCAGATTGTTTACCACTGAACCACCAGGGAAGCCCTCCACATTATTTTTCAGTGGGCAGACAGGTCTGGAATCTGGCTTTCTAAGATGCCACAGTAGCTTTAATTGGGAGGTCAAGCCCAGCACAGGTTAGTAGGGACATTTGTAAGCAAGCTCTTTGATAGAATCCTCTCAAAGAGGTTTAGGGACTGCCAATCGATTTTTAAAAAATCTCTCCCATCTTTTCTGTCCAGAATGTGTCTTGCTTCTTTACAGGTCACATTAAGCACCTGGGCTTGCCTGATGGATGTGAGAGCCCTTGATCCACCCTACCTGGGCTCCCAAGCGTCAAGCTGCAGTGACTGCCCGGGAGGGGAGCTGGCTTAGGGCAGGTTTCCACACCAGCTCTGTTGGAGTGGTAATTGGAGGTGCTGTCATTAGGTACCTCTTAACAGCTTCCTTAAATGTGCTGACTTGAATTTATTTAGTTTCAGGAGTTCTCTAAGCAGTCATAACTGTATTTTAAATAGTCATTTCTATAAATTACAAATGTCATTTTTCTTTAGCCGAAGAATTTCAATGACCCAATTATTCAAAACTAAATTTAATCAAGTTTTTTTTTTTTTCCTTCCACAAGTGTGTATTCCCTGGGCCTGCAAAGAAACGCAAAGTTGCCATTGGATTGGCTAAATAGAGCTGATAGATGGGGCTGTCAGAATTTGTTGCTAATTTGGCTGTTAAACCTTGCAAGGACTTGACAGCATTGATGCCTTACATATGATATTTACTGTCTGGTCTTGGGTTTGAACATCAGTTTCCCCAAGTGCTGATAAACACACAGCTCTGCCCTGCATTTGCAATATATATCCTAAACTTACTTGATTTCCTTTGGTGAAGGGCAGTTGGCAAGTGTGGCAGTAGTGTCAGTGCATTCTCTCTTTGTTATCATCATTCCTGTGTGCCATGACTTACGCTGGATATGTGGGTGAACAAGTGACCACTTCTGACAGTGGCACTGAAAAACCTAAGGATATGGAAAAAATGAAATATACAATATCCTATTATTACTTCCTTGGTTAAAGGTAGAAATTATGGCTAAAGTAAAAGAACTGCATGAATTTGCTGGAGTTGTGTAGTATGGGAAAAATTAGTAATTCATTTGTTGTCATTTACAGCCAAGTATTAAGAGTCTAAGATCACATGTTAAGAGCTCAGATTTACCTGTGTCTGATTCCTGGCCCCACTCTTACCACTTGTGTGACCTTGGGTAAATTACTTATTCTCTCTGAGCCTCATTTTCCAAGCTATAATTTGGGGATGATATTATATGTAAAATAAGAAACCTAAAATGGGAATGATAATAATCTTTTTCTCTGAGATTTGTTATGAGGAGATTATGTTAAGTTATTGGCCACTGCCTACTCAGAAAGAACACACTTTATGTTGGCTGTTGTTATCATCAGTTCAAAGTTTGAAGGTACTATTGAATGACTGCTTCACAGAATTCTTGGATGAAGGTAACCCCAATAAACAAAGACAAGGCAGAAGGACCAATAAATGATTCTCTTCCTACCTTCCATAAACTTCCTTTGAGTTTGCTATGTGCATAGCACAGTAATGGAATCTTTGGCCTTCCAAAAACTACATAATAATAATAGGGAAATGAGGCCTTGCTTTTGAGAATTCCATAATCAAACTGTGATTAGACTAAACTATATCTAAGGTATTTTTTGCATATGAACCTGTGATTGGTGTCTCTTCACATTCAAAAATGATGATTGTCATCTTACACCTCTGGGGAAGTGTGGGATGAACAGTGAAGTCTTTGGATTGGAGGACTGTTTAAGGAGGAGTTTGAAAATGTAGCCAGAATCCATTCCCCATCTCCATCTCAGTCCTTCAGGACCTATCCTGGCCCAGTGTCTTGGTGCAAAACTGAAAGAGAGAAGGATTTCCCCAGATACGGTTGACTCCCCAATGTTTTAGGGTGGCTCTCTACCCTAGATAATTATTCTAATAACTAATGTTTAGTGGTCATTTACTACCTGCTGCACACTGTACTAAATCCTCTATGTGTATGTTTTATTTAATTCTTACACTAAACCTATAATCTAAACATATTAGTATCCTTATAATTCAATTACTTGGGTGGCAATTGAAACTAAGTGGGGTGAAATAAGTGGAAACATTGGAACCTTAGTTCAGATTACCTGACTGCACAGCTTATGCTCTTAACCATGCTGGTACCAGCGTGATGACATGGACTATGACTAGTTCTTTACCGGCTCTTATTCTCACTCTTCTCATCTGTAAACCAAGGGCACTGGGCTCTATCTTTAAGAACTTCCATTTTGAACATTCTGTGATTTTAGATGTGTTGAATGCTTTATATAAAACCCAATACTGATAGAATCTCCATGCATGGAACTCACTTTTCTAACTCCTTCTCTCCTTTGTCTTTCCCTCAAATTACTTGAGGATGGATTGAAGAGAAATAGTGTGTATATGCAGTTTATTTTCTTTCTTAACAAAAAAATTAAAGCTGGCCCAAATTGGCCACCTACACATTTTAAACATTGCCAGTCTCTGTGTCTGATTCTGGCCCTGAGGGACACCCATCTTTACCTACAGAGATGTCTGAGAGCAGCTCTCTGGGGACATTTGATGAGTCTTGGCTGAAGCAAGATAATGGTTGTGTCCAGTAGAATTTTTCAGCCCAACAAGAGCTGAGACTTGAGGAAAACAGGTAATAGCTGAGCCTTTATGAAACAGAAGCATTTAAGAACTTAGGAGTACTTGGGAATGTGTGATAGCAAATATATGGCTTTATTTAATTCAGACTTAATCTAACACCCATTCAGGTTTGACTGTTAACCAGGAAGCTATGAACATTGGGGAATGATAAAGCACTGCCTGCTCTCTGATGAAGGATGTATAGACTTGAATGACGTGTAAAGACACAGTAGATAAAAGGAAGGTAAACTAGAAACATGGAAATGTTTAGTGTAAAGTTTTACCTTTTGGAGATTTTACTCTCTTCCTTCAAACAATGATGAGTATTATAAATGCAAGCTTACCCAGTAATTGACAATATTTATAACTAAAATCACATTACAAACAGAGAGTCATTGACCCAAACCAACAATTCATGGATAAAAATGGGAGATAAATAAGAATCATCCATCTGTTATTCATAAACTTAGTTATTCATTCAGTAATTTTAGAAAATTGTCTGCGACTCAGCTCTCCTACCCCACTATCACCTAGCTAACTCTTCCCATTGGTTTTTCTTTTAGCTTAAATGTTGAAAACTGGTTCCTACCTCCAAACTGTGTTGGTGTCCCTGATATGTGCTTTCAAAGGCTTCCTATACTTCTCATAATAGTACTTAACACATTCTATTCTAATTGTTTATTTCTCAGTCAGAGAGTTTTTGGCATTTTGTTCAAGACAATTCTTCACTGTGTTAAATTATCCCATATGGTGCTCACTAAATGCCAGTAGATTGTCCAAGTCATTTGACACTCAAAGATACCACCATTTATTTCCAAATTCTGTACATGAGTGAATATTTTTCCTAGTTAAGAACCAATGGAGGAATATACATTCCAAGAGGGCAGGCATCATACATTCTTGTTCAGTATTATATTCCTTGTATCTAGCATGCTGCCAAGACACAAGCTGTGCTCAATAAAAGTACATTTTATTAAGTGAGTGCAGCTAGCTCCTGCTTGGTTGGAACTGGTGTGGAGATAGGGGAAAATAATAAAGCCGTTTGAAATATTGGATAAGAGGACCTCAGGATGCTTTACAGTGCCATCTGCCAAGAAGTTTGCTGTTGATTTTGTTTCTCTAGATCTTTCTTCATGTGATCAGGTGACAGAAAAGAAAGACAGGTAGCATTAATGAAATGGATGTTATCTACCTAACTAGGATAGGGTGCTGGGGTTGGGGGGTGATTCTGGGTCTATAATTATTCTCCTACCAATTTCATTTCATCTGCTTTTGGGGGTTCTGGAGTTAAAATTCACAAAGTAGAGAAACGTGAGGGTATTTTTAGGAGTCAGACTAAGATTTCACTATGGACAGTTATCTCTCCACTTAGAAGAGAATACCAGCTCTACATCAGCCTTTGAAAAGCTGACACAAAATCTGATGTATTTTGTGGCCCTCCATCTGTGTCTGGGGTCAGAATTGTTCATGTAAGGATTGTGTCTGAACTTTGGACAGCTGTTTGGTACTTCAGTCTTCAATTTCTTTCTTTTTGAGACAAATTAGAAATTGCTAAAGCCCAAAGATCTTGACATTTGAAGGCATTTATAAAAATATTTGGGAAGGCAGATTTCAGGAGGCTCAATTAAGTTGTATGACTTGTTTCCTTGGCTATCTGACGCTCCAAAGACTTAGCAACTAGTTTCAGAAAAATTCTGATGTCTGGAATACATATACACACACACAAAGCTTATCTATAGGAAATATAAAGGGCTAAAGAATGGAGAAGAAGCAAATCTCTTAACAGTTAGAGTTAATATAATTGTTAAAGAAGATTTGGCAAAGAGGTTCCAGGTTGCCAAGTCAAATCTGGAAACACTGAAAATTATAATGCTCTTTTCTTAAACAAGTTTTTTTTTTTTCCTGATGGAAAGAAGGAGATACATGTTTACTTTACCTCAGACAAGAGAGATTTCACTGTTACAATATTCTAGAAGGTAAAGACTAGAAGCACTGTCAGTAAATATATAGACATGCCTCACTCAGAGCTCTAATGTTCACTGTAGGGCAGGGGTTTTAGTGACCCAGGAACAAACCTTAAGTCAGCTACCTTCATGACTCAGACGTTTTTCTTCCTGTTTGTTTCCACTCCCTTACTGAGTTGATTTCCAATCCTCTTTGTTTATCTTACATTCTAATTCTCCAAGAGAGGAAAATCAATTGAAATAGTTGGTCATTAGCAATCTAAAGCATTCCTGTTTGGACAGAGTTCTCAAGCTAAGTCACCCTAAATTCACTTCCCAGCATATAGAACTCCATTTCAATCATTCATGGCTAATCTGGCCTGGGAAGATGGAAAAAAGCATGCTACTCTCTGGATAATCCTCATCCTATAATGGTTTTCTCAGAAGAAAGCAGTGTACCCAGCAGAAACTTTGGGGCTTCATGAGCATTCATTTGATACAGTCCTCTTGTTACAGAGGAAAAGGTCAACATTGACTCTCTGCTCCATACCTGGGGTAGAGACACCATTCATTTCTGTGACATGGGTTAAAGTGAAGGTTAAAGTGAAAAAGAAAGTGCTAATCACTTGGTCGTGTCCAACTCTTATGACCTTATGGACAGTAGCCTGCCAGACTCCTCTGTCCATGGGATTCCCATGGACAAGAATACAGGAGTGGATAGCCAATCTCTTCTACAGGGGATCTTCCCAACCCACGGATTGAACTCTGGTCTTCTGGATTGCATGCAGATTCTTTACTGTCTGAGCCACCAAGAAAGCCCAATAACAGTGTAGGATGTTCTATTGCTCCATTTCATTGAATCCATTAAGGATTCCAGGAGAGTGAGTTCTGGGTTCCTGGGACTTCTTTTCAAGCAGCAATGCTTATGCATAGAACAAGTAAGAGAACTGGAATAAGCAATCTCATTATTTTTTGCCTACAATGACTTGACCAGCATTGAGAGAAACAACGGGTCTACAGAATCTAGAAATCTATTTAACAATATAAGCTCAAGTAATTTTTTTGTTAATGCTTAAAATTTTCTTCTTCCTGATTTATTTTTATCTTTGGTTATCTTCAAAGTCTTCCATAGACCCCTTCTCAAGGTGGAGATACCCTGTAGCTCCCCTTCTAATTGCTATTTGCTTCATGTCATGGACTAAATGTTTGTGTCCTCCCAAAATTCTTATGTTGCTACTCTGTCTTCCAATGTTTTAGTATTAGGAGATGCGACTTTAGGGAGATAATTAGGTTTAGGTGAGGTCCTGAAGGTGGTGCCCTCATGAATGGGGTTAGTGCCCTTATAAAATTCATCTGAGAGCTGCTTCCTCTGTCTGCTTTCTGTCATATAATAGTACAAAGAGAAGCTGGCAGACTGCAGTCTGGAAAAGGGCTGTTACCAGAATCCAACTATGCTGGTGCGTTGGTCTAAGACTTCTAGCCTCCAGACCTGTGAGAAATAAATTTCTGTTGTTTACAAATCATGCTGTCTATGGTACTTTGTTATAGCAGCCTGGACTAAGACACTTGATCTATGTGCAAATATTTTCATTTTAATGCCAGGACAAGCAGGAGTCCACAGTGAAACATTTAAAAGGAACAGGTTTCCATTTGTTCAGCTCTCTCTGGTGTTCTTGGTTGATCCTTACTCCTCAAGGCAAATCCTTTTGAGGTTCCCCTTGACTCTCTCACTGTTTTATTTCCCTTCTACACCATGATTTTTGACTGTGACCTAAATTTATTTACCTGAGTTTATTCACTTAAAAAAGTTTTTACCAACCAACTTTTAATATCTTTCTCTTTCCTTTTATAATTATTTCCCCTTCCATTTATAATATTGCCCATTGAATATGTAACGCTTTTATAGGATAAATAAAGCTTTTCCTTAATTCAAGTTTTAAAATAAAATCTAATACATATTTGTACATTTAAGTTGAATAATGTAATTGACAAACAATTGATGATGAATTATATACACAACTTACCTAGCTTGGCTTTAGTCAACACCCATTACTCCTGGGAAGGACACTGGGGAGTCATGCATGAAAACTCCAAGAGTGGAAGTATAAGAATTGTACTTTGACCATGTTTTTCTTTGTCTTGCATTCCTTGCTTATCACAGGTTCATCCCAATATTTGTTGTTCTGTTGTTGTTGTTCAGGACAGCTTCTCATGATAGAAAATGTCAACCCAGATTGCACGACAGGACTTGCGAAAGGATTGAGTCAACTCCTGACCACCAATGGCATTGTCAACCATGGCTGCTGAATTAGAGGAAAATTAAAACTCAGTTTTCAGAGATCAGGAGTTCACTATTGTTTGATTTCACATGATTGATGACCAGTTTTCTATGCTCCATTTTTGATATTGAAAACTGCCTGAAACAGAAGATCATTTAAGATCAATGGCCAGTGTCAGAAAGACACAGTCTGCAGGTATGAGAAGCACTTAAAAAAGAAAAAAAAGTTGAGATCTGTGTTGGAATCCTAGCAGTATGACTTTAGCATATCATTGAAACTTGTAAAGTTTTGTGGGTTTGCGGGGGTTCATAGTTTTGTTTTATCTCGGTAATCAAATATCATAATCAGTGTGAAAGCTTGTAATCGCTAAAGCAGATTGAAAATCTGTTGTATTTGACAGTGTACTTAGTTTTAGTTTCTGTTTTTCATTTAAAATTTTCTCTAAAAACATTTTTCTTGATTAACTTTTCCTTAAAGATTTCAGTCAGTATTGGATCTGTTTTTGATGGGAGAATGCTATTAAGTGATATTTTGCAAGAAAATTTTCTTTTAAACAAAAAGATTCATTATATGCCAGAAAGATTGACAGGAATTCTGAACAGACGTACATCTATTTAAGCAATGTGGCTCTATTAGTTGTTTCTTATTATTAGTCCAAACGTAGCCACTTAAAACAACAAAGGTTTATCATTTCACAGTTTCTCTTGGTTAGGAATTCTGCTTAGCTGGGTGGCTCTGGCTTAGTGTCTCATGAGGTTCTGGTGAAGATGTCAGTTGGGGTTACAATCATCTAAATGATGTTTTCAGGAAGACTGGGTTCCTTGCTGGCTGTTCTTTAGAAGCCTCAGTTTTTCACCATGTGGGTCTAGTCATAGGGTTGCTTGAGTGTCTTGACAAAATGGCAGCTGGCCTCCCTCAGAGAGAGTGATCCCAATGAGAGAGGAAGGAGGAAGTAATAATGCATCTTATTATCTAGTCTTTGAAATGACACACTGCTACTTCCACTAGGGTTGCCAGTTACAATACAAAATACTCTATTATGTTATTAATAGAATCCCAGAAAAACAGAAAATAAAATTTTTAGTATATCCCATAAAATATTTGAGATCTTCCTGGTGGCTCAGTTGGTGAAGAATCTGCCTGCAATGCAGGTGACCTGGATTTGATCCCTGAGACAGGAAGATCCCTTGGAGAAAGGAGTGGCTACCCACTTCAGTATGCTTGCCTAGAAAATTCCATGGAGAGAAGAGCCTGGCAGGCTACAGTCCATAGGCTTGTGAAGAGTCAGACTGGACTGAGCGACTAACACTATACTATTACTGTGAAATATCTGGTATATACTTATACTAAAAATATTTGTTATTTATCTCAAATTCTAATTTAACTGACCATCCTATGTTTTTATCCTAGTTCACGGTACTTTTATTTTATAAAACATATTGAATCAAACAATTTAGAGCTACTGCTTCCTCGTCCTATGTATTTCTGTCATCCACTTGAAAAAAATCATACAGTCAAATCTGTCTTCATCCCTTTTGTCAATGAGGTAATAAGCAAAAAGGATCACTGCCTGCTTCCAAAGGCTCATCTGGAATCAAAATCTAGGAATCTTAGTTCTGTTTCTATTTTGTGTCCCTTTTGCTTCACTTTGTATGTCATGCTCTGTCTCTTTTCCCATGAAGATTTTAAGTAACTAGGCTTTAATCTGAGGAATTCCTTCTGCTACTACCACCTACTAGTTTATTTCTCTGCTATAAGCAGGCTGGGCTGTGCCTGAATTCAAACCACTGCATTTACTATTCATTATATACCTGCATTACTGGAGAAAGGGAGTTTAGAAGGGCACCAACTACAAATGTTCTCAATACTTCTCACTTATTATCAGGAAAGGCAATTTTTCTCTGGATGTTATTTTGGTTTTTTGTTTCCTGAAAAAGTTTTTCTTAGGAGGCCATTGTGTCTCACTAGCCATATTGCTCATAAACCTGAAAAAGAGTGAAGCTGGAGGAAAAAAAAATACATAACATAAGATTTAACTTCACAATGTCTCTAAGCTCCCAGAACCCAAACTGAGGACTCACTGAATGAAGAGAATTTGTTTCTCCATTTCTTTCTTCTTGAAAAATAAGAAATTATTTTGAAAGTCAGTGACTTCTTTCAATACCTTTGATAACTTCTCTAATTCTGAAAAAGTGCAAGTCTCTTGAAGGGTTTTTCTAATGTTTTAGGATGGTATTCTTCTTGATGGAATATACCAAAAGATTTCAAAAAGTTCTGTGGGAAAGAGGTCAGCAGAAATGACAGATTATAGTCATCACAAAGTAAAAAATACGAAAAATTTAAATGGAATAGTTTATATTATGTGACAGTTGGACCATAAAGAAGCCTGAGCACCAGAGAATTGATCCTTTCGTTTTTTTTTTTTTTATTATTGTTTTTGCCATACATTGTCATGATATCACCATGGGTTTACATATGCTTCCCCTCCGGAACCCCCCTCCCTCCTCCCTCCCCCCCGGGAAATCTCGCTGCACCAGTCCCGAGCATCAATCCTGGGCTGGCGATTGATTAGACACATGACAATTAACATGCTTCAATGCCCTTCTCCCATATCATCCCACCCTTACCCTCATCCACAAAGTCCACGAGTCTATTCTATACATCTGCGTTCCTTTTGTTGTCTCCCATGTTGGGTTCTCGTTACTGTCTTTCTAAATTCCATATATATGTGTTAATATACTGTATTGTTGTTTTTGCTTCTGGCTTACTTCACTCTGGATAATGGGCTCCAGTTTCGTCCATCTGAGTAGAATTGCTTCAAATGAATTTTTTTTTAATGCTGAGTAATATTCCATTGTGTATATGTACCACAGCTTTCTTATCCATTCATCAGTTGATGGGCATCTAGGTTGTTTCCATGTCTTAGCTATTGTAAACAATGCAGCGATGAACATTGGGGTACACGTGGCTCTTTCAATTCTGGTTTCCTCGGTGTATATGCCCAGCAG
>ML660201.1:19771428-19985708 GCA_007570785.1 Antilocapra americana
TTTTTTTTTTCCTCTTTATTCCAGACTCCCCTTCCGGGACGGAACCCATCCCCAGCTCTTTGTCTCTCCCTCTACTTTTTTTTTCTTTTCTTTCTTTTGTCCTACCTCCTCACGTCGGCAATGGGTCGCCTCTCCAGATGCCCGATGTCATCTGCCAGCATTCAGTTCCTGTTTTTTGGCGTTTGCTCGGCCTTTAAAAGTTCTTTTGGTATATTTATTGGGGAGAGAGGGTTCTCCCCGTCCTATTCCTCCGCCATCTTAGTTTCACCTCCGATCCTTTCTTTTTTAAAAATAATTAATTAATTAATTAATTTTTCTTTACATTATCGTGTTGGTTTTGCCATACATTGACATGAATCTGCCATGGGCATACATGTGTTCCCCTTCCAGAAACCCCCTCCCACCTCCCTCCCGATTCCATCCCTCTGGGTCATCCCAGTGCACCAGCCCTGAGCACCCTATAGAAAGCATCAAACCTGGGCTGGCAATTGATTTCACATATGATAATTTACATGTTTCAATGCCATTCTCCCATATCATCCCACCCTTGCCCTCTCCCATAGAGTCCGAAAGACTGTTGTATACATCTGCGTCTCTTTTGCTGTCTTGATGCTTTCAAATTATGTTGCTGGAGAAGACTTGTGAGAGTCCCTTGGATTTCAAGGAGATCAAACCAGGAAATCCTAAAGGAAATCAACACTGAATAGTCATTGGAAGGACTGATGCTGAAGCTGAAGCTCCAATACTTTGGCCACCTGATGGGAAGAGCAAAATCACTGAAAAAGTCCCTGATTCTGGGAAAGATTGAGCACAAGAGGAGAATGGGGCATCAAAGGATGAGATGGTTGGATGGCATCATCGACTCAGTGGACATGAATTTGAGCAGATTCCAGGAAATAATGAAGGATAAACGAGCCTGGCCTGCTATAGTCTATGAGGTTTCAAAGAGTCAGACACAATTTAGCAACTGAACAACAATAATATATATAGTGTTTATAGTAAAATATATTCCTTATAAGTCACTATATATATCTATATAGAGATATATATATAGAGAGATATGTATCTAAATATATATATAGAGAGCTACATTTATTTATCTCATATCATGAGCTCCTTGTTGCAAAATTCAGGCTTTAGGTCTTTCAGGTCTTACCTAAATTAAACCCCTTATGATTATACAGTGTAGCTGATGAATAGATTCAAGAATTAGATCTTGTAGACAAAGTGGCCGAAGAACTATGGATGGAGGTTTGTACTGCTGTACAGGAAGCAGTGACCAAAACTATCCTAAAGAAAAGGAAAGAAGGCAAAGTGGTTGTCTGAGGAGGCTTTACAAATAGCTGAGGAAAGAGGAAAAGCAAAAGGTAAGGGAGAAAGAGAAAGATATCCCCAACTGAATGTCGGGTTCCAGAGAACAGCAAGGAGATATAAGAAGGCCTTCTTAAATGAACAATGCAAAGAAATAGAGAAAAATAATAGAATGAGGAAGACTAGAGATCTCTTCAAGAAAATTGGAGGTATCAAGAGAATGTTTCATGCAAGGATGGGCATGATAAAGGACAGAAACGATAAGGACCTAACAGAAGCAGAGAGATCAAGAAGAGGTGGCAAGAGTATGCAGAATAACGATACAAAAAAGATCTTAATGACCCAGACAACCAGGATGGTGTGATCACTCACCTAGAGCCAGACCTCCTGGAATGTGAAGTCAAGTGGACCTTAGGAAGACTTACTATGAACAAAGCTAGTAGAGGAGATGGAATTCTAGTTGAGCTGTTTCAAATCCTAAAAGATAATGCTGTTGAAGTTCTTCACTCAATATGTCAGTAAATTTTTTATGTGGCCACAGGACTGAAAAACATCAGTTTTCATTCTAATCCCAAAGAAGGGCAATGCCAAAGAATGTTCAAAATACTGTACAGTGGTACTCATTTCACAGGCTAGCAAGTTTATTCTCAAAATCCTTCAAGCTAGGCTTCAGTAGTACAGAAACCAAGAACTTCCAGATGTTTAAGCTGGGTTTCAGAGAGGCAGAGGAACCAAAGATCAAATTGCCAACATTCGTTGGATCATCAAGAAAGCAAACAACTTCCAGAAAATCATCTGCTTCTGCTTCATAGACTATCTAAAGCCTTTGACTGTGTGGATGACAACAAACTATGGAAAACTCTTAGAGAGATGGGAATACCTGTGTGGGGATCAAGAAGCAACAATTAGAATTGAAAATGGACCAACTGACTGGTTCAAAATTGGGAAAGGAATATGACAAGCCTGTATAATATCTCTCTGCTTGTTTAACTTATATGTGGAGTACATCATGTGAAATGCCAGGATGGATGACTCACAAGCTGGAATCAAGATTGCTGAGAGAAATATCAACATAAGATATGAAGATGATACCATTCTAATGGCAGAAAGTGAAGAGGAACTAAAGATTCTTTGAGGAGGGTGAAAGAGGAGAGTGGCTTGAAACTCAGTAATCAAAAAACTAAGATCATGGCATCCAGTCCCATCACTTTGTGACAAATAGAAGGATGAAAAAATGGAGGCATGACAGATTTTATTTTCTTGGGCTCCAAAATCACTGTGAATGGTGACTGCATACATGAAATTAAAACACACTTGCTCCTTGAAAGGAAAGCCATGATAAACCTAGACAGTGTATTGAAAAGCACAGGCATCACAGAGAAGAAGAAATATTGTATGACATCACTTATATGTGGAATCCAAAAAGAAATGATACAACTGATCTTACAAAGCAGAAAGAGACTCACAGACTTAGTAAAAGAAATTATGGTTCCTGGGGTAAAGGGATAGTTAGGGAGTTTGGGATGGACTTGATAACACTGCTATATTTAAAATGGACAACCAACAAGGACCTACTCTATAGCACAGGGAATTCTGCTCAATGTTATGTGGCAGCCTGGATGAAAGTGAGGTTTGGGGGAGAATGGACATACATGTATACATATGGCTGAATCCCTACACTGTTCACCTGAAACTATCAGAACATTGTTAATTGGCTATATGCTGAGTCACTTCAGTCATGTCTGACTCTTTGCAACTCTATGGACTGTAGCTAACTAGGCTCCTCTGTCTATGGGATTCTCCAGACAAGAATACTGGAATGGGTTGCCATGCCCTCCTCCAGGAGATCTTCCCAACCCATTGATCAGACCTGCATTTCTTACATCTACTTGCAATAGCAGGTGGTTCTTTAGGACTAGGGCACCCTGGGATTTCTGTTAATTGGCTATACCCCAATATAAAATAAAAAAAGTTCTAAAGATAAAGAAAGCAGAGTCATCACTTTGCTGACAAAGGTCCATATAGTCAAAGCTATGGCTTTTCCAGTAGTCATGATGTGAGACTTAGACCATAAAGAAGACTGAGTGCCAAAGAATTGATGCTTTTGAATTGTGGTGTTGGAGAAAACTCTCGAGACTCCCTTGGACTGCAAGGAGATCAAACCCAGTCAATCCTAAAGGAAATCAACCCTGGATATTCATTGGAAGGACTGGTGCTGAAGCTGAGGCTCCAATACTTTGGCCACCCGATGCGAAGAGTTGACTCACTGGAAAAGACCCTGATGCTGGAAAAGATGGAGGACAGAAGAGGAAGGGGGCAACGGAGGATAAGATGGTTTGATGGCATTGCTGACTCAATGGACATGAATTTGGGCAAATCTGGGGAGATAGTGAAGGACAGAGGAGCCTGATGTGTGGCAGTTCAGGTAGTTGCAAAGAGTTGGACATGACTTAGCGACTGAACACCACCACCAACAATAAGATATATATGGTTTGGTCTTCATTCCCATTTCTAGCACAGAGAGTAAAAACCTTGGATGAGAAATGATGGGAGAGATAAAGATTTCTTTTGTTATGTTAATGAGGCACTTTTGGACAGTTCCTAGGTAACCTAAGGATGGGAGCTGGCTGCCAAGGGAACCAACCTGTGATTAGAGAGTTTGAACTTTTAGTACCACTCACTACCTCCAGGGAGGGGGAAGGGGCTGGAGACTGAGTTTTATCACTAGTAACTAATGATAATCATGTGTATGTAGTGAAGCCTCCATAAAGACCCAGGAGGACAGAGTTCAGAGAGCCTCCTGGGTTGGTGAACAGCTGAGCATTCTGGGAGAGCAATGCACTCAACAAGGACAAGGAAACTTTGTGTCCTTTCTCTACCCCTTGTCCTATGTATTTCTTCCATATACTTTTTCCTGAGTTATATCTTTTTATAATTAACTGAGGATCTAGTTAGTAAAATGTTTCTCTGATTTCTGTGAGCCATTGTAGAAAATTAACTGAAGCCAGGAAAAGGGTTGATGGAACTTCCAGCTTATAGTCAGTTGGTCAGAATCAGAGATAACACCCAGATTTATAATTTTGTGTCTGAAATGGGAGTTGGTCAGTCTTATAGGTCTGAACCCTTAAACTATGGGATCTGATACTATCTCCAGGTAGACAGTATCAAAATTGAGTTGAGCTGTTAACATAAAATTAATTTATATTTTTTGGACTTTACAGACACCTGTAGTTAAATGTCAAACAATTTGTAAAGAGGCAGTAAGAACAGTCAACAGGTAGGCCTAATACCTGAAGAAAAAGCAGTTTTCTATGAACATTATACTGGGGTGATATGCATTTCTTCCAAATTAATCAATATTAGTAGTTTGCACTGATCACAAAAGTGAAGTTAAGGTGGATTCAGGATAACATAGTAGTTAAGCAGATAGCCTTTGTAGTTTTTGTCTGGTGTGTGACTTTGGGCAAATTATTTATATTTTAGGGCTTTGATTTCCTCATCTGTAAGACTGGATTAATAAATGGTACCCATCTCAGGAGGGTTTCCTTTTCTTGGGATCAAGTAAATTTTACATATTGTAAACACCCAAAAACTTTTAGTTATACTTATCTAGGAGTGACTGAAATATGGAAGCAGCTAAGAAGTGTTCCCAATGGAAGAAAATCTGTCTTTGAACAATTAATCAAAAAAAAAAAAAAGCTTTACTTATACATGTCCAGGGTTGATGTACTATATACATGAGGAATCTAATTAGTTTTTTTTTTTTTTTATGAACACTGGCAGATCATCATCAGTTTGTACCTCCTGGCCTACATATAGTAAGCCATTAGAGATCCAGCAATGAAGTAAGTTACACACTACAAATCTCGGGCTTGAGTCTGACCCAATCAGCTTTTGCCATACAAATGCTGCATTAAAAACAACCCCAAATTCATTGGCTCACAATAATAAACATTTATTTCTGGCTCATACATGTCTGGGTTCTCTGGGCTTGGCTGGATTCATTTTACTTAGTGAGTTTCTCATTTTCTTTCAATCAGCAACTGATTACCCAGAATATATTATTCTCATGCCAAAAGGCAGGAGCACAAGAGGACAGCCCCACCCATGCTGGCATATTTCAAGGCGTTGCTCATGTCATGTCTGCGAACTTTCCATTGGCCAAAACAAGTCATATGGCAAAGTCCAAATTCAAAGGGCAGAGGCCTATACTCCAACCACTCTGAGGCCATAGCTTGGTTGTGGAGGTACACCATGACTTTAGAGAAATGAAGAACTGAGATCAATGACTGTACCACCACAGAATCTTAGCTCTGTTTGAGCATTTAGCTGTGTATTCATGGGCAGCCACTGTACTGCTCTAGGCCGTAGTTTCTTTATTTGTAAAATGAAGAGGTTGAGTTAGATCAGTATATATTAGAGTCACCTGGGGAAGCTTTTAAAAAACACCATTTGCTGGGTCCCGTCCAAGAGCAGTTAAATCAGAATCCCTAGGAGTAAGTCTCAAGAACTTGTGTGTTTATAAAGCTTTCTGGATGATTCTAGTGTACAGTCAGGATTGGGAGCCACTGTGTTAGATGGTTTCCAGTGTTTCTTCTATTCTCAAACTCGTTTAGGTTTTAATAGGACTGGTTTGTTGTTCATGAAGACTTGCTGAAGATTGACGTGCTGATTGATTGGTAGGGTAAAATGTTTGTGTCCTAAAATGTTGCTGACTGCCCCCCTCCACTTCCACACACACTGTATTGTTTTCTCTTAGTTCGTTTGCTCAAAGATATTCCTGTATTCTCACAGATGTCTTCTTCCTCCTCTTCTCTCCTACCTATTTCAGTTGCTGGAAGAGTTTTCTGAAATAAATGATAGCTCTGCTGCCTTTTCTGTGTCATTTATTTTCCAGCTCTACCTGAATTGTACTTAAAATGCTGCTTCTCCCCTTTGCCATTTAGAATTAGCAAGTGTCACCCACCTTCCCATCAAGGTTGGCACTGATGATTAGCACACCCCCACACACTGCCACTCTTTCCCCACCTGCTCCAGTGTCAGCCCCTGGAAGGGGATTTACATTTCCACAAAAGCAACTCTAAGACCTGTTGAAAGGGGTTCAGGAATGAAATGCAACCTAACTATCATCCGTGTATGTCAGAGATTCTGTAGAAGAGACACTTGCATCAGGAGGTGGGGAACTGGTGCCCAAGGACTCATTCCCTTCAAGGACTCCCTGCTTATTGTGGGAGATTTGTCACTGTCACCATGATTCTTTGTTGGATCTCTCTGGCAAGTTCCTTACTTTTTCTTCTTCACTAGCAAGAATTATAGTTTGAGATATAAATAAATGTAAACTTCACAGATCTGGTTACTGAGAAATAATGTTTATTGAGAATTTTCTGTTTTTCCTTTTCCTGTTCTCTATCTCTTATCATAGTACTATTTATATAAACTATTATATTTCATCGAGTCTAAGGTGCATTTGTCCCAGAATTTTATCTCTCTGTGATAGGGATGTGTCTCATAGTTATTGATGCCTTAAAATTAATCAGCAGAAATTTTTCTTTCTTGGAAGAACACACAATAATGGTGCACCTTATGTTGGGTGATTTCTGTGAGGCAGTGGAATAGAGCATCATCTAGGCTTTGTGCTATGTCTGTTGCATTCATTTTCTCATTTAGTCCACACAATAATTCATTGATTAATTAATTTATCAGTACTTTTTTCTATCAATTAATATCTGTTGAGCTAATATAATTAATATTAATAATTGACATGTATTGAGCAGACATTATGTAAGTTCTTTAAAAAATATTCTCTACACTTAGCATTGAGGAAGGTGCTGAGAAGTAGGTATTGATATTATTTGCACTTTATAGGCCAGTAAAAGTGGCACTCACTCAGAGGTTAACAAACTCGCCAAAGTCATAAAGTTCAAAGGCAAGCTTCAAACCCAGTTTACTCTGCCTTTAAAGCCCATGCAATGTCACTACCCTACATCACATCAAACACTTGTTATTATTATCATTAATAGTGGTGAAGTATTTTATCGTTTACAATAGACTTTCACAGACGCCTAATTGTAGCCTAATAACCTGGCAAATGCAAATTCTTTTATGTATTTTGCATTCAAAGATAAAAATCACTGTTAAAATACATTCTTAATAGCCTTCATAAAAAGGTATAAGCCATCCAAAGAAACCCCAAGGAAAGCTAAAAAACTGGAACTGTTTCACTTCATTAGGGCCAAGCAAATAAAAGCTGGGTCAGAGTTCATGCTAATTAATGTCAGAAGGAAAATAGTCCACTGGATAATGGAAAAACAAACCATTAATATTACAGTGTGTAAGCCTTTATTCTGAGATCTAACTCTGCATTTCTAACTATTATGGAAAATACCATCTAAACCAAGTGGACTTTAAAAACAATAGATAACAGTTTGTAGAATGGATCAGTGGAATTGGTAAATATGATAAATGAAGTCAGGCCAATGACACTTCCATCTAGCTTCAGTTTTAGATGGAATGACCTGAAAATCTGGGATATTAATGTATTTGGGTTAAGTCTATTGTTTTGTTATTCTAGTGATTTCTGGTCAACAAAGAAATCTGAGCACAAGGGACTATGACTGAAAGAGTAGAAGAATCATAGTTAATTTGACATTATTTTTGTTTTGTTTTTGTTGTTTTATATATATATATTTAATTTTTACTTTACAATATTGTATTGGTTTGCCATACATTGACATGAATCTACCATGGGTGTACATGTGTTCCTCATCCTGAAACCCGCCTCCCACCTCCCTCCCCATCCCATCTCTCTGGGTCATCCCAGTGCACCAGCCCCAAGCACCCTGTATCATGCATCGAACCAGAAGTGGCAATACATTTCACATATGATAATATACATGTTTCAATGCCATTCTCCCAAATCATCCCACCCTTGCCCTCTCCCACAGAGTCCAAAAGATTGTTCTATACATCTGTGTCTCTTTTACTGTCTCACATACAGGATTATCGTTACCATCTTTCTAAATTCCATATATATGCATTAGTATACTGTATTGGTGTTTTTCTTTCTGGCTTACTTCACTCTGTATAATGGGCTCCAGTTTCATCCACCTCATTAGAACTGATTGAAATGTGTTTCTTTTAATGGCTGAGTAATATTCCATTGTGTATATGTACCACAGCTTTCCTATCCATTCGTCAGTTGATGGGCATCTAGGTTGCTTCCATGTCCTGGCTATTAAAAACAGTGCTGCAGTGAACATTGGGGTACATGTGTCTCTTTCAATTCTGGTTTCCTCGGGGTGTATGCCCAGCAGTGGGATTGCTGGGTCATATGGCAGTTCTATTTCCAGTTTTTTAAGAAATGTCCACCCAGTTCTCCATAGTGGCTGTACTAGTTTGCATTCCCACCAACAGTGTAAGAGGGTTCCCTTTTCTCCACACTCTCTCCAGCATTTATTGCTTGTAGACTTTTGGATGGCAGCCATTCTGACTGGCATGAAATGGTACCTCATTGTGGTTTTTTTTTTCTTATTTTATTTTCTTATTTTTTTTTCGTGTTTGTGTATTTTTTTAATTTTCTTTACTTTATTGTGTTGGTTTTGCCATACATTGACATAAATCCACCATGGGTATACATATGTTCCTCCTCCAGAACCCCCCTCCTACCTCCCTCCCGATTCCCTCCCCCTGGGTCATCCCGGTGCACCAGCCCCAAGCATCAAACCTGGGCTGGTGATTTATTTCACATATGACAATTAACATGTTTCAATGCCATTCTCCCATATCATCCCACCCCTGCCCTCATCCACAGAGTCCACGAGTCTGTTCTATACATCTGCATTCCTTTTGCTGTCTCGCATGCAGGGTTCTCCTTACCATCTTTCTAAATTCCATATATATGCGTTAGTATACTGTATTGTTGTTTTTCCTTCTGGCTCACTTCACTCTGGATAATAGGCTCCAGTTCCGTCCACCTAAGTAGAACTGATTCAAATGACTTTTTTTTTAATGCTGAGTAATATTCCATTGTGTATATGTACCACAGCTTTCCTATCCATTCATCAGTTGATGGGCATCTAGGTTGCTTCCATGTCCTGGCTATTGTAAACAATGCAGCGATGAACATTGGGGTACACGTGTCTCTTTCAATTCTGGTTTCCTCCGTGTGTATGCCCAGCAGTGGGATTGCTGGGTCATATGGCAGGTCTATTTTCAGTTTTTTAAGGAATCTCCACACTGTTCTCCATAGTGGCTGTACTAGTTTGCATTCCCACCAACAGTGTAAGAGGGTTCCCTTTTCTCCACGTCCTTTCCAGCATTTATTGCTTGTAGACTTTTGGATGGCAGCCATTCTGACTGGTGTAAAGTGGTTCCTCATTGTGGTTTTGATTTGCATTTCTCTGATAATGAGTGATGTTGAGCATCTTTTCATGTGTTTGTTAGCCATTTTTATGTCTTCTTTGGAGAAATGTCTGTTAAGTTCTTTGGCCCACTTTTTGTTTGGGTCATTTATTTTTCTAGAATGGAGCTGCAGGAGTTGCTTGTATATTTTTTATATTAATTGTTTGTCTGTTGTTTCATTGGCTATTATTTTCTCCCATTCTGAAGGCTGTCTTTTCACCTTGCTTATAGTTTCCTTTGTTGTGCAGAAGCTTTTAATTTTAATTAGGTCCCATTTGTTTATTCATGCTTTTATTTCCGATATTCTGGGAGGTGGATCATAGAGGATCCTGCTTTGGTTTATGTCAGAGAGTGTTTTGCCTATGTTATCCTCTAGGAGTTTTATAGTTTCTGGTCTTACATTTAGATCTTTGATCCATTTTGAGTTTATTTTGTGTATGGTGTTAGAAAGTGTTCTAGTTTCATTCTTTTACAAGTGGCTGTCCAGTTTTCCCAGCACCACTTGTTAAAGAGGTTGTCTTTTCTCCATTGTATATTCTTGCCTCCTTTGTCAAAGATAAGGTGTCCATAGATGAGTGGATTTATCTCTGGGCTTTCTATTTTGTTCCATTGATCTATATTTCTGTCTTTGTGCCAGTACCATACTGTCTTGATGACTGTGGATTTGTAGTATAGCCTAAAGTCAGGCAGGTTGATTCCTCCAGTTCCATTCTTCTCTCTCAAGATTGCTTTGGCTATTTGAGGTTTTTTATATTTCCATACAAATTGTGAAGTTATTTGTTCTAATTCTCTGAAAAAGACTGTTGGTAGCTTGATAGGGGTTACATTGAATCTATAGATTGCTCTGGGTAGTATACTCATTTTCACTATATTGATTTTTCCGATCTATGAACACGGTATATTTCTCCATCTATTTGTGTCCTCTTTGATTTCTTTCACCAGTGTTTTATAGTTTTCTCTATATAGGTCTTTTGTTTCTTTAGGTAGATTTATTCCTAAGTATTTTATTCTCTTCATTGCAATGGTGAATGGAATTGTTTCCTTAATTTCTCTTTCTGTTTTCTCATTGTTAGTCTATAGGAATGCAAGTGAATTCTGTGTGTTAATTTTATATCCTGCAACTTTACTATATTCATTGATTAGCTCTAGTAATTTTCTGGTGGAGTCTTAAGGGTTTTCTATGTAGAGGATCATTGACATTATTTTTAAATAATTATATTCCTTTAATCTATTAAACAATCTAGGCACTCATAAACCCACAGAATCTTAAGATTCTAGAGTTAGAAGGGAGGTAGCATGTTTTCCACTTATACAAGGAGAAATATGAGCTTTCTAAGGCACCCTCACTATTTCGTTTCATTTTGACTTTGTTGGGTGGCTTCTTTAATATCAATTTCTTCTGTCTTTTAAGTCTTCAAAGTTGTTTGATCTGGGCTTATTGGTTTTTGAAAATCCTGTTTTCTGGGGCTAACCCTTCTAATCTTCTGACTAGTGTGGGTAAAAATGGGCTGTCTAGCTTTAACAAATGGTTAGAAATCTTGCCATTTTGAAAACAGGGCATCCTTCCCTAAGTATCTCCATGTTTAATGCAAGAGATGAATTATATTCATCCCTGAATGATTGCCTTCTAGTCAGAGGTCTCAAGGGTGAATGAAGTGTTATCAGTTGTTAAAGGGTTAGTAACTAAGATGGGTAAATTAAGTTTTCCTTTTATCCAACACCAAACTTTTCCTATTTCCTCTTTTCAGTCTCTGAGATGAAAATAGATCCCCACAAAAAAACCTTTATAGCTCAAGAGACAGGCAGCAATTCCTCATCTCTAGTTTACAAAATTTTAACATTTCATTGTTGTTGTTGTTCAGTCACTGAGTTGTGTCCACCTCGTTGCCACCCCACATACTGCAGCACATCAGCCTCCTCTGTCCTATCTTCTTAGTTCCCAGAAAGTGAAAGTGAAAGTCACTCAGTCATGTCTGACTCTGCAACCCCATGGACTAAACAGACCATAGAATTCTCCAGGCCAGCATACTGAGTGGGTAACTTTTCCCTTCTCCAGGGGATCTTCTCAACCCAGGGATTGAACCCAGGTCTCCTGCATTGCAGGTGAATTCTTTACCAGCTGAGTCACCAGAGTTTGCTCAAATTCATGTCCATTGAGTTGATGATGCTATCTAACCATCTCATCCTCTGCCATCCCCTTTTTGTTTTGCTTTCAATCTTTCCCAGCATCAGGTCTTTTCCAATGAGTCAGCTCTTCACATCAAGTGGCCAAAATATTCGAGCTTCAGCATTAGTCCTGCCAATGAATATTCAGGGTTGATTTCCTTTAGTATTGACTAGTTTGGTCTCCTTGCAGTCCACGGGACTCTCAAGAGTCTTCTCTGACACCACAATCGAAAAACATCATTTCTTCAGCTCTCAGCCTTCTTTATGATCCAACTTACACGTCCATACATGACTACTGGAAAAACCATAGCTTTGACCATAAGGACCTTTGTTAGTAAGATGATATCTCTGCTTTTTAAGATGCAGTCTAGGTTTGTCATAGCTTTTCTTCCAAGGAGCAAGCATCTTTCAATTTCGTGGCTGCAGTCATGCACTGTTCACAGTGATTTTGGAGCCCAAGAAAATAAAACCCATCACTGTTTCTACTTTTTCCTCTTCTCTTTGCCATGAAGTGATGGGACTGGATGCCATGATCTTAGTTTTTTGAATGCTGAGTTTCAAGCCAGTCTTTTCATTCTACTCTTTCACCATCTTCAAAGGATCTTTAGTTACTGTTCACTTTTGCCATTAGAGTGGTATCATCTTCATGTCTGATGTTATTGATATTTCTCCCAGGAATCTTAATTCCAGCTTGTGAGTCATTCAGGCTGGCATTTCAAATGATGTACTCTGCATAGAAGTTAAATAAAGATGGGGACAATATACAGCCTTGTCATATTCCTTTCCCAATTTTGAACCAACCAGATGTTCCATTTCCAGTTGTAACTGTTGCTTCTTGACCTGGATACAGGTTTCTCAGGAGACAGGTAAAGTGGTCTATTTAGTATTCCCATCTCTTTCAGAATTTTCCATGGTTTGTTGTGATCCACACAGTCAAAGGATTTAGCATAGTCAATTAAGCAGAAATAGATGTTTTTCTGGAATTTCCTTGCTTTTTCTATGATCCAGCAAATGTTGGCAATTTGATATCTGATTCCTCTGCCTTTTCTAAACCCAGCTTGACTATCTGTTAAGTTCTTGGTACCATTAGAGTTGATTATAAAGTGTTTTTCTTTATTTTTAATAACTTAACATATTTTACATGGAATTATAATGGATCTAGAACTGAAATGTACCCCCAGAAATCACTTCAACACCCTTATTTGCAAATAAGAGATTTTGTTACTGGGGCAACTAAATGCTTTACCCAAGAGTATGTAACCAGTTAGTGGTCTCCTGACTCCAACTTAAATCTCCCCCTGAAAATTTTCAATTAATATTGGTAAGTTCTTGCAAATTAGAAAAATGTCCATGAAGTTATCTTCTTGGGGAAATAGCAAAGGATCCTGACTTGGTTGCAAAAGAGATTTCTCTCTAAGACAAAGCTTCAAAAATAACTTTTGAGGGCATTTTCCATATTTCTGATTAGTGGGGGGCAATAACCTTTAGCTGAAGAAAAGGGCACCCAAAGAGCAGAACAATAATAGGGGAATTACTTTGGCAATTACCATCACCATTACAAGTCCACCTTTGAAAATAGATGGAGGGATCAGTAATGGAAAGAGTCAGCCTTACAGCCTATGAGAAGAAAAGAAATGTTGATATTAAACATCTAGGCCATTCCCTTGACTTTCCTGGTTGAAGTATAATCGAAACAAACAAACAAAAGGAAGTGCCTTTTTGCTACTATAGTAAATGGCACTTTCTACATGGCTTCGTGCTATTAAATCTGAAGAATAACTTGATATCTTTTCTTTACTATAAATTGTAGCCCCATTGTCTCTAAAATGGAATTAATATAACCTAACCAGCCTACCCCATAAGATAAACATAAATTTAATAAATGACCAGACTGAGAAACCAATGTGGTTTTAAGTAAAATTTTTGAGCTCTGTTGGGGCTTTCTCTTAATGAAAGTAGTTGTAATCTGCATTTCTTTAGATTAAGTGTTGGCTGCAGCTTTCAATAGAATATGGAGGAAGACCAAGTATGCTGCCTAATATGAGAACAAGCTCTTGGTCACCTTTATTTCACCTATCCAGTTTAGGATAACTGAGTGAGAGAAATTGCCAGATGTACTGAAGAGGATGTCTTCAACACTCCCCAAAACACAGCTGTTGCTTTGCTCATGATGGCATCATAAACAGAGCCCATCTTAGCGCAGCAGAATGGACCCACTCAACCCTTTATCTGAGCAGGTGAAATTTGCTTTAGCTTCCTTTATCTTCCCTAAGAAGGCAGTAAGAATTTTTAAAACTTTTTCTCAGGCATTCACTTTTCTATATACCCAAGTCCCTAATTTTCTCATTTTTTCCAGTTTTAAGAATTTTGCTTTGTGAGACATAGAGTATTGGTGGTAAAAAAAATCTTCATAACTCTCCTTCATCCAATTTGCAGTCCCTCTTGGGACTATGACAGTTTTCCTGCAATCCTTTGTTTCCTCCTTAGAAGAGAAAAGCAGTGTTTTTTATCTGTAGTTTGCCCATTAGAGATAGTCTGAGAATAAATGAAATCATTATGTGTTGAGATAAACCTCTAAACAAAGATGCTCTGAGAATCTCAATAATGTTCCTAGTTTTAATACGTAGTCACAGAGCCCAGACTCCCTCACTCCCCATGTGCCAGGCTAACCCTGAGGAATTTGAAGATACAAAGGTTTTACTCTTAGTTTTCTCACTGGTTTAGCTGTAGGGCCAAGTGAACACCACTTCTCAGCTCTGTGCCAGGTTTTATCTCTCTACAGCAGATATCATCTTTGACATCTTAACCAGAGCTTGCAAGTAGCTTCCCACCTCATATTTTGAACAGGACTCTCCCTGGAAATATGATTTTTAAAATCATATGAAATAAATTATTTATACCTGTGTAGTGCTTCTTAAGATATAAATGTATCCCTTCATAAATGAAAAATGAAGCTATGATTTTGAGGAATATGCTTTCCCTAATCTGAAGTATTCTTCGTGATGTGGCTATTGAAGCATCAGCCCTGCTCTGCCACTTGACTTAACATTTCTCTGCTCCAGTTTTCCCCTCTGGGGAGAGGGCCAGACATTTTATAAGAATAATGAAGCCACCACTGGATTCAAATAATCCCCTGGACCAATGTGCATGTATTTGTGTGTGAGTATTTTTTAGCTCTGTTTTCCCAAATATTTCTTCATCAAATTAAATTGTTTTCATGTTTATTTTTTAACACCCTTTGACCACATCAAGATTTTTGGCTCAGGCTAAGATTCTGAGACTTTCAGAATGAGCTATGCTATCTGGCATAAATGGGAGTTCCAGTTTAACCTAAGAATCTCAGAAATTACTGTAGGCTGTAATCAGAGCAAAGTAACAAGTGACAGAAGTGTGTTTTTCTCTGTAATGGAAATAACTAGAGAAATGCAAAAAAGAAATCTCTCTAGTCTGTTCTAACGAGTTCTATTTTGAATTCCAAGGCAACTGTCAATTTAATACCAGGGCCCCTTTAAGCAGAAATTTTGACTTGATATGAATTTAACAGGCTGTAGGCAATCAAATGCCTGACTATAACAGCTCCCTTTCTTCTTTGTTTAAAGAATTGAAAATGGAAATTGCATGGTCTAAAATTCCTGATTATTTTATCTCCCTAACTTCATACTTCTGATCCATTGGGAACACTGCTTTGAGAAGAATTTCTTAATTTTGCTTTCCCTAGAAGCAGACACTAGGAGAAGAACTTGAGTGAAAGCAGTTTATTGGGGCTGGAGGAAGTGAGATAAGGAAGAAGGCAATAAGGAGTATGTGGTCAAGCAGGTCATCACTGCAGGTAACTAGAGGTTCTTCCCACTGGGGACCTCTGAGGACTGGCATAGAACACACACCTCCAAGCTATCTCAGGGGAGGTGTGAGAGGATTACAGTGTTTATACAACCCCAGCAACTGCTACCAGATTTTGGTTGAGAGCTATTTGTGGAAAATATGTAACTTACTAGCAGTAAATCTTTGATATCATTTAAGTCATCTGAACTTTACTTTCTCATATGCAAGGTGGACATGAATCTAATGTCACAATATTGTGGTATGAATTCCATGTACTGGTATACTAAAGTGCTTTGTAAGTTACCCAATTACTATTCAAATATTATGTATTATTAATACAGGTAAATATACCCTATTCCTCCAAAAAGTGTTAAATCTTATGAAGAATCTTATGAAGAAGTTAAGACATATACATAGATAAATATCAAAGGCAGTACATGGTCACTTCTGTTAGAGGACAGCAATCTTCTCTGATAGCACGGTGGGTTAAGAACAGAGACTTTGGAGTTCAAACCTTGGCTGTGCCATTTGTTAGCTTTGTGGGCTTGGGAAATTTACTCACCCTCTCTGAGTCTCAGTTTTCTCATCTATAAAATGGGTATGACAGAATTGCTCATGGAGTTATTAAATACTAAATTAGATAATACATGCAGAGTGGTTAGTATTTATTAAATACTTGTGTTATTTTCATTACACCATTATTATGATTTTTGCTATTACTCTTGCATGGTATTCGGAAAAGGGATATGTCAAAATTAATTTGGAGCATGATATGCTCCAGGAAGAGTATTATTAAATGAAATAGTGGACATGAAAGCCCTTAGTCCACTCTTATTTTCTATTGTCAATTTTAAAGAATGATTATTCATGAATAGGGTTTCATGACTTGGACATTATAGTGGTAAAAGTATGCCAGGCAGAGTTGAGACAGGAAAGGCATTTTAAGTATAAGAAACACACTGCGAAATGTGGAAATGAGTATAGACAGGATTCTGTCAAGGAAGGTTTTGCTAACAATGATCGACGTGGTTGGGTAAGAGTATGAGGCATATCTAGAAGAAGAAAAGCCAAGTGGGGCATGAATCAGAGCATGGAAGACCTTGGCTGAGGTAAAGAGCTGGAGACCTAGTGGGTGTTGTGAATAGAGGAGTTGCTTCTTGCTGGTTTGTGCTCTGAGCCTTAATCCACTCACAATGCAGCCTCTTCAGTCCTGAATCCAGAGCTGCCTTCTCAGCTTTCATTTCCGGCTCTTCACTTTACCCTCATACTTCTCTTCGAGTTCTCCCACATCATATTCATCTCTTTTTGTACCTTTACTAATGTTGAACCCCTCACCTGCAGGATTCCCTCTCCCTCTTTCTTCTTAATCAGATCTGCCCCAGCTGCTCATGCATTTTCTGTACCTACCCTTAGCGAGCCTTCCTCCCTTAACACCTTGAATAATTTTCATCTCCACCACCCAGTCAACTCATCTCCTGATAAGAATAAGGTCTTTGAATGCAGAGACCATGCTTTTTATTTTGCTGTTTCATATATTCCTGGATACGCAGAGAGTGCTCAGGAAATACTTGGCTAATCGGACAGGTTAGCCGTATCTTCCCAACAGTCTCCTTGTGTGTGTCAGGTCAGTGCTATCTTTCTCTAATTTGCCTTCTCAAGCTTGGTAGAGTAAAATACGATGGTCTTCTCCTGGCCCTTTCTCAAGGAGTTCTGGTGATGTTAACATTATGTGGATTTTTTATGAAATGGGGACTTTCAGCCTCCAGATAGCAATTTGGGGAAAGAAGCTGGTTTATTCTGTGATGTTTTGTATATAACTGACTTGTGTACCATTAAATTTCAGTTTGATTCACTTCTTGCTTTGAGCCAGAAGAGAAGAAACTTATTTTCAGTTTCAGCTTTGCCATTAATTAGCTGTGTGACTCTGGGCAAGTCTTTTCCTCTCTCTATTTTAATAGCTGTCTTTTATTGTGAAATAAGTGCAGCATTGCTGGGTGCTGTAAATCCACTGTCTTATTTAATCCTCCTATCAATTTTGTGAGGTAGACCTCATGACTGTTCCTAGATCCAAATGAGACTCAGATCAGAAAGTAAGTTTCCCAGAATCACGGAGCTAATAAGTTATGGAATCAGAACTCAAAGCCAGGATTGGATGCTTGCAAAGCTTATGAACTTAATCCTTATGCATTATTTCAGTTCCTTTAAGTCTAGGCATCTTCAGCCTTAAACAAAGAGATGAGACTGCAATCTCTAGGAATCTGTGCAAATTTGTGACTCTTCTCTAAGCACATGTTATTTCAGGCATGAAATTGAAATCTGTAATTTGCCACAAATCACCCAGCTACCACAACTCCAATTTCCCTGAGGAAATTCTCTTCCCTACTGTTACTTGGCAGAGTTTGGGGCAGGGGATGACCTCCCTCATGGATGTGCATGTGACCTAGGACCAAGCTCATCACACATTTCTTTCTTGGGCCATGGGCTTGGTCATGTGACTTAATTGAGGCCAATAATAACCATATTCAGGATTTTTATTCTGACTTTCAGGGGAAAAGTATTAATACACACTTGCATCGAACTAGATCCTGGGAGAATGCAGGCACTTTCCCGTGTTATTGACAGTCAGCCATGTTACTACTTGTAGAACATGGAGATTAGCCAGCACAGGGCAGAGCAGAGCTCAGAGAGGGAAGGACTGGCTCCTGGTGACATGTGTCAGCTTCCAAATCTATCCTTACCTGAAGCAAAGCCAAGGGTTGGATTTTCCTTACAAGTGAGCCAGTTTGGGGGTTCAGTTTGCTGTTACAGGCACCACAAGATAAGAGGAGTTCATGGGTCTTTTCTTTTTTTGGCACAAACCTACCAAAATCTTACTGAACAAGCAAATTGTCTTGTTCAGACTCAGGCCCAGCCAGAGTGCATCAGGCCTTGAATCATCTCTAGTTATGGTAGAAAATATATTCTCACTGTGGATGAAAAGGGGCCTGATTTGTCATGTGATAAAAAATCTGTTAAGTGGTACAATGAAACTTTATGACTCTCTTCTGCCAGAAGGCTTCATGATCATTTGCCTGTCTCCAGAAGATGTTAATTGCTAATTGTCAACGTGCATTTCAAGAAAGTTAGCTGCTGACTGGCATGCCTGTTAGCTCTAACTGGCAACTTGTTTCTGTCCCCTCCATTTCTTTGTAATTACATTTGAACTTTGAAACCAAAAATCATTTAGGTTAAGGCAGTATAACTTGATTGATTGAATTCTATCTGTACTTTTACATAAGTCATTATATGTCATTAATCATAGAATTTGAGGGTTGGAAGAGACCTTTGGAGAACAGCTTTTCCAACCTCTTTAATTTAGTAGAAGAAGAAAATAGCAGGCAGACATCAGCTCAGAGTCACACAGTAGTTATAGGTTGTTAAGGGCTATAATCAGGGTCTCCCAACCTCAAGCCAGGGTGATTTTCACCATATCACACCTCCTCTCCTCACCCTGTCTTGGTTTATTACATGAATAAAAACTACAAAAGCCTCAGACACATGACAAATAAATGCAAGTCTTCCAGATGAGAATTCCCTGCATTCACTGTCATCCCTTTCTCATTTTTACCACCTCTGTTCTTTCTGGACAGTAGACTAAAGAGAACACAAATGCCACCTGGATAGCTAATCTGGTCAGGAAACCACCTGGAAGTCAGTGTAAAGTATAGTACAACCTTAGGCGTTTTCCCCCAGAAATTAAGGAATTTGTTTTGGTACCTTGAAAGTAAAAGCTTTTTTTCTTTTTTTAAGAAAACCACTTACAATGATACAAAAAATTCTTGGGCTTTCATTACAGTAGATTTGATCTATAATTCTGCTTAGTAATATTGTTAGACCTTCAATCTGTGTCATGAATACCCTTGATAAGAAGAAGATCCCACTTACTTGTTATATTCTGTAAATTTACCTGTTACTCCACTTCAAATTCACTTTGTGTTCTAAGATTTTATTAATAGCTATATAAGGTTTACAGGAGAAGGAAATGGCAACCCACTCCAGTATTCTCGCCTGGAGAATTCCCATGGACAGAGGAGCCTGGCAGGTTGCAAGAGTCAGACACGACTTAGTGACTAAACCACCACCACCACATAAGGTTTATTACCAACAAGAGAGAATATTAAACTTATTTTAGAATCACCGAGTTCATTGTGGACTAAAGCCACTTAGCAGTGAGCAAGACTGCAGAAGCAAAACATTATCCTAAGCTAATTCATCAATAAGAAGTTCTCTGCCTTTCTGGAAATGTAATTTATATATTGCTGTCAGTGGTTTTTCAGAAATAAGAAATCAGAGGGGGATCAAAAGGGAGGCCAGTCTGAGACTTAGAAGTTCAAATACTTCTTTGGATTTATAGGTGGTTTTTAAAGGTGATTTTCATTTTAGAGACAGTAAATAACTGGAAATTCCTGAGGTTGGTTAACTGGAATTTCACAGGCTGTCACATGATCTGTCTGAGTGACGAGGAACAGCTGTAGAAATTACCCTTTGAAAACAGACATCTATAAGCGACAGTCCTTTTCTGTTGTCTATGAAAACTGTGACTTACATTGCATTTCATCAATAGGGCATTGAAGACACGATTTAGACCCACTGAAATTTCAAGCTTTTGATGAATGAGTCTATCAATAGAAAGTGAGAGCCTCAGTTTAGAATTAAAAAACATAAACTACGAATTTGTTAAGTCAACTAGGTTTTGACACTAATTAAATTGTATCACAAATATGTATTCTATTGTTGATTTTTGTTAGCAGCATTAAGGTCACAAGAAGAAGAAGAAAAGTAACTTTGGGAGATATCAGAATAAGGCCTGGTATAATTTTTCCTGTAGTAAGATGACTTGGAGAAGATTATATATTTTTCTTAAATGACCAAGCAAGTGATATTATTTATTCTAAGTTGGATTCTTAAATGAAGATAATAATCTTAGGATCCAGTTCTATTCTATGGAAAAGTTCTTGGGAGATTAGTGAATGCCTTTTAGGAAATGTTCAATCTCTGTAAAAAAAAAAAATCTGTCAACAGGAAGAAAAATTCCCCGTTTTCTGCAAGTAGTAAAGCATACTTTATGGACTCTAAATGTGAAAGGTGAATGGACAAGTTTACTGCCCACTTAGTGTCTTGTGTCTGCTGCTTTCTAAAGCTGTACATAATGAAGAAAGGTAGGGCCTGTTAATAGGGATTGCCCCTTTGGAGCCACAGATGTGGGTTGAAGGAGAGCCATAGACTGAGCAGAGGATGCCCATTTAACACGGTTGGCAGGTGTTATGAAGATGACAGCATTAACAACAAGAAAAGGCCCTCCAGAGCCTATTCACAAGACCACTAGAACAAACCAGCGTCCACCACAACAGAAAACCTCCCAAGAAAGTGAAAGAGTACAGGCCGCATCTGACTTGCAGGTAGGATGCAAGGTCTTCTTGAGCATTTAACATCCCCAGGGCCTTTCAGGGCCCACGATCCTACAAGGCTGTGTCACACCCGAGTTGCCCATTCTCTGGTATTTCTGCAGTTGTGTGGACCCATATCTGAACACTTTCCTAAGAATCACTGAGAGACCTACACATTGCACCTAGTGAAAGGAAGATTAAATAATTATTTTCAAAAAAATACTTATTGAGCCTCCATTAGGTGACAGACTTTATTGCCTCATAACCCAGAAAGACTAGTTATTTACTGAGCAACAACTATGTGCCAGGCATGATGTTAAATCAATAGAATGAACGTCTTCTCTGCCAGTTGGGAATTTTCCATCAACTATAGAGATAGGCAATAATGGCATGAAAAATTGAGAGATTGTGTAAACTGTGAAAAGTACTAATGAGAAAATTAACCAGTACAGTATAAGAGGATAGTAGGAGGAAGGAGAAACCTGAGGCCAAAACATCGATGATAAATTGTTCCAGGCAACTTTGGTGAGTTGTTGAGTAATTATTAAGCTCTTACTATTTACCAATGCTATTCTAGGTACAGTGATAAACTAATGAAAACAAAGTAAAGTTCTTGACTTTATGGACCCAAAATTTAGTTCAGAGAAATAGGCAACAAATAAATGAGTAAATAAAATCAAGGTGGTATGAGAGGAAGAAGAGTCCAGGATGATTTCAACGTTTGATCAAATGAAGGATAGAGTTACTCTTAACTGCTATGGGGAGGACTAGAGACAAAGCATGTTTTGGAGAAAGATCTAGTTTTGAACGTGTTAACTTGGTGGTGCTAGTGGTAAAGAATCCGCCTGCTACTATAGGAGATGCAAGAGATGTGGGTTTGATCCTTGGGTCAGGAAGATCCTCTGGAGGAGGAAATAGCAACCTGCTCCAGTATTCTTTCCTGGAAAATTCCATGAACCGAGGAGCCTGGCAGGTTATAGTTCATGGCCTCACAAAGAGTCAGACACAATTGAGTAACTGAGCACACACACGTGACTTTTAGGTGACTGTAGGCATCAGGGCAGAGATGTCAAATAAGCTGCTACCATCTTCCAGCAGAAAACTGATATTCAGGAGGGAAGTATGAACTGGAGATAGAAATGTCAGAGCTGTGAACATGCAGATGACAATTAAAGCCCTGAGTGAGTGTGGGTAAGAAGTGTGAGAATTGAATTGCAGGTCACTCTTCTGTGAAGATGTCAGGGAGATAAGGGGAAACCAGCAAAGGAGGTTGAGAAGGACAGGGCAGTAAAATGAGAGGAAAAACAAGAGGGTATGTATGATGCCTTGGAAGCCAAGAAAAGAAACTGTTTCCAGGAGGAAGTGATTAACTGTGTCAAATGCTGCTCACTGTGCACAAGTAAGATGAGGGCTTAAATTGAGCATTGGATTTGGCAGCATGGAGATCATTGGTATCTTTGTCAAGACCAGTTTCAGAGAAGGAGTCAAAGAAAGAATGAGAGGGAGAAAAGTAGAGAGGAGTTTTGCCTTAAAGGACGGCTAAGAAATGAGGTCATAGCTGCAGGGAGAAGTGGGTCAAGATTATTTTGGTTTGTGGAGATGGAAGAAATTACAGTATATTTGAATGCTGACAAGGATAATTCAGTAGGGAGGGAAATTTTAATTATGCATGAAAGAAAAGAAACAACTGCCAGAGCAATATCTTAAAGTAGGCAAGAGGGTCTGGGATCTAGTGAACAATGAGGAGGTGCATGAATTTAGGTAGGAGCAAGGATAGTTATCTCAGAAAGCAAACAGGTGACAGGATGCAAGGCAGAATGTGTGGACAGAGATGCAGATGGGTGGGTAGATGTGGTGGTGAAGAAATCTGGAATGTCTCTTCTTATTATGTCCATTTTCCTGGCAAAATAGGAAGAAAAGCATTAGCTGAGGGTAAGGAGGAGTGGGCTATTTAAAATCCGAAAAGCTGTTTAAGTGCTGCACTCAATATGTCAGCATATTTGGAAAACTCAGCAATGACCACAGGACTGGAAAAAGTCAGTTTTCACTCCTATTCCAAAGAAAGGCAATGTCAAAGAATGTCCAAACTACAAAACAACTGGACTCATTTTACATGCTAGCAAGATAATGCTCAAAATCCTTAAAGCTAGGCTTCAACAGTATGTGAACTGAGAACTTTCAGATACATAGCTGGATTTAGAAAAGGCAGAGGAACCAGAGATCAAATTGCCAACATCCACTGGATCATAGAAAAAGCAAAGTAATTTCAGAAAAACTACTTCTGTTTAATTGACTATGCTAAAACCTTTGCCTGTGTATATAAAAATAAACTGTGAAAAATTCTTAAAGAGATGGGAATGCCAGATCACCTTACTGGTCTCCTGAGATATCTATATGTGGGTCAATGAGCAACAGTTAGAATCAGAAATGGAACAATGGACTGGTTTAAAATTGAGAAAGGAGTATGTCAAGGCTGTATATTGTTACTCTGATTATTTAACGTAAATGAAGATTTCAGTTCAGTTCAGTCACTAACTTGTGTCCAACTCTTTGCGACGCCATGAACTGCAGCATGCCAGGCCTCCCTGTCCATCACCAACTCCCAGAGTCCACCCAAACCCATGTCCATCGAGTTGATGATGCCATCCAGGCATCTCATCCTCTGTCGTCCCCTTCTTCTCCTGCCCCTAATCCTTCTCAGCATCAGGGTCTTTTCCAGTGAGTCAACTCTTCATATGAGGTGGCCAAAGTATTGGAGTTTCAGCTTCAACATCAGTCCTTCCAATGAACACCCAGGACTGATCTCCTTTAGGATGGACTGGTTGGATCTCCTTGCAGTCCAAGGAACTCTCAAGAGTCTTCTCCAATACCACAGTTCAAAAGCATCAATTCTTCGGCACTCAGCCTTTTTCACTGTCCAATTCTCACATCCATACATGACTACTGGAAAAACCATAGCCTTGACTAGATGGACCTTTGTTGGCAAAGTAATGTCTCTGCTTTTCAGTATGCTAGCTAGGTTGGCCATAACTTTTCTTCCAAGGAGTAAGCGTCTTTTGATTTCATGGCTGCAATCACCATCTGCAGTGATTTTGGAGCCCCCCAAAATAAAGTCTGACACTGTTTCCACTGTTTCCGCATCTATTTCCCATGAAGTGATGGGACCAGATGCCATGATCTTAGTTTTCTTAATGTTGAGCCTTAAGTCAACTTTTTCACTCTCCTGTTTCACTTTCAAGAGGCTTTTTAGTTCCTCTTCACTTTCTGCCATAAGGGTGGTGTCGTCTGCCTATCTGAGGTTATTGATATTTCTCCTGGCAATGTTGATTCCAGCTTGTGCTTCTTCCAGCCCAGGGCAGAATACATCATGCAAAATGCCAGGCATGGCAGGAGATAGTGAATACCAGGAGATAGTGAAGGATGGGGAAGCCTGGCATGCTGCAGTCCATGGGGTCTCAAAGAGTTGAACATGATTGAGCAACTGAACAAGTGTAGTAAGAGGAGTTTAAGAGTTGGAGGGAGAAGGCATGAAATGATTATCTCAGGAGAAGGAGAGAGGGAATGACTGGGCAATGCTGCAGGATAGTTAGTTATTCCTGAGACCCTTTTGAGTTTAGTGGTCATAAACTTAAAGCAGAACCTTTCCAGTCATTGTCCTTTTTTTCTTTCCCCCCAGCCATGTTCAACCACGCAGAGGTAAATTCAGGGTTGTATAGAGTGGGAATTAGCTAATGTAGGATTTGACTGGAGAGTACGAAAACAAGAAGAAGCGGTAGGGGAGTGAGGATTGCATGCACGTCAGGAATGTAATGATATACCAGGAATGCTAGCTGGGTAAGCAGCCAGTGAGTATGCATGGGAGATGAAAGAGACAGGGAAATGGCATTAAGGGTTGCTTGTCCTATTTGGGGACAAAGACTAATTGAAGTAAGCTGGAATGATAGGAGATGATGGTGGAGAGTGGAAATTTGTAATTGAGACTGTAAAGGGTTGTTAGGAATGCCAAAGTCCAGAATATGGCTGAGAGAATGAGTGACTGAGGTCACATGGGGGACAAGTACACTGAAAAAGAGAAAGGACATTAAGGGACGAGGGTGCCAGGCCAATGGAAGTGTTCTCTACAGCAATATTAAAGTCACTAGGAGTTATGAAAAGAGTAGTATTGGAGAAAGTGACCGTGAGTTGGGACCTAAGATCTCCAAGAACATTGGGAGTCACCTGACGGTCTGTAGAAGCCTATTACAAGGAGGAGCAGTGGTGGTTTAGCCAGACAGAGAGTTGTTTCATGGGAGAGGGAAGGAGAATGGTCAGTAAATAGAATTACAGGACATTCAGAACACTATTCTTTCCCTAAATGCCTGTATCTTCACTTAACTCCCATAAATAGGTGGTCTTGCCCTAGAAAGAAAGGAGAAAGTGGCTGAATTCTGCTCCCCACCAGATTTATAACCCATGATTTTTGTCAGTTGAGAACAATTACATACATGTATTATAGCACTTTGGGGTTTTTAGAGCTGAACAGACACATGTTTGTATGAAATGCTGGAGGAAACACTGTACACTGTTGAAAGTTTCAGCTCCAGGATCAGAGAAGCCTAGATTCACATTCCCTTTCCCCCAGTTACTGTGTGGACAAATCATTCAACCTGTTTTTGTCCCCCATGTCCTCATCTGTGTAGTTATCTGAATTAACAGTATCTACTTCGTTAGATTATCGAAATTGTTAAAGGATAATCTAAGTCAAGGGCCTTGGATGTACTATGTTATTTGGTAAGTTTTATTGTTGTTAATATTAACATTGTCATGTTTATCATTACTTGGCAAGGTTTACTTTGCAAAGTACATTTGTTCCCTAGATTGGGGATTGGTCCACTCAAGAAGTGTACTTGTAATTCAGGCGGATGCCACCAGGGGGAGTAAGGGCCTGTTGGATTCCCAGATAGGCTTCCTCCCCCGGTTGGCCTAGCAGATTACGTGTCCACTATTCAAGACTTAAAAGGAGCTTTTACTTGTGACCTTGAGCAAACTATATAATCTGCATCTTAGTTTCTGAATCTGTAAACTGAGATAATTACAACTTTCTTACCTAATTCAGGATTAAATGAAGAATCAAATGACAAGTATTAATTACATTGTAAACTATATTATTTCTATAAATACAAGAATTTTTTTATTACTAGTCTTATTAATGTGTGTGTGTGTGTGGTCAGTCGTGTCTGACTCTTTGCAACCCCACCAGGCTCCTCTGTCCATGGAATTTCCCAGGCAAGAATGCTAGAGTGGATTTCCATTTTCCCGTCCAGGGGATCTTCCCGACCCAAGTATTGAACCTGTGTCTCTTGTGTCTTGTGCATTGACAAGCAGATTCTTTACCACTGTACAACCTGAGAAGCCCTAATACTAGCATTTTATTCATCTTTTAATAAAATTTTCCTCAAAGTTCTGTCTAAACTGATATTTTTATAATTTGTTCCATAAAATTTTGCCATTGTCTGCATATGAAACTTTTATATAGATCTCAAATAGAAAAAAAAAAAGTTTCTAGAATGGCAATCTTGTAGCCTAACAGTTTAATGGAAAAAGACTATACATCTAAGAATGTGTTATTTCCTTTAAAATTATTACATGTTTGAGAAATATCAGCTATGCTTATAGGTTGCGGGTCAGCTCTGTGCTGATTATTTTACATATATTAATATTATCTCTTAGATTTTTATAGTAGTATCCTATGGAGGTAATTACTATAATTATCTTCACTTTTCAGAGAAGTTAAGACTCAAAGAGGTTAAGTTCTTGTCCAAGGTAAGCAGCAGAGCCTATATTTGACCCTAGGAAGTTTGCCTCCAGAGCCTGTACTCCTAAAAACTTTGCAATTAAAATGAGGGCTTTAAATGCAGCACTCTTGTCTTGAGCATCTTTAATTCATGTTTCAAGATGCCAACTTTGTAGATCATTTTGGTGAAAAATGGGATTTGATGAAACTGCAGTGAAGAAGCCCACTATCTGTTCTTAACAGTGTACAGTTACTGCTGCCTCTCAACTTGGTTTCTTTGGGCAAAATAAAGTCACTTCTTTTCATCTTGAAACCTTAATTTTCAACTCTCAGGAGTACTGTGTTTCTAGAGAAAGAGGGAGAAAGGAGCAAAGCATGAAAGAAGAATTGGAAGAATAGAATTATTAGACAGAGTAATGTGCAGCTGGACTTATTTCTATATACCTGGTTTAATGTGAAGCAGATCCTAGCAGGTCATAGAAAAGGTTGGTTTGATGTTTTCTTTGCCTTTCTGCAAAATTTCCCCATCTATTCTTTCCTCTTATGAACCTCAGATGTAGGAATCTCGATGAAACAATTTAGTATTTAACCTTGTGCTGTCTAGGTATTTATCAGCTGCAAGATTGCCTAAAATTCTAAGATTTTGGAAAGTTAGAATTGAAAGACACATTGCATACCATTTGTTCAAGTTCCTTAGTTTCAAATGTGGAAATCAAGACCTGGGTAACGCAAATGATTTGCCTAAGTTCACACAGCAAGTGAAGGATGGGGCCAGAATTGTAAGGCAAGTCTGCTTGCTGTCAGATGAGGAGTTTGGATACTGGATTACACTGCCTGTTGGCTTCTAAATTAGACTTTTAGAAATCTCATCCAAATGTTCTTTCTTGCATTCAGCTGACAGATGTTTGCAGAATGTGTCCTTTGTATCACACATGTGCCAGGAATCAAGATACACAGAATAAACTAATGGCCCCACCTCTAGCAGATCAGGAGTGGAGACCAAGCATTCCCTTGAATACACATCCTCATAGGTGGCGAGCATTAACAGGAGTTACCCAGTTATCCTTCCCAGACAGGGTGGGAGCTGAGGAGCATTCACATAGAGGGATGGGTTTTAGCAATGCAAAAAGGATGGTATGGCATGCAAGTTAAGGAGGTGTGAGGATGAACTGGGATACCTGAGGTATGGCATGTAAGTTAAGGAGGTGAGGTGTGAGAAGAGGTGAGGGAGCCTCTTGGGGAATGGTGGGCAAAGAGGCTGTGGAAATAGACCAGATTGTGAGGGGCGTGATATGGCATACTAGAAAGACAGACTAAGCTATGCGTGTGTGCTAAGTCACTTCAGTCATGTCCAACTCTGTGCAATCCTATGACTGCAACCTGCCAGTCTCCTCTGTCCTTGGAATTCTCCCAGCAAAAATACTGGAGTAGGTTGCCATGCTCTCCTCCAGGAGATGATGCTATAGGGAATGGTAAGTTACTGGTGGTTTTAAGCAAAGAATAATATGCTCAGATAATATTCCCTCTGCTCTTCTTAAATCCTCACCTAGAGTCAGGCTGGTGCTGGGTAGATGATAACATGAACTCAATTGACTTAGAAATAAGATTCAGTAGAAAATTTCCAATCACAAGTAAACCTTCTCCTTCAGGAATTTCTGGAAAATAGCATGCTTTATTAATTAAAATTTAGCAGCATTTTTGGAAGAGCCATAATGCTTTATACATATGATGGTTGCTGTAGAAGTTTCAGTCTTTGAAATAAAGTAGTATATCATTTATTCTCTCTCTGTTGTTTTTACATATTTTGATTGAGATATAATTCATGTACCATAAAATTTACCTTTTAAAAGTATACAGTTTGGCATTTTTTATTTTAGTATATTCACAAAGCTGTGCAGCCATCTCCACTAGTTATAGAATCTTTTCATCACCCCTAAAGAAATGCTGTACCCATTAGCAGTCACCCCTATTCTCCCCTCCATCCCCCAGCCTCTGACTAACACTAATCTACTTTCTATAGATTTTTTTCTCTCTAAAGGATTGGCCTATTCTTGACTTTTCATATAAATAGAATTGTATAATCGATGTCCCTTTGTGAATAGCTTCTATCACTTAATGTTTTTAAGGTTTAGCCATGTACCATCATGGACTAGTACTTCATTCCTTTTTATGGAAAAATAGTATTTTATCATAGTATATACTTCATTTTGTTTGGAGAAGGAACTGGCTATCTGCTCCAGTATTCTTGCCTAGAGAATCCCATGGACAGAGGAGCTTGGAGGGCTAGAGTCCATGGGTTGCAAAGAGCTAGACATGACTAAGTGACTAGCACACACAGACGTTGTTATCCATTCATAAATTAATGGACATTTGAGTGGTTTCCACTTTTTGGCTATTATAATGTCACTATGAATATTCATTATAAGTTTTTGTGTGGGCATATGTTTTTTCTTGGGTGTATATCTAGGGATGAAATTTCTGGGTCGTATGATAATTCTATATTTAACCTTTTGAGAAACTTCCTGGCTATTTTTTGTAGCACCATTTTCTGTTCCCACCAGCAATGGACAAGAACTTCAATTTCTACATATCCTCCATATCTGTATACACTGCTTGATTCTATATTTCCTTCTATGAATAGTGCCAAGTAGTAACATTCTCCAATAATTTTTAGAATATTTTAGCAGTCTCCTTTTGTGACTCTGGCATAAATTGAGGGCCTTCACTTTTCCTGAACTTGATTTGTGAAAAAAAGTGAAAAGGTGAAAAACAGTGAACGTGTTAGTCACTCAGTCATGTCTGACTCTTTGAACCCCCATGACTTTAGTCCATCAGGCTCCTCTGTCCATTGTTCTGTAGATGTTTGTAGACTAACCTTTTATCTGTGTTACTTAGTATTAAACCTTGCAGAAAATGTTGTAAAGCGAAATTTTATCAATGACACCAGTAAATTATAAGTTCCTGTCCTCTAGGCTGTATATTGTCACCCTGCTTATTTAACTTATATGCAGAGTACATAATGAGAAACGCTGGGCTGGATGAAGTACAAATTGGAATCAAGATTGCTGGGAGAAATATCAATAACCTCAGATATGCAGATGACACCACCCTTGTGGCAGAAAGTGAAGAACTAAAGAGCTTCTTGATGAAAGTGAAAGAGGAGAGTGAAAAAGTTGGCTTAAAACCCAACATTCAGAAAACCAAGATCATGGCATCTAGTCCCATCACTTCATGGGAAATAGATGGGGAAACAATAGAACAGTGACAGACTTTATTTTTTTAGGCTCCAAAATCATTGCAGATGGTGACTGCAGCCATGAAATGAAAAGACGCTTGCTCCTTGGAAGAAAAGTTAAGACCAAACTTGACAGCTTGTTAAAAAGCAGAAACATTACTTTGCCAAAAAAGGTCTGTCTAGTCAAAACTATAGTTTTTCCAGTAGTCATGTATGGATGTGAAAGTTGGACTAGAAAGAAAGCTGAGCACCAAAGAATTGATGCTTTTCAACTGTGATATTGGAGAAGACTCTTGAGAGTCCCTTGGACTGCAAGGAGATCCAACCAATCCATCTTAAAGGAAATCAGTCCTGAATATTCATTGGAAGGACTGACGCTGAAGCTGAAGCTCCAATATTTTGGCCACCTGATGTGAAGAACTGACTCATTTGAAAAGACCCTGATGCTGGAAAAGATTAAAGGCGGAGAGGAAAAGAAGGGAACAACAGAGGATGAGATGGTTGGATGGCATCACTGACTCAATGGACATGAGTTTTGAGTAAACTCCATGAATTGGTGATGGATAGGGACGCCTGGCATACTGCAGTCCTTGGGTCGCAAAGAGTCGGACATGACTGAGCAATTGAACTGAATTGTCCTTATCTGGGGCCTTTTCCAGTGATAACAGACAAGGCCATTTATCTTAAATTTTGAAGCATCGTTAGCAAGAAAATAATATCGCAAGATGAAATCCCCAAGAGTTCTTCTTCCGCCTCTTTCCATAATATTCCCCACTGTTTATTTATTGATTGAATTGTTGTGGTGGAAGACACAGTGTTTGCTGTCCTGGGAGGGGGTTAGGAGACAGGCTGGGGTTTGGTGATAACAATAGAGGGAGTGGGCGCTCTGCCCTTATTACATTGTTGGAGGTACACCAACCTGACGTGTAGAAGCCTACATGCTTCTCTCTGCCTGAAGGCTTGTTTTGATCACCTTAGTGCACTCACCTGCCTTTAAACAGGAAGTACCTGGGCAGTATCAGCCCAGGAGCAGTCCCTAACCAGCAACTGATTACAGGAGTTGGTACATGTATTGGTTTCCTCTTCATCAAATTACCAGAAACTCAAATAAACACAAATTTATTATATTATGGTTTTGAAGTCAAAACTCTGTAACACAAGTCCATCGGAACTAAATCAAGGTATTAGTAGGGCTGTGCTCCTCTTAGAAGACCTAGGGGAGAATTGTCTCCTCACTTTTTCTAGCTTTTAAACTTCTTTAATTTGTGGCCTCAAATTACTTTGACCTCAGCTTCCATGGTCATATTTTCTTATCTGATTTCAACTCTCTTGCCACCTTCTTATTAGGGTTATATTGGACCCATTTGGATAATCCAGGATAATCTCCTCATCTCAATGTCCTTCCTTAATTTTATCACACCAGCACATCCCATTTGTAAGGTAACAACGTACCCACAGGTTCTGGTCAATAGAACATGGACATATTTGGGGGTCATAATTCTGCCTATCTCAGTGTAAAATACCCCAATTCCACCACTCCTTGAGTGAGATGGCTCTGAGCATACATTCTGTACAGTTTCCAGACTTTTCCAGCAGGGCTTTGCTCTAGCTATCCACATTAATTACTTGCTCATTAATATATCCTTTCCTGGTTTCCTTTCCTTTTCCTATTTCACTACACCCTATTTCCTGGAATACTCTCCCAAATTCAAATACATATAGTTCCCAGCTTATGGTTGTTCTACATTACAGTGATGTGAAAGTGATATACATTCAGCAGAAACTGTATTTTGAATTTTGATCTTTTCCCAGGTTAGCGATATGTGGTATTTTCTCTTGATTTTGAGCAGCTTTAGTAAACTGCATCTCCTGGTCAACCACTCACAAGAATAAACAACTGATACACTTACAACCATTCTGTACTCAGACAAGCACTCTGTTTTTCACTTCCAGTATAGTATTCACTACATTACAGAAGATATTCAGTACTTTACTATAAAATAGGTTTTGTGTTGGATGATTTTGCCCAACTATAGGCCAAGTGTTGTAAACGCATGTAAGGTAAGCTAGGCTATGGTGTTCAGTAGGTTAGATGTATGAAGTGTATTTTAAACTTGCAATGTTTCCAACTTATGATGGGTTTATTAGGACATAACCCCAAAGCAAGTCAAGGAAGACCTATACTTGCATTCAAATCTCAGGGTCTTCTTCTTAGCTCAGTTGCTTAATATCTGTAAATGCTTAGAAGACTGAATCTTTGAGTACTCTAAAATGATGAGAGTAGGTCAAAAGAACATGGGAGCCAACTTCAAGGAACTCCCACTAGCCAAATCTAGACAGTAAATAATGATTATAAATGATCACAGCCTATTGAATAAAGTAAGAATCCACCAGTCCACTGATAAATAATCAACAAACAAATACATAAGAAAGGAAAGTTCTTCCTTACAGCCAAATCCAACTACCAAATGAAGAAGCAAGGATAGAATCACAAAATTATTATTTGGCAAACATACTAATAACTGGTTCAAGCAAGAAAGTTCAGTGGATGCTAAAACCAGGTAAAAACAGGAGTTTACATAGTCTCAAAATATTTCTCTACAAGATCATTATGAAGGGTAAAAGAATAGCTTGACAGTGCAGAAATCTGATAGACATCACCTTAATCAAATTATTTAATTGGTCAATGGGACATATTTATGTGCCTTTCAGTAGGATGCATTGAGAGGATCTCAGTGTATTTCTGCCAAAGTGGTATAACTTAAATCTAATCATGAAAAAAAGTGACAGAACCAAATTAAAGGACAGTCTATAAAGTAACTGGCCTGTCCTCTTAAAAAAAATGTCAATGTCATGGATTACAAAGTAAGATTTCAAGAACTATTCCAGAATAAAGGAGACTAAAAATACATGAAAACTAAATGAAATACATGATCTTGAGTTTTTATTTTTCTATAAAGAACATTATTAAGGCAACTGAAAAATCTGAATAAAGGTTTAGATAATAGTGTTTTCTCAGTATTAATGGTCCTGATTTTATAAACTGTACTGTGGTTATGTACAAGAATATTCTTACTTTTTTATGCTTAGAATACTTGAAGAATTATTTTTAAGAAATGCACACTGAGTTATTTAAGGATGAAGGAACATCATATAAGAAACAAATAATTCAGAAGAGAGAGGGAGAATAAAACAAATGTAGTAAAATGTTATCATTTGGTGTATCTGGGTAAAAAGTATCTGGGAATTTTTTTGTACTATTTTTGTAGCTTCTGTGTATGTCTTAATTGTGGCAAAAATTTTAAAATGTAAAAAGTATTAAGCATCTCAGTAATGGAGTCATTGCCCTGCTTATCTACAGGTTGTTGTCTTGATATGTGATAAATATTATGTCCTTAACTTTCTTAAGCCACATTATCATTTCACTGTGTCCCAGGGATGTGTTGACTATTGAGTAGAGTTTCTAATACCTGCAACAGAGCACTGGATGGCGAAACAAGAAACTGGAATTTGAGTTCTGACTCTACAGCTATACAACCTTTAATAAGTTATTTTACTTTTCTTGGCTTCAAACCATGTCTGGAATCTTACAGATTTTTAACTGTTCTTTGATTCTACTTCATCCCTTTTAGACACTCATTTATGATTCTCTAACGTTCTTTGGTTGTTTGAATAACTGGATCTTTTCTTCTGGCCATAGGATTCATGATGACTTTGCCTTATAATAAATTCCATTAGATGTTTCAACTGTGATTCACATCAAATAAATTCCCAATGGAAGGTTATTATTATTTGTTATTGTTGTTGTAAAAGAGGGGAAAAACCTGGCAAAATATTCAAGGAAATTATTCAGTCTGTGATTCCACTTTTTAGATTTCTCACATAGGAAATTTTATAAGCTTAGGTAATCAAACTTCATATGAATGACCACTGGGAACAATTTTCTTGGTGTAACAAATGAGCCCTTTTTGCTGAGTTAGTTTGAGCTGGTTTATTTCCAGAACCTCCAGCCATGTGTGAATTCCTAAGTTACACTGAAAGGATGAACAGTCTAGTAGAAACAGCTAGAAACAGGGGAGTTGAGCCCAGCTACTGCATCAGCCCTACAGCTGCTTTGCTCGTTGGTATTTGGCTGCCAGTAGTTCTCTAGTTATTGCCCTCCCTCTTTTTTTAAAGAAAAGGTAATGAGGCTTGAACCTCTCTCTCTTGCCTCTCAGAAGTGCTGCAGTGATGAATGGAAATGCCATTTGCAAACTGCTGTGCATCCTTTTCTAGGGAGATATTTAACTACAAAGCATCCTAGTCCGTGTACAGTCAGCTCTTGCTGCAGGGCCAGCACCCAGGGTATTGCATCTTCTCATATTAGCATGATCTACAGTGTACTGTACATAGCCACGCTAGAGGGAAGAGACAGACCAACCTCTTTGTCCCACACCAGTTATTTTTATTCAGTACTTTCATTTTCTTCATAAGACTTGTCATAAGCTGCAATTAATTCACTAATTATTTAACTTCTCTCCAGTTGCCCGTCAGAAACATAAAATTTCAAGGCATGCAGGAACCAAGTCTGCTTTGTTCTTCGTGTGACCCCAGCACCCAGCACAGTGCCTGACAAATAGTAGGGGCTCAATAAAGACCTATTAATGATAAAATGAATGAACTATATAAACCATGATCTAATCTTCCTATTCCTTTATGACAGTATTTGACCACATTCGCCAAGATGCTTAATAACTGCTTGTGAGCTTTCAAATTCCAATAACCAAATAGGCGATTTTCCACGAATGTGATTTTAAAGATACCAATTATGAACAAGAAATAAATAAGCTGACCTGTGACAGTGAACATGTGGGTCTCTCCTATACCAATGGGGACTTCATAAGGAGCTTTATTATACATGTCTGGTAGCACTGAAATAGACAATTCACCAAATAGATTCTTTTTAGATTTGAAAAGTAAACTGCTTATCTCTTTACTTTTCTGGTGACGACCTCTCACATTTTGTTTTGTTTGAATTGCTTAAAAAGTGCATCATTTTTTGGGTCAGTTTTTAAAATCTAAACAGCTCACAATACTGAGGCAGAAAAGAGGTCAGGAGATAGCAGGAATATGCATTGAGATGAATCATTTGCCCTATACAATCTCCAACCTGCGTACTCCTTCTCCAGTGGTTTATGTTTGTTTCTGTACAGCTTTAACAGTTGAGGCAATATGTGTGTCAAACCTTCCATCAGCCACACGTGGGGATTTGAGTCCCCCGTCTCTCTAGCCTCCTTTGTTCTGGTGCCCAAAGTTTGATGACCTAGAGACATACATTACATGAGGGTGGGGAGGGATGGAGATTCACACACGGTTTCAATTTCTTAATGGTAGTCAAGCTCGGGAAAGAGACTTTGTTCTTGAATGCTGTACTCCCCCCACCCCCACTCTAAAGTCCTGAGGGTGTTTTTTGTGTCTGTATTTTGGACCCTTGATCTGTGATTGTTAATCTCTTTACCTTCCTAAAGAATGACATTGATTATGTCATTTTGTTCAAACCCTTTACCAGCTCCCTAACTCTTGAAAAATAAAGTCTTAAGCATTCACTCTGTGCTTCAGTGTTCTTACAGTCAAATTCTAGAGTCGTGTTGTGGTTATGAGCATAGATTCTGGGATTAAATATTTGATTCTGTCTCTTGGATGACCCTGGGCAAACTGCTTAATCTTTCTAAACCTCCTGTTTTATCATGGCGCAAACAGTGAAAACTGTCTCATGGGCGTTGTTTTGAAGATTCATTAAAATTATGCATAAAAGGGCTCATTCTTATGCCAACAACATAAAGGCTCAACAGAAGGTTGTTATTTTTACCTCTTCTCTCTCCCCTGATCCAGCAAACTGGACTAATTACTGCTGCAAGCACTATTGCAAGTACCCCATAATTTATATTTTCTTTGAGACTTCTTCTACCTCATGCTTTTGCTCACTCCTTCCCTCTTTCCTGAGTTCAAATGTAATTCATTCTCTGGTATCCTCTCACAGTTGCTTCCTAGATAGGCAATGCTGCTTCCACAAAAGTAATTTCTCTTTTCCTGCTCTCTACATTCCTAAATGACCTCTCTTTTCTTTATATCCCCTTGACCTTTTTTTTTTCCCTAAGGTGAAAGTGGCAGCCACTTGAATCAAGGATGCTTTCTAAGACTCCCACTGCTGGAGCTCTGGAGCATGTTTTTTCCTTCACCCGTATCTTACTGTCAGTCTTCCCCAACACGCTGCTCAGCCTTAACTGGTAGGCTGACCATGACCACTACTCTGTGGTCATGTCCAGCACTCAGCAGACCCTCAATAAAGGAAAGGATCTGTGTGGAGTGAAAGGAACTCTGATACCATGTGTATCATTCTATCTGAAGACCTCATTTCACCCTACATTGAAATTCCCTAGAAAGTATGTATGGTGAGATTTGAAGAGCCTTGAGCTTTGAGCCTGGGGAGGATTTGGTGACATCTCATATGTATTTCTTGGCTCAGGAATATAAGTTGGGCTTGGGGATTCTATATGTGAAGCGCTCTATGACAGGTGTCATTTTCACTCATGGTTCAGGTTAAAAATGATTGCGTGGAAAACAGAATGCTTTGTTATTTGAACAGATTATGATGGATTATTTCTGTCTTGTTATCGTCTTCCTTCACAAGATGGTAGGAAGAAGATGAAGTCCCCTAAATTTTGAAAATAATGTTTATTTTCAGGGATAGAATTGGCCTTAGGGTTAGGGGTGCCACCTGTAGTTTTACTCAGCACTATTGGTATGCAGAAGGTTTTGAAGCAAAAACAAAAAGAAATTTCCCACATATATTATAGGAAGTAAAAGCAATTTAACTCAGATGACAATAATATCTACTACTGTAGGCAAAAATCCCTTATAAGAAATGGAGTAGCCATCATGGTCAATAAAAGAGTCTGAAATGTAGTACTTGGATACAGTCTCAAAAATGACAGAATGATCTCTGTTCATTTCCAAGGCAAACCATTCAATACCACAGTAATACAACTCTATGCCCCGACCAGTAATGCTGAAGAAGCTGAAGTTGAACGGCTCTATGAAGACCTACAAGACCTTCTAGAACTAACACCCAAAAAAGAGGTCCTTTTCATTATAGGGGACTGGAATGCAAAAGTAGGAAGTCAAGAAATACCTGGAATAACAGGCAAGTTCGGCCGTGGCGTATGGAATGAAGCAGGGCAAAGGCTACTGGAGCTTTGCCAAGAGAACTCACTGGTCATACAAACGCCCTCTTCCAACAACACAAGAGAAGACTCTACACATGGACATCACCAGGTGGTCAATACCAAAGTCAGATTGATTATATTCTTTGCAGAAGAAGATGGAGAAGCCCTATACAGTCAGCAAAAACAAGACCAGGAGCTGACTGTGGCTCACAGCATGAACTCCTTATTGCCAAATTCAGACTAAGTTGAAGAAAGCAGGGAAAACTACTAGACCATTCATGTATGACCTAAATCAAATCCCTTGTAATTATACAGTGGAAGTGACAAATAGATTCAAGGAATTAGATCTGATAGACAGAGTGCCTGAAGAACTATAGACAGAGGTTCGTGACATTGTACAGGAGGCAGCAATCAAGACCATCCCCAAGAAAAAGAAATGCAAAAAGGCAAAATGGTTGTTTGAGGAGGCCTTACAAATAGCTGTGAAAAGAAGAGAAGTGAAAGGCAAAGAAGAAAATGAAAGAAATACATATTTGAATGTAGAGTTCCAAAGAATAGCAAGGAGAGATAAGAAAGCCTTCCTCAGTGATCAATGAAAGAAATAGAGGAAAACAATAGAATGGGAAAGACAAGAGATCTCTTCAAGACAACTAAAGATAGCAAAGGAACATTTCTTGCAAAGATGGGCACAATAAAGGACAGAAATGGTATGGACCTAACAGAATCAGAAGATATTAAGAAGAGGTGACAAGAATACACAGAAGAACTATACAAAAAAAGATCTTCATGACCCAGATAATCACGATGGTATGATCACTCAACTAGAGCCAGACATCCTGGAATACAAAATCAAGTGAGCCTTAGGAGCACTATGAACAAAGCTAGTGGAGGTGATGGAATTCCAGTTGAGCTATTTCAGATCCTAAAAGATGATGCTGTGAAAGTACTGCACTCAACATGCCAGCAAATTTGGAAAACTCAGCAGTGGCCACAGGACTGGAAAAGGTCAGTTTTCATTCCAATCCCAAAGAACAGCAATGCCAAAGAATGCTCAAACTGCTGCACAATTTCACTCATATCACAAGAGAGCCAAGTAATGCTCAAAATTCTCCAAGCCAGGCTTCAGCAGTATGTGAACCATGAACTTCCAGATGTTCAAGCAGAATTTAGAAAAGGAAGAGGAACCAGAGATCAAATTGCCAACATCTGTTGGATAATCAAAAAAGTAAGAGAGTTTCAGAAAAACTTCTATTTCTGCTGTATTGACTATGACAAAGCCTTTGACTGTGTGTTTCATGACAAACTGTGGAAACTTCTTAAAGAGATGGGAATATCAGACCACCTGATCTGCCTCCTGAGAAATCTGTATGCAGGTCAAGAAGTAACAGTTAGAACTGGACATGGGACAACAGACTGGTTCCAAATCAGAAAAGGAGTATCTCAAGGCTATATATTGTCACTCTGCTTATTTAACGTATATGCAGAGTACATCATTAGAAACACTGGGCTGGATGTAACACAAGCTGATATCAAGATTGCCAGGAGAAATATCAATAACTTCAAATACACAGATGATACCACCCTTATGGCAGAAAGTGAAGAAGAACTAAAGAGCCTCTTGAAAGTGAAAGAGGAGAGTGAGAAAGTTGGCTGAAAACTCAACATTCAGAAAAATAAGATCATGGCATCTGGTCCCATCACTTCATGGCAAATAGATGGGGAAACAGTGAGAGACTTTATTTTGGGGGGCTCCAAAATCATTGCAGATGGTGACTGCAGCCAAGAAATTAAAAAACACTTGCTCCTTGTAAGGAAAGTTGTGACCAACCTAGACAGCATATTAAAAAGCAGAGACATTATTTTGCCAACAAAGGCCTGTCTAGTCAAAATTGGACCTATTTTTCTAGGTCCAACTAGAAGTTCTCTTCACTCCCCAAGGGAAAACCCAAGTGGGGGGGGGCGGTTAAGAGTGATTGTAGAAATGTCAGACCACTTTGCCTAGAGAAAATGAGGAAAATGGGAGGGGAAAGGAGATTGACTCACAAAAGATCCAGTTTAAGGGCTCTTTTTTTCAGGAACTTTGTCGTTTGTCTGCTCCTAGCATGGTTGCATGGTACAGAGCTTTAAGGGAGGTGGATATCTCTCTGCTGTCTGTCCTTAGACAGTTGTCTGTCTACACTGTTCCCATTTTTTGGCATTTCTACAGTGGCTGCGTTACAAGGCTTTTTCTCCACTTCTCCTCTAGTGGCTTTACTTTCCCCAAAACTCTTCTCCAGCCTTGCTATTGGTAGTTGTGACACATGAGATATATTGAATATGTATCTGTTTGTCTTCAAAGCACAAGGTTTCATGAGAAAAACAAAAACAAAAGGGTAGCTGTGCTATTTTGAACAAAGCTTCCATAACTGCGGAATTAGGCAGGTGTACTCCAGCAAACTAAACAGAATATATATTCACCTGCATGGGGAGTGTCTGAGGCTCTCAAATCCACCAATAGTTGCTATATGCCCAGATAGTGTAAGCTGCTGTGTGGTGTGTTCAGGAAATCCCAACAATCCTGGGTCACCACAAGTGGCTCAGTCCAAGCAGATGTTTTAGGTTGCATGATACCCACAGACTTGGTTTGAAGTTAAGGCAAAATTTCCCAGTCCTCAATACAGAAAAAAAAACAAAAAAAAACAAAACAGGAAGAGCAGTCTGTTCCCCAAATCAACCAAATGCACAGCTTGTTCCCTGCAGCAGTCCAAAAATCTATTACCAGGCAGAAGAAAATCTAACTAGGAAGATGAATCTGTTTCTAACAAAAACTTGTTATTCACTCCAAAGTCAAAATTGTGAATGAATTCATTCATTCAACAAACCACTATTGACTTCTGGATTGCCCAGTGTTTTTCATTGTCTACAAAACTGTTTGCCTCAATTTATATACCTAATGGGAGGCTAACTATAACTTACAGTGTCTGTCTGGGGAATGAAGATGATTCCCAATGATTGGAATGAAGATATCTGTCGAATGGTTATTTGAATCTTTCTCCAGAGAGAGACAAATAATTCAGAGACTGAGTTGATGGAAGGTATAAACAGGCTTGGACAGATCTCCCAAAGGGAAAAAAAAAAACTACTACTAAATATTATGTCCACTAATACACTTTTTAAGAGCAGAATTAGGAAAAAGAAACTTCTCTACCAGTCTCTTCTTGCTGTCATGAATTTCTGTTCTCAGGAATTAATCAAATTAAGAATCCAAAGGAAATCTCATATGAATAGATTTTAGATTCAGAAGTATTTTATATTAGGTTACACTACAGTGTCTCTGATCTGTTTTGCTCTGGGGAACAGAGAGTGGTGCTGTGTGAGTTCAGAGGTAGATGTATCAAGGTACAGCTTGTTCTTTGTTGCTATTGTCAGCCCAAGGCCTAGTTTATCACGTTAAAAAAATCAGATTTTATTTGGAACCAGAAATGTTTTTATTTAGTGGGTAAAGAGCAAGTTGAACACAGATTGTTTGTGCTTTATAATCCCACATAATCAGTTTCTGTTTTCCAAACATGCACTTCTTATTTCCTTGACACCAGGATCACTGAAGGAAACTTGAATTAATTGCAGGCCTCTGATGGTGGCAATTAGGGCAATCTCTCAGCTGTGTAATGCTTGAGCTTTACCTATCTCCACAGTTGAGACATTGAAGCCCCAGGGATTGGGAGGTTTATCAGGTTGCTCCTGCAAGCTTCTCTTATCTCCCCAGGAAGGCCCTCCTCCAGGGACTGTGTGGAAAGGCTAAAAGGAATTAAACTGGGGACAAAACTCCTTCTGGAGCCTGTACCCTCCTTGTATTAGTCAGCCTCACCTTCTCATCCTTGCACAAAAACTATTCTCCTACCTCAGCTTCCTGATGAGTTACTCTGTATTTTCAATAGCCCTTTCCTCATCACCAGAGTGCCTCCAGCACTCCCAGCTTCTCTGAGAAGCCTTCTTCCAGGCCCTGGGACACTCTGAGCATGGGGCTTGAATGCTCACCTCATCTTCTAAATCTGAGCTGAGGTAGTGAGATTTGAAGTCTGAGTTCCTTAGCTGACCAGGGTTCTTTTTTCCTGTGCTTTCACGCCACCATTTGATCCTCTTGGTGGCCGAGCTCATACTGGGTGATCGCGTAAGTGGATGTTCATCTTCCTTTGTGACTGTGCCCTGGAGAGCATGGGCACAGGATGCTTATTTTTATGCTCCTAGTGCTTGAGAGAGGCAAAATGCTCCCAAGAGAAGGACTTTTTCAATCACCGGATATCCATAATCACTGGATTATACAGACTTTAACAACAAGCTTTCTGTGAGAATTTAATAAATAATATGGGAAGATGCTTAATTTTTTTGCATGAAAGGAAAAAAAAATATACAAGACTATATATACCAGGATTCTAAATTCTGTATTTATAAAGATGTACATTTTTAGAATTGTTGTATATATACATATATAAATATACACACAGAGAGGAAAAAACGTTAGAAGAAAGTATACCAAAATCTCACTTGGTTATTTTGATAAACACTATTTTTCTTACTATTTTCTCCAGATACTCTATAATGAATGTATGTTACTGTTATATCGAAGGAAAAAAATTACCATTTAAAAGTGAATGGCAAGTAGGACTGTCTTAAGATGTTGTGGGCACATCTAAGCCAGTTAGAATAAAATTTGGTGAAATAGAGCGTTGTCATGTGTCATATTCTAATCAGAGGGGAAATAATACAGGAGCATATATTTTTAGTTACTGTTCATAGTGGCCTTTTTAAATAGTTTCATCGGTAGAACAGGAGGTATTTAAACCAATTTGCTTCCTATAAGATAGAAAGTAATGTATTTTTAAATTAAAGGCTATTGAGCTCACAAAGATATGGGTTAGGGTTAGTTAGAACTCTTCACTTAATGGTCCCCGCTATGGCCTCCCTTCTCCCACCCCCTAAATGATTTGCAAGAAAGTTAAGATTAGATTATGAAAGCATCTCTGTGTTCTTTGTGCTCTGAATGATGTGGTGTAGCTTTAAAAGGCAGATCAGAGAAATGATTAAACTGTGAGACTAACCTTGACCGTTACAAAAGAAAAAAGAATGAGGCAGCATTTTTCTTCTTAGAGAAGTCCGTGGTGTCAATCCCATGTTTATACACCTTTTGTGGGAAGGTCCTTTCAAGATCCTCACAAGGTCATGAAACCTACTCCTTTTCTTGCTCCTCACTCTCAGGGAAGAACCAAGCAATCAAGCAGAGGAGCTGGCCAGCCCAGTCCTCTGGGTGCCTTTTAGCTACAAAACCAGTTCAGTGGTGAGTCATGGGCTTTAGAGTCTCACAGCTAGGGCTGAATTCTTGGCTTCGGATCTGACTTCAAATTAAGACTGATGAACTGAGGCTGAGTTTCTCCATGTGAAAAATAAGGATATATATATTTCATAAAAAATAACCACCTCATAAAACTGTTAAAGATTACATGAGAATTTAATATGGGTCAAGTGATTAGTACATCTGGAGCATAAGTGCTCAGTATATGGCAAAATATGGCATCTACTCCAAGTCCTACCCCTACCCATCACCCCCTGCCTTTTTTTTAACTTTTTTCTTCTTCAGCTCCAGTGTCTTCCATCTGATTGTATGGATTTACTATCACAGATAGTCCTTTACTTTTTCCCCTCTCTGGCTTACTGTTATTTCCATGCACTGATCTCAAGTTTGGGTCTTAAATTAGATTCCTGTACTCTGAGGCCTCACTGCTGGGCAGTGCCTCCATTTGCTCGATTTTCCCTTCTGTCTCAAGTGCCAAATTGGCTTTTGGGCTCAGTGTTCTACACTCCCAGTCCAGATTTAGCTTGCAGACCATTTTATAATGGAAACACTGCGAGTTTTATTTATATAAATCTTGAGTTTAAGTTCTCCTTCTTAGAAGCTGTATGATTTCAGGTAAATTGCTTGCATCTTTGAGATTGAGTATTCATTTTTCTCCTCTCTAGTGGAGGGATGATGCTACCTTCCCTGTACCCACTCCCTGTGGGAGGAGGGTCAATTAAAAGGATTAAATATAAATAATCCACATGAAGCTCCTAGCAGAGGGCTACATACAGAAAAAAATGTTTTTTCCCTCCTTTCTTCCTTCACAAGTCACCACTGTAAGTTTTGTTTTCTTCCCTCCAGGACCATCCTATCTTGTTTGTATTAGTGAGAAATGCTAAGGCGCAGACTGACGCATTAAAATGCTGCTTAATTCAGGGCAGTCCACTAATTAGGAGTTCATGACCATTTTATCAGGGCCCAGGCTGCAATTTACCTTGTCAGTTTAATCTTATGGGAGAGAGAAAGGAAGGCCAAGGTGGAAAGAGGAGGACTGCATGGTCTGACCCACTCTGTACCCAGAACTACTTTCATGAAGGGAGTGAAACTGGCTTTGCTTCATATTAAGTAGTATACAACTGACAAAACTCGAGTATGTTAAGAGGGTTATCACATTTATTAAAAACAAGAAACCAAGACATCCTTTTAATGTCTTTCAGCCTCTGGATATTTTTTTCCCCTGGGGAACAGAGATTCCCTGACTAAAAAGATCTAATCAACTCCATAGACTTCGTGGTTATACAAAACCCATTTTTTTCCAAGCATGCCAGACACACCCTTCCAGTTACAGGAATTCCACATTTCCCTCTTTAAGCTTCAGAGATAATGACTGACTTTGATACTAACTTTACATACACCTTCCATGATTTTCTGCTAAGGAAAGGAGGAGCTTGGAATTTCCTCCATGAAATCTTTAAAATTTTCTGAGCATGTAACAGAGAGATTATAGGAGAATTGAAGGTTAGAATTAAAGTTAAGCCTCATGTGAACATAGTTTTGATGGGTATCTCAGAAATTCCTAGCACAAAGCTTTAGAGGGGAAGAGAGAAGAACTTTAAGATATAAAGTTTGCAGAGTCATCTCCCATGAATTCTCCGGTATGTGCTTTCTCTGCCTTCTCCCCGTGTTTGTGACCTCCAGCCTCTCACCTTTGGCAGATGTTCCCCCCTCTACCTTAGAAGGGTGCCAGGTGGCTGTGGAGGAGACTGGAAGTGAAGGGCCCCATCATGGTAACCCGCTTACAGAACTAAATGGCGTCAGGCAAAAGGAGAAGGGAGCAGCAGAGGAGGAGATGGTTATATAGTATAACCAGATCAATGGAATGAATTTGAGCACACTCCAGGAGATAGTGGAGGACAAAGGAGCCTGGCATCCTGCAGTCCATGGGGTTGCAAAGACTTGGACATGAGTTAGTGACTAAACAACAACAGCAAATGGGCCTTGGCTGTCTTTTCTATAAAATTGTGAAGAATAAATACCCAGTTTATCAGGACTATTTTGGAGATTAAATTAAATCCTCAAATTCTCAGGATCTGTAATATAGAATAGTAGCCTGAAATATCCTAATGGTGAAATGACTGGGAAATGCTATGTACTTTTAGAACCATCAAGTGTCGGAGGAGCTCTACAATACTAGACATCCGTTTAGTTCTCTCAACCTGTGCTGGGCAATGCTGAATAAGCAGGTACAAAAATAAAGCGCTCCCTTGCTATCTCCTTATTCTTACCATGTACCCTAAGTTCCTGACTTGGAGTACAGAGTGAAGGAGCTGGTATCACTACAAGAGGGGCAGGGCAGAGAGATACTGCCCACACCAGATTAGATCAAGTCCTGCAGGGATTCTAGGTTAAAATCATTCCAGGGCTCTTTATGAATGGTGATTGTCAAAGTCTTTTAAGAAACATTTTCCCTGCAGGTGATTCCTTATGAATAACAATTTTTAAAAAAGTCTATTTGCCAGCAGGGTGAGAGTAACAGAACTTAGGTGAAGAAAGCATTTTTCAGTTATATTTAGAATGCATCAGAAGTAGTTAAGCTCCCCTTTTCAGTGACTAGAAAGGCAGAAGGTATGGTTTTCCTGGCAAACTGTTAGGGATGTGAAAATGTTTTCCCCAGTCATGAAGAAAAGAAAATGCCCTGGAACATGACTACAGAGATAGAAAGCAAACACCAAGTAAAGTAAAGGACTGATCATGGTGTCCTTAGCAAATAAATAAATGAATAAATAGAAAACCACATGAGAGAAGATAATAGACTTCAGTATTGTTTGTTTGCAAAAGAATGGATATAATTCCTTTTGGCCAATCACACAGGCAAATTAGAAAATTTGATAATCAAGCATTGCATTTGTTTTTATATTCATGGCATCAGTTCAATTAGGCAAATTTGGGAATGCCTGTTTTAAGAAACTGATCCAAAAATAACCTTGTAAAATCAAGTTAGAGATACATTATATGCCCTGAGGGCAGCAAGAAGTGAAAGGGGAAAATATGAAATTAGAAAGTGACCTATAATAGTCACTTCATTGGTAAAGGTGATATAACTTCCATTACCAATCAGGACCTAGTTTGATGTCTAATTTCACTGGCTGTCTAACATATTAAATTAAATTAAGTACAAATGAGAATATACTCGGTTAGGGTAAAAAAAAGTACTATGCCATTTTGCTTTCTCTCGACTGAAAACCAAACCAAGTAGCATGGACAAGGAAAAGGAAGCTTGAATATTTTATTGGAGAAGGAGTTAAAGGATTTTACCCCCAAACTGACCTGGCAGAAAATAGTTGGTCAAAAATACTTGGATTTCCTGCTGCTTGGTGGTGGTGGTGGTGGTGGTGGTGGTTTAGTCGCTAAGTCGTGTCCGACTCTTGCGATCCCTTGTTACATATCCAGAATACGGAAGTGGTTTTGTTGTTGCTGTTGTTGTTTTCATTTATGCCACTAATATCTGAGTGCTGATTATGTGCCATGTTCAAGTCATTGCTATATGGGATAAACAGTACCTCCTCCCTGTTCTGGGCCTAATACTTTGGCATCATTCGCCTTTCACAGCTTGCAGAATTAGTGAAAGAGTTTGTTGGATAGTCCATTACTCTCTGTAGATATCTTAAGACAAGAGTCCCCCACAGGAAACCCTCCCCCACCAAGGCTGCATCCAAAGCATCTCTAGTCCCCAGTGTATCCCACATGTAACTGGCAAATACCCATGAGGCAGAAGCTTTCCTGACCCTTTGGTTTGCCCTTGTGCTAAAATATGTCCTGAATAAATGGGAACTTGTAAGATACAAGGCAGTTGCAATGCAAGGGCACCAGAGGGGAGAGAACTACAAGAGAAGCTCTGCACCGCAGTCTAGAAGGCTGCTGGCCCTGGAGCAACAGATGGAGACAGCCTTCTCCAAGGATAAAAGTCTGACCAGGGCAGCTACAATCCTTCCCTGGGCCCCAGTTTTTCTGCTGACAAATGAAGGCTGTGGAAAGAGATGCTCTTATTCGGATGCTCTTTGTTTCTCTATGCAGCTCACTTGCTTCAGCATTTGAACTTCTCTTCTACACAGTAGACGCTATGGGAAGGAAGGTGACAATTTTTTTCTAAGAGATTCACACACAGAGAAAAAGAATTTTACAAAGAAATCCTTCATCCTTCCTCGCCTGCGCTTCGTTCTCCCTTTCCCTTGCTTTTGCTCAGCTGGCACCCGCTTGCTCTCAATTTCTTTTTACAATCTCATTGTTCCTGGTGTGACAGCATGTCTCTGGGAGCAGGTGCCATCTGGAACAGTCTTTTAAAAACATTTCTCTGCTGTATCAATCTGCATCTTCAAGTGGGTCCTCTTTCCTCTAACTATACCTTTAAATCTTTCCCCTCCCCTACTTTGTGGATCTGGCCTCCTACCTAAATCTGGCTCCTTCTGTTCTAAATTTCACACACATTATTCGGGAAACACATTATTCTGCAAAACTGTTTATATATATTACTTGGATGCAGAATGCCAATTGTAGAGAAGTTGTTCTCTCTTCTATTAATCATTTACTTTTCTCAGTAGATATTTCCCCACTGATATGCGGGTTATTATGTATCTAGACATAATGACAGCTGTTAGAGGAATAACATGTAATACATTTTGGAACTTATGTTTTAGACTGATGGGGAATATGGATACTACTAAAAAAAAGAATGAGATTTTAACAAGACCTTTACAGAGAAGGAATGTGACATATCCAATGTATCTATGTCTTTTGCTACATTTAGCTCTATACGGGATACAGTATTACACCATTTTTCTTCATAAGAACTTTTCCTTCCATTAGGTCTCATCAGTAATATTTAAAATATAGAAATCCTTTTCATTAAAATATTTATTTCTTCCCTTAGAAAAAGAAATCAAAATGTTTTAGGCCTAGTTTTAAAAATCAACATGCTGTAGGCAATTTATTTTGGTGGTTGTTTTTAGGGATGTGAAAAATATCACCACTACCACTAGCAAGAACTATAAATGATACATTATTGCAAGTGTTCTAAAAAATCAGAACAAAACTAATTTATTATAGTTCTGTCTTCATTATACACCACATGTTGGTGAGTTAAACACAACAAAATTATTGTCTTTTTTTTTAAAAGTGTCTACTAAAGATAAAAAGAATAAGGTAACAATTAACATGTAGTTTGTTACATAAAAAATCTGATATACATATTTCTATTGCCTGTTAGCCTGTTCTAAGCCTTTTAACTATTACAAAAAGAAAAGTTGTTGTTCAAAAGCAAACATTCAATTCAGTTGATACAACATTACAGTACAGTAAACTAACATCATTCAACAAAGGTAACAAGTCTAGCCTTAGCTTCTTGAGTTAAAAGTCTGTAGACCAGATTGCTACAAAAGTTTCAATGCTGCTTCACAACCTTGTGTTAGCTTTTTGGAGGGCATGGTACTGTCTGCTGATGGCTTCAGAAGGGCTCATACTACTGGTAAAAGCACAGGGGAACCCCAACCTGTCATTAATCATTTTATTGAGCATTGTAGTTAGAACAGCATTATTGAATTTAGCACAACAACTAAAACAAAATAATAATAATATAATAATAATAATCATAATAATGATATGAATAAAAACCAAACACAAACTGGAAGCCTTAGAGACACTGCCAGCTGTGTCAAACCCTTGCGATACGCTATACTAAAAAAATTTGAAATATCCACCCGTCCTCTCCACTCTGCCACAAACTAGCAAAGTCAAAAATACAAAAGTCTTCAACTTGTTACTTTTGCAGAATAAAGCAAAAACGTCTTTGTGCTCCTTACTACCAGAAGCAAAATATCCACTGAGTTACCACATGTAATAGCTTCTGGATGTGTCAACTTGGGTTGGCTTGGTGTCTGCAGTACCATCTTTGTCTTTCTCGCTGTCACCTTCCCAGAGGTTAATGAGCGGTGGGTACAGCTCATTTAGAGGGATGGAAGAGGTTTTTTGCATATACTTTTTTAATGAATGATGGTAGTTTTTCCTCTTAAATCTTTTGGCAATATACACAGCAATGGACGCAAGGCTGATGACGGCAAACATGGACCCCATTACTGCAGCAAGGGCTGTACTGGTTTCTTGATCAGAAATGTCCAGCGCAAAGGCAGCATTTTTGGTTGTGACATTAACACATGACTTTTGAGTCTGCTGATGAATATTGGACACTGTGAGACACACTTCATAATCTGTGGAAGGCTGCAGATGTGTTAGGTTGTATTCGTGAACATCTACTGGGACCCTGGCAGTATATGTTATGTGGGGGTTGTCAATCTTCATGGTGGCAGATGACCATTTTAAGTTTGACGTCATGACATTGGAATTGACTTTCCAGGACACTAAAATGGAATGAGATTCTGTCTGCTTGACATATATTTTCAGCACCTGGGTACCATCCAGAAGGGTTCCATTAACCTTAATCATCACCACTCGAGTGTCTGCCCCTTCCACATTCTGGGCAACACAAGTGTATCTTCCTGAGTCTTCAATCTGTATTTTAGATATTTCCAATGTACCTTCACTACTTAGCTTATATTTATCTGAAAGGGTTTCTACAGTTATCTTATTCCCAAGGGGAGTGACCCAGTATATTTCAGGTTCCGGCTCAGCCATGGCCCGACAATCTAGGAAAACCGTTGTTCCGATATCCATGTTTAAATGATTTGGAAATGTGTCATGAGATATCATTGGGAGGCACTGCTCACTGGAATCCTGGATTAAAACTTCCTTAACCTGTTGCCCTCTGTATTCAGGTGGCATGGCACAGAACATAGACAAGGGCTCCATGAAGCGGATGTTTGTCTTGTTGGAGTTAATCCAGTGGATGACACAGTCACACCTCAGGGGATTACTGTGGATACTGATCTCACGCAGATTAGGAAGCGATTCTACTGTCTTTTGATAAACGGCATTCAGAGCATTGTTGTTCAACATCAAGCTCTCTAGGGCAGGAACACTTCGAAAAGCCAGGCGGTGGATGTAAGATAATTTGGGGTTATTGGTGGCTTCTAACTTTGTGAGTTCAGGCAAGTTATCCAGGGCATAGCGATCCACAGAAACGAGCTCCCCCATATTGTTGATCCCCAGTTCTTTTAACCGAAGCATATTTTTGAAGTCGCCTTCCTGGATTTTGTGGATGGGGTTTTTGTTGAGGTCTAAGAATTTCAAGTTAGGAACTTTTTGCAGGGCAAGTTGAGGGACTTTGACCAGTTTGTTATCATAAAACGACAGACTCTCGAGGCTATCCAAGCCCACCAAGGCATTTCCAGGAATATCAGTGAGATACATTCCGGCCAAAACTAAGCTTCTTAAATTTGAGAGAGGTTTGAAGTTCATATCCAGAATTCCAATCACGGGGTTTTCCCCAATCATGAGAATTTCTAGGTTGGGTGTGGAATCAAACCAACGGCTATCGATCACTTTCAATTTGTTGGAGTTCAGGTGGAGCCTTAAAAGATTTTTTAAGCCTGAAAAAGCATTAGCTGAAATAGTGCTAATCTGGTTATGGTTGATGTAGAGTTCTTGAAGGTTACTGAGGTCTTGTAGACAATAATCATTCATTTCCGTAATCTGATTTTCCTCCAGATGCAGAGTGGTGAGCTGGGTCAGGTTTGCCAGTCCTACCTCCTTAATATTTGTAAAGTTGTTTTGGGAGAAATCTAGCTCCGTCAGATTGAAAAGCTGCTGTAGTTCATCCACAGTCTTGGCGATGTTATTGCTCTGTAAGAGAAGCACTTGTGTGTCACTGGAAAGGTTGCTGGGAATCCTTGTTAAGCGGAGATCATTGCAGTCAACAGTGGTGGCTTCTCTGTATGTTGACTGAGGGGTAAACCAGGGCCTGATCTCACATACACAAAGTTGTGGACACTCACTACTCTGTAGGGAAGACCCAGTTAATGAAGTCATGAGCATGCTCAGCACCATCTGGGAAGCTGCTAAAACAAAGCTCATCCTAGCCATGCTGGCTTGCCAAGCAAGCTGAACTCCTGACAATTGTTGTTTTAACAAAGCACTAGCACTATATAGTGGTATGAAAGACAGCAAGCAAAAAATGTAAACATTTAAGCAAAGTCTCTGTTGAAAACTGTAGAATTCCAGAGTCTGAAGGGATGATTTCCTGGAGTTTCAAAAGGCAGGAAGCAATCTGGAGTCTCTTTACCTGTATCTCTCAATTCCAGGCATGTGCACAGCTCTATGGCATAAGTTATTTCAGCCAAATCAAAGTCTGGAGATGTGCCTGAAAATCAGATTAGGACAAATGTTATGTTTACTCCGTATACATTCTACATTATAACTTTTCTTTGTCTATTAAAAAGACATTCACTTATAAATCTAATAACGTTCAAAGTAATTAAACAAGCTTTTAATTTGTAGAATGCTTTTGGTATATTATTACACTTACTAAGCTAGTTTTAGTGTTCCTTCACTTTTACAATTAAGTTGGGACTTCTTGTATTATTGAGTGAAATCATTAAACACACAGGTACACATATATACACACACACTTAATAAAAACACTTGGAAAAGCCCACGGGTGTCATTTCTTTAAAGATGAAGGTGATTTTAGAAACTACATATATTTATGGCTCAAAAAAAAAATTAAAAGGTCATTCCTCATAAAAGCAAAGCATGAAAGTCAAAGTTCATTTTTCGTTATTTGTATTTTAATTGATTCTTTATTTGTTTTCACGAATTCTTTCTTTTCCAAATGGTAGACATATTCAGCCACAGCTGATCTAGCTCAATTATTCTTATGCAAAAAATTAATTTAACAGACTAAAAAAGAAAAACATCAGTTTTTCTTGTGTTCTCATTGACACATCTGATTTTGACTGAATCAAATTGTAAAAGGACTCTAGTCTACCACACTACTGGTCTTCATTAAAAATACAAGTACACTTATACATGTATATATATAATTTCACATGCATTATTTCATCTGTCTCATAGGAAATGACATGGCCACTTAATAGCTATACTAGGATCTGTTATTTAACCTTATTTAACATGTTAAATAACATGGGCATATTATTTAATCTCTAAAAGCCTCAGCTTCTTCAACCATAAAGCAGGATTGGTCATAAAAGTATCTCTCTCATAGGATCATTGAGAGAACTAAAAGAATCTATGTAAAGCTCTTAGTGTAGTGCCTGGCAGATATTAAATGCTTATAAAAGTTAATTATATTTGTTATCTTATTATAGCTCTCATCTATTTAATTTTTGCTATGCAGTGGTTATTGGAGGATAAATAAAAGAAGGAAAGATGGAGATATTTGATTTTATTTAGCCACTTATCATCTATTGATTTTGGTAAGGTCTTCTGGAGTCAAATATGCATTGCTCACCTGCTTGTAAAGATCATACAGTAGCTAATGCCACTGGTTTTTTAGATTACATCACGTGTAATAGTCATTATGGATTCAATGTCTGTCCTGCTCTCCCAAGACTAGTCCAGTCATTTGCTAAGACATTAAAAGTAGAGATATATATTTCCTTACACTTGCTATAATGCAATTCAGCTTTGAGTACTGAAGGTACTTCAGTAACTAATGTTTTCTTTATCTTCAGAAGATTACTGTAAGGATTCAATAAAGTAGAGTAGATAACATGTTTGAAGCCTAGTGTTCAATACATAGCAAGTTCTCAATTCATATTAGCTACTATTACTACCCTCATTCTTTACAAAACACAGTTATCCTTATGGGGGACCAAGAAGCATATTGCTAAAAATAGTCAGTCCTGCAGTTCTCTATTTGTTATATATGTGTGTGTGTGTGTATGTATGTGTGTGTGTGTGTGTGTGTGTGTGTGTATCCATATACATATATATGTAGAAAGAATGAAAAATTGTAAATATTTCAGGTTGTTTTATAAAATATACAAACCAAGTTACTGGTCTAACCAGATGGAATTTTGAAAAACCATCCAGTACAGATCTGGCAAATCAGAAGTGGGAGAAGGGAGGCCTTGTGCTGCATAATGCTAGATGCTCACTGTCCTCAGTGGGGTGAAACATACCGACATCCTCCTCCCCTTGATATGGATACTTGACCATATATCATGGATCTGCAAAACTTTTCAGTGTTTAACACTACCTGATTGTGGCTTTTATCAAGAAATCCCATAAAATAAAAACATACCTCAGAGACTAGCATTTTCCAAATATCATTAACCCCACAAATGTATTCCACTCTTGTTTCCATTTACAATAATCTTAAAATAGGGACAGTGGTCACAATAGATGTTCAGTTAAGAACACTTTTGCCACAGTTTTTTCCTTAATAATAGAAAAACCAGGAGAATGAATCTACCTTTAATAACTCTGGGATGGAATTTCAACTAATTTTTAAATTCTGACTGAACTGAAGAAAACATGGCAGAAAGTAAAATACATATTTAAGTTGTGTGAGACTCCCAAACAGTCTGTTACCATTGATGAGTATCTTTTATGGGGCTATCCTTTGAATACTGTCATGCGGAATCCCTCCATTTTAGTTTATATGATGAGGTTATTATATTGAAATATTCAAACTTCTCCTCGACACATACACAAACCTCTTTAAACAAACACACCACACAAGTTCAGAATGTCAGCTATCATATCAAACATAGAGGGAAGATATATTCTCTCAAACTAGCATTCAGCTCCTTTGGGAACTGAGAATAAAACTTTCTTAATACAAAAGGGGGTGTTAAAGATGTTTCTATTTGTATACCATTATGAATTCTCTTTATTGTATTCACCCAGACTTATTTTTGAATATTATACATAGAACAAAGCTTCATAGAGTCCCTATACCATTTTAAAACATAGGTTATGTCTCAGGAATGATTCATTAACAGTGTTTAAAAGTAAAGCCATTATTGCAACAAGAGAAGAAAACTACAGACCAATATCTGATGAATATTGATCCAAAAGTCCTGAACAAAATACTAGCAAACTGAATTCAATGGCACTTTGAAAGGATTATACACTACGATTAAGTTGGATTCATATATAGAATGCAAAGATGATTCAATATATGAAAATTAATCACTGTACACCATATTAACAGAATGAACAGATGACAAAACCCACATGATTATCTCAGTTGATTCAGAAAAAGCATCTGACAAAATCCAGCACCCTTTCATGATAAAAAACACTCAACAAGCTAAGAGTGAAAGAAAACTGCCTCAGCATAATAAAACCTCTATACAAAAAGCCCACAGCTAAAATCAGCCTCAATGGTGAAAGAGTGTAAGTTTTTCGTCTAAAACCAGGAACAATGCAAGGACTGCCACTCCTATTACCTTAGTACTTGAACTCCTAGGCAGAGCAATTAGACAAGAGGAAGAAATAAAAGCCATCCAAATAGGAAAGGAAGATATAAAACTGTCCCTGTTTGCGGATGATATGATCTTCTATGTAGAAAGCTCTAAAGATGTCATGCAAAAAACCTCCAAACTATTAAAACTATTGAACAATTTAAATAATACTGCAGGACACAAAATCAGTTGTGTTGCTGTACAAGTTAATGACCCATCCAAAAAGGAAATTAAGGAAAGAATCCCTCCTACAATAGCATCAAAAATAATAAAATACTTAGGAATAAACTAACTCAACCAAGAATGTGAAAGACTTGTACACTGAAAATTACAAAATACTGCTAAGAGAAATAAAAGAAGATGAAAATAAATGGAAAGAAATTCCATGTTCATAGACTGGAAGACATACTACTGTTAAAATATCTATCTACCTCAAATGATCTATATAGATTCAATGCAATCCCTAACAAAGTCTCAATGACAATATTTGAAGATAATTAAACTGTGGAAAATTCTTAAAGAGATGGGAATACCAGACCATCTGACCTGTCTCTTGAGACACCTGTATGCAGATCAGGAAGCAACAGTAAGAATTGGATACGGAACAAGAGACTGGTTCAAAATAGGAAAAGGAGTATGTCAAGGCTGTATATTGTCACCCTGCTTATTTAAATTTTATGCAGAGTACATCATGAGAAACGCTAGGCTGGAAGAAGCACAAGCTGGAATCAAGATTGCCAGGAGAAATATCAATAACCTCAGATATGCAGATGACACCACCCTTATGGCAGAAAGTGAAGAGGAACTAAAAAGGCTCTTGATGAAAGTGAAAGAGGAAAGTGAAAAAATTGGCTTAAAGCTCAACATTCAGAAAACTAAGATCATGACATCTGGTCCCATCACTTCATGGCAAATAGATGGGGAAACAGTGGAAACAGTGTCAGACTTTATCTTTTTGGGCTCCAAAATCACTGCAAATGGTGATTGCAGCCATGAAATTAAAAGACGCTTACTCCTTGAAAGGAAAGTTATGACCAACCTAGACAGCATATTAAAAAGCAGAGACATTACTTTGCCAACAAAGGTCCATAGAGTCAAGGCTATGGTTTTTCCAGTAGTCATGTATGGATGTGAGAGTTGGACGGTGAAGAAAGCTGAGTGCTGAAGAACTGATGCTTTTGAACTGTGGTGTTGGAGAAGACTCTTGAGAGTCCCTTGGACTGCAAGGAGATCCAACCAGTCCATCCTGAAAGAGATCAGTCCCAGGTGTTCATTGGAAGGACTGATGTTGAAGCTGAAACTCCAATACTTTGGCCACCTCATGCGAAGAGTTGACTCATTGGAAAAGATCCTAGTGGTGGGAAGGATTGAGGGCAGGAGGAGAAGGTGACGACAGAGGATGAGATGGCTGGATGGCATCACCGACTCAATGGACGTGGGTTTGGGTAGACTCCGGGAGTTGGTGATGGACAGGGAGGCCTGGCGTGCTGCGATTCATGGAGTCACAAAGAGTCAGACATGACTGAGTGACTGAACTGAACTTAAATGAAAGAAAAAAATCTTAAAATTTACATGGAATCTCAAGGAACCCTGACTAGCTAAAACAATCTTAAAAACAAAGAACAAAGATGGAGGCATCACACTTCCTGATTTTAAAACATACTAGAAAGTAATAATGACCAAAGATAGACATACAAACCAATGGAACAGAGAGCCCAGAAATAAGCTCTTCCATATACTATCAGAAGATCTTTGACAAGAGTGCCAAGACTATACATTGAGGAAAGGATAGTCTCTTCAACAAATGGTGTGGGTATCCAGATGCAAAAGAATGAAGTTGGGCCCCAAGAGGATAGCCACTGTCAAAAGAACAGAAAAGAACAAACTTTTGATGAGGATGTGAAGAAATTAAAACTCTTGTGCACTATGGGTTGGAATGTAAAATGGTGTAGCCAATATGGAAAATAGTATGGAGGGCTCCTCAAAAAATTAGAAACAGAATGACAATATGATCCAGCAACCCCAATTCTGGGTATTTATCCCAAGGAATCCAAAGCATGATCTCAAACAGGTATGTGCACACCAATGTAAACTGCAATGTCATTTATAATGGCAACAAGTGGAAGCAACCCAGATGTCCACTGATGGATGAATGGAAAAAGAAAACATGGCATATACATAAAGTGGGATCTTACACAGCTTTAAAATAGCTTTAAAAAAGAAGGAAATCCTGTCACATCTACAATATGGATGGCCCCTGGGGACATTTACACTAGATGAAATGTCAGTCACAAAAGACAAATATTGTAAGATTCCACTCATATGGATTATTTAAATAATCAAAATCACTGAGTCAGAAAGTAGAGAGGTGGTTGCTAAGGACTATAGGGAGGGGAAAGAGATATTTAGATTTAAAAAAATTTTAAACTTCAGAAGAAGTTTTGAGAGCTCTGTACAACAGAAAATGGAAGATGGTAAGTTTAAGTGAAGGACAGGGAGCCTGCATACTGCAGTCAGTGGGGTTGCAAAGAGTTGGACATGCCTTACCAACTGAGTAACCACAACATTTAATGTTAGGGCTTTTTACTATAATAAAGTAAGTTAATCATAATACAGGCCAACTTTTATCACCCACACACAAATTAAGATCTTAAATTCTGCAACAAATAACAAATGGCTAGCACAGATTATTTTAAAAAGTAAAACTGATTTGTTCTAGGACTGATTGGACCAAAGTTGGTCAAATGTGAGAAGACAGTGTCTTCCATAAACAAGTGTGGCAGTTTAAAGGAATGGTCCCTTAAATAATAGCAAACCATAGCTTTAAAGGCCCAGAATTGGCCAGTGATGCCTTTCAAAGAGTCCATGAACAATTATATAATTAAATTTGATGCTTCTTTTATATATGTCTGGAACACTCTGCTCTGCATATAAAATTTCAAAGGAAATGGACTGCATGGTCATCACCATCAGTGAAATTGGCACTGATTCCCATTTCCCCCATTGAATCATGCAGATGGGATGTTAGTTTAACAAAATCACAATAGTTGATAGGAATTTGGGCTAGAATCTTTATGCATTAAGTTCTTAGGGAGTTGGGGAAAACAAATAAGCAAGTCACAGTAACAGGACGGTTGTGCAAATTCTAGTTATACTAAACCCAGATAGCTCTCAAATTACAGAAAGGATTCTGTCCTGGGAGAATCAAGTGATCTGGATTCAGAATCAGACTTCTTCACTTCCTTACTAGAAGTGTTACCTTATACAAACTGCATACATTTTTTGGGTCTCAGTTTCCATGGCTTAAAGTAAGACTCGTTATACATACTTCATATGTGGAAACTAAATAAAATAATCTATGTGAAATTATTCAGCTCAGAATCTGGGAAAGAGTCCAGCACAGACTGAGACCGCAAATCCTTATTTGAATCTCTGGAACCTCATCAAATTTGTCCGTTAAATTTCATTCTCACCCTGCAGTGCGATTGGGAGGTAGTGAATAAGCAAATCTCTTTAAGACTCTTGGGTATGACAGGTATTGAGAAAAGGAGTTATTTTTTCTAATTATTTCAAAAATTATTATTGCTTACCATTTCCATTATATTTTTACCCAGTATTATTGGAATTAATAATGTTAGAAACCCAGAGAGCAAATATTGCACTGGGGCTAAATTAAAACTTGTTGCAGGCAAGCAAATTGTGAAACACAAACCTTTCACCTGGAAATTAACATCAGCTCATAGACACTGTTAGTCACATCAATGAAGAACTAAAATTTTGACCTCGTAAAAGCTGAAAAAAATGCCTTCAGCAGACATACGCTTTTATGCAAAGTTTCTTTGGTGGCCAAATTCACACCATGTACATAATGTTCAGAAAAATCAGTCTTTTAGCTCTGTTGTTGCCCACACAGATCCAGGGCTAACGCAGCATTCAGGTTTGATTGTCTTCTTTTGGGAATGGCTTGAATAATAGTGAGATGGGATTTTTATTCAAGTAAGCTTTCCTTCTGGTTAGAAACAATCATTGTCTCCATACATATTCTCCCTCTATCCACTCTCCTGGTATGGGAGCTGAAGTGGGGGTGGTACAGCAGAGCCAACCTCACTCTATGGATTGACCTTCCATAGGGAACTCCCCTCTGTCTGAAGGCCACCTTGACTTCTGCTCCAGGTACAAGTGGCTGATGATTAGATTCACAAAGTCTTTAAGCTTTTTGAAACAGGAATTTAGCATAGAGTTAAGAGTGCAGTTTCTGGAGAAGCAGACCTGATGTCAAATTCAGCTCTATAACCTTGAGCAAATTATTGAAGTTTGGCTATCATAAAACCTTCTTTAGAATTAGAACGAGATGTTAAATATGGAGCTTTTGGTAGAGGACCTGGCACATGGCAAGTGCTCAACAGATGTTAGCTATCATTATTTACAGGTTTGATGTCTCATATTGAATCTGAGTCTCTCAATGGGCATTGAGGATGAAAAGGTGGTGGAAATCAGTAGAGAGCCATTTTGGTATCAGCAACTGAAAGTTCTGAAAAGGACTTGGCCAGAGGCCTTCTAACAAGGCAGATGGCTACAGCAGGTAGAACTAGAGAGAGAGAGAGAGAGAGATGGCAAGGGTTTCTTTATGAAGGGTATATTTTATTTCCCTTAAGAAAGAAAGAAGGTCTTGCTAATGCATTCTGAAACTCTGAATCTGCAAGAACTGTTTTTAAAGGCATTCGTTTCTTGCACTTTCTTCTGGCCCTTGACCCTTTCTGACTTTTACATTTCTTTCTCCAACCATTTTCCAAAATTATGCTCCTTGTTCGCACATTATCCAAAGTGAAGCACCCTGTAGCGTGTGTTAGTGATCGCAGATGGAGGGTGCGTATGGGAGGAAGAGCTATAATCATCTCCATAATGCATTAAGGCAACAATAAAGTGTATCCCCTTGCAAGGATGTAATGGAGCTCGCAGAGGCTCTTTTGCATAAGGAACTGTTCCTGAGAGCCCACATTATTCATCAGCAAAGAGTGCAGCAGTGTGTGAGAATGGGTTGAGCAACAGAACGAGGACATCAGGGAAACGATTCTTCATTTTGGCTTCACCACAAACTTTTCAGGTGACCTTGAGGAAGTCCAGTACTCTGCATCCTATTTTATTTATCTCACAGTAAGTGGGTCAAGAGGAAACACAGTCGCAGCTTCCAAGACCAACACAATCCTCAGGAAGTCATCTCATCAGCCCATTCTCCAGTGTCATGAAAACTACACTTCCTGCCATTTCAGAGAGGTAATCCTTCTCCCTACCCTCCCTTCTTGCCTTTGTTTCTCTTTTTTGGTTATTAAATTGCTGAGAAGGCAACAGCAACCCATTCCAGCACTCTTGCCTGGAAAATCCCATGGACAGAGGGGCCTGGTGGGCTGCAGTCCATGGGGTCACTGAGAGGTGGACACAACTGGGCGACTTCACTTTCACTTTTCACTTTCATGCATTAGAGAAGGAAATGGCAACCCACTCCAGTGTTCTTGCCTGGAGAATCCCAGGGATGAGGGAGCCTGGTGGGCTGCCATCTATGGGGTCACACAGGGTCGGACACGACTGAAGCGACTTAGCAGCGGCAGCAGCATGGCATTTGATGATTATGCCAAGGATCTCAAACTGCAGTGCCTTCAGGGGTCAAGTGGGTAAAGTCAGTTGAGTAGAACACAGAAGGAAATAATGATCATGTAAAAAGCTGGAGAGTGCATGCACTCCAAAAGGCATCCACAGATATTTATATCTATATAAGCTAAAACAAAACAAGACAAAACTATCTGCTTTATGAGGCCTTTAATGGCATGTGGCCATTTTGAAATCTCTGAAATATTTAAATATCACCATAGGTAGCAATATCACCAATAATACTAAGCTAATGGGAGTATCTGATAATTAGATGTCAGTTTTCAAATATTATCGGCAAATACTTCCTATGTGAAAACCTATAATTAGAAGCTCAGCGTATTAAGGTGTGGGTGTGACTCTTTGCTCTGAAGAAAACTTCTTTTGTTGTTGTTCAGTCGCTCAGTTATGTCCACTCTTTGCAACCCCATGAACCGCAGCATGCCAAGCTTCCCTATCCTTCACCATCTTCCAGAGTTTGCTCAAATTCATGTCCACTGACTAATGATGCTATCTAACCATCTCATCCTCTGCCACCCTCTTCTCCTCTGCCCTCAGTCCTTCCCAGTATCAGGGTCTTTTCTAATGAGTCAGCTCTTCATATCAGGTGGCCAAAGTATTGGAGCTTCAACATCAGCATCAGTCCTTCCAGTGAATATTCAGGGTTGATTTCCTTTAGGATTAACTGGTTTGATCTTGCAGTCCAAGGGACTCTCACGATTCTTCTTCAACACTTTAGAGCTTTTTAAAAGAGCATTACATTCACAGAAATTTATTTTATACTCCTTTCTTTAGGAACACCTACTTTAGGCAGGACCTTAGAGATATCCTAGGTGATCCAGCGTGACCCAGTTAATTGGCAGAGGAACAAAATAAAACACAAGTGCCTTGATCCTCAATTCAGCAGTTCCTGCTCTGACCACTTTAAAATTCAGTGTTGGTTTTTCTGGTTCCTAGAGAAAATTGTGATCATCCCTTCCCTAATTTTATTTTCTTCTTGTATTTGTTATTCTTAAATAATAAGGACTCAAAAATCCTCTGGCATACTTAGGCAGTACAAATGCAGTCGTGTGGAAAGCAGAGGATGGCCACACATGATCTTTTGATTACCCCGAATTTTCCTTCCTGTTTTGGGCTGGAACAAATCCATCACACTGCAAGTAAAGCATCAGCCAGCACCTCTGGGAAAAGCTCAGAGGTGCAGTTGGTCTCCAAGTAGAGGGTATAAACTGGAGCCACAATTCATTAGGCTCCTGAGAGGAACTGGGCACGGACAGCACATTAGCCCTTGTGGAAGGGTTGGCCAGGCATGGTAAACAGAACAGACTAGGACTCATGGACTTGAAAAAATTCAGAAGGCCAAAAGAAAACAAAAGCCAGAAGCCCAGAGCCAGTTGGGATGAACCCAAATCTAAGTAGGTGGCTTGGTATGGTCGGGAAAGGGCTTGTGGAAGAGCCCTGGGGAATAACATCTACCTCAGAATCTGAGTTGGTTTCAACTGATCAAAGGCAAACAGGCTCATCTCCCTTTGAAATATGAGAAATACAAACTATGAAAGTTGGATAAGGCCTCGGAGATCACCTGGCACATCTAAAACAAACTCTCATTTCATAGAGGACACCTCAGAGAGGTGAGATCACATATTTGGAGGCCAAGCTTGACTGCATTCCTACCCTCCAAACACAGGGCTGTTTATGGAACCCCACACTGCTTCACTTAGTCTTGGGTTAGTTGAAATTCATATTCTGGCATGGTCTAAATGGGCAGGGTCCAAAACTCTCTGAAGAATGTTGGCCTCCAGCACTCCATTAATCAATTACCATTTATTAGAAGCATAGGAAAATGTCATTCAATTTAGGAAGAGTGCAGTGGCTTTTTTAGTAACCTCCACTTTAACGCTTAGGTGGATCACAGACAGGATAGCTCAATCAATCATGCTGATGGCCAGTTTATTCCAAAAAATTAAATCAGGTCAGCTAGACAATGTCTATTGATTTTTTAAAAACATGGTAGTGATGGTTGATCTATTCTACATAAGCACAACCAAATCACAAGTTTAATTTGTAAAATGCATAAATTAAACTTTTTAAAATTTGATGATGAATTGTGTATGTTGCAAACTTTGTAAGAAAGGGCACAGATATTCAAATGTAATAAGTGTAAAGTGGATTTGAAAAATTAGTAGGAGTTGGAACTGAGCATTCAAGGTAGGAGAGGCCTCATGAATAATATAATAATAGTATGAATATAGCAGACTTTATTAATAGACTTACTTTAATAGAAGACTTACTATGGACTAACCACTACAGTGAGTGCCTTACATGTATATACTATAATGTATGATCATCCCTATGTCAAGTAACTTGTCTAAGATCTCAAATAAGACTGAGTCAAGGACATAAAGCTCAGGCCATAATGCTATCTAGTTGTGAATCTTTTCTGGTTTGGAGGCAGTTCAAAAATCAGAGTGGTACCAGGATTGGTGCATTAGACCAACAGTTAGGTGACCTGAGTCCTTAGCTCTGGTTTTGCCTCCAATTCAGATCACGCTGGCCATCTTTCCTGCGTAAGGGATGAGTTGGGGCCAAATATAGATGATATCTTAGGACTCTGGCAGCTCCAGGATTTTAGGTATTTGACACTACTTAATCCTGGCTTTTTAAGAGAAACTATGTTTAGCAATGTCTTTTTTCTTTTAAATAAATGGTCTAAAGAGGCAGACAGAACTAGGTCTATCCTGCCACTATCTATATCACCTTGGACAAATTAGTCCAACTCTCTGAGCCATGGTTTCCTCGTCTGTTGGAAAGGGATCTTCATCTATCTGCCTCACATGGGTGCTGTGAAGATTTAATGAAAGAGCATGTCTTGAGCAGTGCCTGGGAATCTCAGCAGGATCTCACTAATCACATATTTACTCTGGAGTTCTCAACTTAGAAAATAAAGTCAGGTGCTGAAAACTGAGTTAATATCTACTCTTCCAACAAGGAAATGAACACATTTCCTGAACATTATCTGGAACACCTTTCTCTTTTTTCCTTTCCTTTCCTTTTCTTTCCTTTCTCCTCTCTCTCTCAAGCCCAATCTTTATGTACTTTTGCCTCACAACATCTTTGGGAGATAGGAACTGTGATTATTCCTTTTCACAAAGTAAAAACCAACACAGAGATATTCAGTAGTGTGCTCAATATATACAGCTAGAAAGTGATGGAACAGGATTTGAACTGAGGCAGCCTGGCTCCATAACCCATGGCCTAAACACCCACATGTAACATATGACCTCCCACATGATCATCCCAAAGAAGCCTAGATTTTGAATCAGAGGACTATGACTGTCAATGAAGTATCAAAAGTATAGAGTGGCTGGCTGGGAGCACTTATTCCTCTTAAAGGCAATACAGATTCTTCCCAAATGATTGGAGCTTAATAGATCTAGGCATGGATCATCTCTTTGCCAAAATGCTCGTGAACCACTGAGACATCCTCTATTCCTCAGTTAAGGATAAAACAGTTTTCTAGAATTCTAGAAAAAGTTTAGAACAAAGGTACAAGAATAGTTCTGCAGTTTGGTTTGGATTGAGTCTTTAGAGGAGACTTTGGAAGGTACCACAATTTTTATTCTATTTTACTTTAATATGAAATACAAGTGTATTAGACAAAACAATGGGCAGGATTCAGAAAAGGCTCAACCTGAAAACTCTCCAATTATCTCATTACTGCCTTCAAAGTTCAATGCTCATTTCCAGAACATACTTTCAAAGGCAATATTATTTTTAGAATTAAGAAAATATTATATTTATTTTAACGAGAAAATGCTACTTAAATCTTTGCATGCTAGTTAAGCAGGATCTCAATTTTGCAGTTTAATGGTAAACCTCTTGAAAGAATTCTTTGGAAGCACTATGTTTAAAAGTGCATATACCTCTCTATACTGAGAGGTTGAATGACAACCAGAATATTTCCATTTCTAATTGTCTTAGAACTGTTCCAAATGAATTAAACCCTTTGTAAAACAAAGAAACAAAAAATGAAGCAAAGGATGGGCATTTATCAACATACTTTACCTATTGATCTTGGTTACTCTGGGTGCAGAGATGTAAATAAGAAGCAAAGGGAATTAAATTGTTGGCCCAAGAACAATAGGAAGCATCTTTTCTAAAAACATTAATTATTTTCTAACCTTGTAGACACTTCTCATTTCTACACCTAATGTTTGTTGTGGGTTCGTGTTGACTGAGTCGTAGTCATAATAGTAATAATATCAGTCCGTACTCACTAATAGCAGTTAGTTGTCATAATGCCACAGGTACTGCACTAAGCACTTTACATATGTTCTTTCGTTTAGTGTTCACAACCCTACGAGGTAGGTGACATTAATTTATCTATTTTTACGGATGATGAAACAGAGACTCAGAAAAATGAAACAAGCCAGCAAAGATCTTGGAGCCAGCAGCGTGATGGAGGATCTGTGTGAATCCCAGGCACCTGAGGCCAGAGCCCAAACCATGCTCCTCTGCTGTCCCAGCCTGTCTGGGCAGAGCAAGTCCTTGGCAATGCTTTATCTGCCAGGGCTAAAGTGAGCTTCACAGGAAAGACCCTGTTTCCATCTTGTTCACGATGACAGGGGCCTGGTATCTACATAGTGGGCACTTACTAAATAAAGAAAATATCTGAATCAATTAAAGTGTGCTCTCCAAGTGCCCAAATATGACAATGATATTGAGCCAGCGGTTCTCACAGTCCTCTTAGAAGTGGGCCTCTTCTAATTTGGGCTGATACAAATCCTATGCTTTTATTTTCTTTTAATTTATTTTTTTGGGCTGTGCTGGGTCTTCACTGCTGTGTGCAGCCTTCCTCTAGTTGTGGCGAGTGGGGGCTCCTCTCCATTGCAGTGCTCGAGCGTCTCATCGTGGTGGCTTCCCTCGTTGTGGAAGGAGCACGGGCTCTCCAGTGCCCGGGCTCAGGAGTTGTGATGAATGGGCATGTGGGATCTTCCTGGACCAGGGATAGAACCCATGTTCCCTGCATTGGTGGGAGGATTCTTGACCACTAGACCACCAGGGCAGCCTAACCTTGTGCTTTTAAAGGTCATACTTTTCTTTAAATTAAGAAAGAAGAAGAAAAAGCTTTCAATTTAGCACATAAACTTCTCCCCATCCATCCTAATGCCTGTGATTTAGGAAAATCCTGCTCTCTGATTGATCTTTTTTCCAGACTCCGATGAAATCAGGATTTAGTCTAAACGCAAAAGAGGTCTAATAAACTGATGCCTAATTTAATTAGATTAATTTAATTACACAAATACTTGTTGGGTGTTGACTGTGTCACAGGGCCAAAAAGACCATTGAAGAAGGAATTCATAGGGTCCGATCTCCATTTCAGGCCTGTTCATGCTGATCATGCTTGGGCACCTCTCTGAACTCTGTGCTTAGTGCCTGTGGAAATTACAATGGAGGGATTAGACCACCCTCTGGACAGGAGAATCTCGAAGGTTAGATCCAGGATACTCAACACCTAAGTGATAACATGCACTAATCACCCCTAGCTCCTGACAGGTCATAAACCCCTGGCTCCTGACAGGTCATAAACTTTCTGATAGTAAGCTTGGGCTTATCGACTATTAACCATTTGGAGTGTAACCTCAGGCTTATTGATTATCCACTGTTCTAACACATGATACTTGAATGATGGCATTATTGTGATTGTATTTACTTTTCCTTTGTTGATGTAAGTTCCGGGTGATTTGGGGTGGTGGGTTTAGACACGTACACATGGGTATAAAAGATCCTCACAAATGCTGGTCGGGGTCCTTGGCTAAGAGGAGACTCTGCCTTGGGCCTGCCAGTGTAATAAACTGCACTTCACTGTCTGCATTGTCCTTCTGAGTGAGTTTGCTTCATAGAGCGTGTAGCTACAACAATATGTAGATCCTGGGGAAGGGGAGATGAGAGTTGCCAGCCTGTGACAGCTCTACCAGCAACATCCAGTCCAGCCCTCTGATGACGGAAGTGTTCCGTGTTGGCTGTTCCCAACAGGGTAGTGACTGAGTAGCTACTGAGTACTTGAAATGTAGCTGGTATGGAATGAGGAATGTAGACTGAGGAATGGAATTTAAAACTTGTATTTAAACTTATTTCAATTGCACTTAAATAGCCAGATGTGGCCAGCAGCTACTATACTGGGGAGCAGAGCCCTAGATTTATAGACTTAGTTGTTTATTACCCAGGGTTCTCTTTGAGAATGCAGATTCTCTTGTCTTAAGGAAGTTTTGACGAAGTTGGTCTGGGATAGGGTTTGGGTATATAAAGCTCCACAGGGTGCTCTAAAGCACACCAAGTTTAAAAATTCCAGCCCCAGGCTATCCTGGGCTCTGCCCTGTCGGCAAGCACAAGCTCAGAGTGTCTGGCAGGCTCGTCATGTCGCTTGACTTGGCTTTGCTCTAAGTCACTCTGTTTCCTTCCTTTACCTACTCATCCAAGTGGTTCTGGAGGTGACCCCAAGCTCCAAGCTAATATTTAACTGAAGTCCAAAGTTGTATTTTATTCCTCTAGGTAGCTGCTGTGCCTAACACAGTGCCTGGCCTATAAGTCTTCTATAAATGTTGACTGAAACAACCCAGATATATCGCAAAATACATTTTCAACAATATTCCACTTAAGGAGACTGCCACTCCAGAGAACAAAGTCCACCTGAAACAGGTGTATGTATGGATGATGGACTGCAAAAAGCAAACACAAGAAAGCCAATGCACTCTTTAAAAGATTCATAATTTGACTACAGAAGGAAAGTTATGAAAAAAAGAGTTCTTTTGTCCAGAATCTCAGACTAAGGCAAATAAGACTCCTGCCTTCAAATTAGGTATCAGAGTGCACCACTGTTCTCCTTGCCATCTTTGAAAACTGCAATTATCCAAGACCATTCTGTACAGAAAATAACCTAAACAAAAAATGTCTAACCCTGTAACAAATGCCATAATTCTTTGTCTATTTCTTACAGATAAGGTTGAGTGTAGGGAACTTTCAGAAATTAAGAATTTTTGATGGCATTTGCTACATAGTGCCTAGGAGTGCTCAGCATTGAGGGGGCACTCAACATTGGTTGTTGAATGAATAAGCTTTTAGGTGCTATTGTACCTTAACTATTTTGTGTTTTAGGCATTTTAGTTGGCTCTCACCAAAAACATTTGTCATTTCTGGATCACACCCTTGGGTCAGATCTGAAATAAATTTAAGTTTATAAACCAGTAAAGCAAATTCATATTATGGTAGAAAAGGTAGAAATTGTTTTTGAGAACTCAGGAAATTATATTTCCCACCTAGAAGAAAGGGGAGGGAAAACATGTCAACTGATAATGCAACTCTTTAGAAGATAAGAGTAAACTCAGGCTTTGGAGCCAACAGTTGAATTAAAATCTAGTTCTACATACAGGAGCAGTGTGAGCATCCTTTCTTCATGGAGTTGTTAAAAGGCTCAAATGAACTGTCCTCCTTCAAAAAGGTATGTGTAAGTCCTAACTCCCAGGACCTCAGAGAGTGACCTTTTTTGGAAATAGGGCTGTTGCAGATGTTAGTTAAGATGGGGTCATATTGGTGCAGGGTGGGCCCCTAATCCAATGTAACTCGTGTCCTTATAAGAGAGGAGATGATGTGAACACAGGGACACATATAAAGAATATCATTGTTGTTCAGTCACTCAGTTGTGGCTGACTCTTTGCAACCCCTTGGACTGCAGTACACCAGGCCCCCCATCCTTCACCATCTCCCAGGGTTTGCTTAAATTCAATGACTATTGAGTCGATGATCCTTTCTAAACATCTCATCCTCTGCTGCCCTCTTCTCCTTTTGCCTTCAATCTTTCCTAGCATCAAGTTTTTCCAATGAGTCAGGTCTTTGCATCAGGTGGCCAAAGTATTAGAGCCTAAGTATCGGTCCTTCCAGTGAATATTCAGGGTTGATTTCCTTTAGGATTGACTGGTTTGAACTTACAGTCCAAGAGACTCTCCAGAGGCTTCTCCAGCACCACAGTTTGAAAGCATTAATTCTTTGGCACTCAGCTTTCTTGATGGTTCAACTCAAATCCATACACAACTACTAGAAAAACCACCACTTTGACTATAGAGATCTTTGTCAGCAAAGAGATGTCTCTGCTTTTTAATAAACTATCTGGGTTTGTCATAGTTGTCTAACTTCCAAGAAGCAAGTGTCTTTTAATTTCGTGGATGCAGTCACAGCCTGCAGTGATTTTGTAGCCCAAGAAAATAAAATCTATCACTGCCTATACGTTTTTCCCTTTATTTGTCATGACCATGATTTTAGTCTTTTTAATGCTGAGTTTTAAGCCAGATTTTTCACTCTCCTTACACCATCATCAAGAGGCTCTTTAGTTCCTCTTCGCTTTCTGCCATTAGAGTGGTATCATCTGCATATCTGAGGCTGTTGATATTTCTCCTAGCAATACTGATTCCAACTGTGCTTCATCCAGCCCAGCATTTCTCATGATGTACTCTGCATATAAGTTGAATAAGCAAAGTGACAATACAGGGAGAATGCCTTTTGTCAATAAAGGCAGAAATTTGAGTCATACAGCTGCAAGGCAAGGAACACCCGTTTGCCAGCAAACCTCCAGATGCTAGGAAGGGGCCAAGGAAGGGTTCCTTTGCAGGTTTCAGAGGGAGCATGACACTGCCAACATCCTGGATAGCTCAATTTCAGACTACCAACATCCCAAACTTAAACAGTAGACTTCCGGTGTTTAAGCCACCCAGGCCTTGATACTTTATTATCAGTCTTGAATATAATATAGTGTTCTTGCCTGGGAAATGCCATGAACAGAGGAGCCCGTGGGCTACAGTCCATGGGGTCACAAAAGGGTTGGACACAACTTAGTGACTAAACAATAAATTTGTGTATTAGCTACTTTCCTAATTATTTTTCCATGAATCCTTAATTTTATTTAAAGTGCTGACTCTCTTTACCCTCCTTCTCCCCACTACATACCTATGACCCAGAAACTAATTTTGAAAAAATGTGGTTTTCTGCCATTGCCTGTACATCTTATGGATAGGGAAGTACTCATTCTTAAATGCTCTGGTAAACTTGATGATCTTTACAGCTTCTTCTCTAGGATTTAGCAAGCAAGTCTAATGGTTATTCATGAACTCTCAGCTCTATGCCAAAATAATTTTTCCTCCAGTGTTTTGAAAGTCATAAAGCAGATACAGTTTGAAGAATTCTTGAACCTATTGTCTTTCTAATCCCTTTTAAACCTGAGATGCTATGACAGGCAAAGGAAGCTGGACTAGGATTTTGTTTTTTGGTTTTTTCCTGTTTACATCACTTGCAGGATCAAGAAAGTCTTTTTCTTTTTTTCCTTTCTTTGTAAGAAATGAGCTATTTGCATAACTGGAATCATAAAGTAGCAATTTAACATTATTGAATTGAGAAACTGACAGAAGGCTAAACAGAAAAAAACATGAACCAACAACTGGACTATTTTTATTGCTCCTTTTTAGTATCAGCAAGTGCAGTGACATAAAAATTACCATGAAATCAATTAATTTTAGTCTTTTTACAAGTTATTTTAATTCTCCTCCCATAACATGTCTATATAAAATAATTGCTTTGTAATTACCAACATGATTAAATGTTAAATAAATGCAAAATTCTTAGTTTGGCAGCCTTTATGTGCCCAGAAGGCTGTTTCATTACTTCTTTTTAAGAACTTCACAGTATATTACTTAATATTTTCACTGCACACATAGATTTCACCATGCCATGTTAATAAATGTTGCTTAAGGAGCCACCTGCTATAATGGTTCTTGATTATACTTTCAAAACTACAGATAGACCAATGAAAAAAATAGATTTATCATGGTTGGTTTTGAAAGTGGGAATATGCTGGCTGCTAATACCAACACTGTAGACTGCTGGATGCCAACCAAGTCAAGCAACTCTATTAGATTGTATCAGATTTTCTTTTGCTCCCAGCCTGAATGAGAGTTTAGTCTGGAACAACTTCTCAGCAAAAAAATGGCAAACATTTTCACATCCACATCAGAATATTTTTTGCATTTTTCTTTGCTCAGAGAATTCTGTACCACCTTTTGTTATATTTTTATATCCAGTAGTAATCTTTATTAGCTAACAGACACTTTCACAAAATTTTTATTTAAAAAATGAAAACACCCAATGTTCTTCTAAGGGGAGCCAATACTTTTAGATCTCATCTTGAGATATTTCTCTAAGAAATCTGACTGCTTAGAATTTGCCAACTAGGGGAGTAAATGCTATTAAACTTTATACTGAGAAAATGTCAAGAACATATCCCTTTCACACTGAAATGTCCCTGTAAAATTTGGAGACCGATATACAGAAGTATACATATCTTCAGTGTAAAAGTTCCTGCTACTCAAGGTTAAAGATTGCAGTGTTTGGGTGAGTGACAGTATGTGCCCTTCAATTTGACCGACCTTAAGCACACTGTATTTCTACAGACTGCAATATTTTTTAAAGAAGCAAAATAAAGCCATCTGTCCCCGAACTCTTAAAATAAATGTGGTTTCAAGTTCTTTCTCTTAAACTATTTTTATATGACTATTTATTCTAATAAGGACTCAAGGAGCTTGATTTTCTTCATCACTGGGAGAGGACAGATATAGTGAAAACAACAACAACAAAAAAAAGGTGCCTGTCTGTTCAAATGTTCCCTCTGAAGGTTGGAGGTGGCAGTGGCTCTCTACGGAAGAGTGCCAAGATGGTCGAAGACCAGAGGTGGGAGCAGGGTATACAGTAAGAGGGCAGCAGTGTGGAGAATGCTTTACCTGACATGGAGGCAAATGTGATTCTTCTCATTTTATAAATGAACTTTTAGGGCCCAGCGACTAAGTGACTTACTAGAATTCCCACAGCTAACTGGTGAAATAGCTGGTATTACACCCAAGTTTGTTAACATTCTTTTAAAAAAAAAAAAAGATGTCATTTTTAAAGCATTTGTTGTGATTTCTTTTTAAACATGTGTTTATTATTTATTTTGGCTGAACTGGCTCCTAGCTGTGGCTCGTGAGATCTTCACTGTGGCATACGGACTTAGTAGTTGTAGCATGCAGACTCTTAATTTGTAGCTGCAGACATAAGTGGTAGCTTGTGTGCGGGATCTAGTTTCCCAACCAAGGATCGAACCCAGGCCCCCTGTACTGGGAGCAAAGAGTCTTACCCACTGGACCCCTGGGCAAGTCCCCCAAGTTTGTTTACATTCTGAAGTCAGAACCCATTCTGTGAACCCGCTTGCCTCAGTGATCTTACTGGACCTCCAGTAAGTAGTGTGAATGCACTGCAGCAAACAGCAGGAACACAGAAGAAAACTAACTTTTAAAATAAAACCTTGGTTAACCAGAAGAGTAAGCTCAGGGAATCTGCAAATTCAAAGTTTTCTTAGAAAGCTTTTACTTTCCATCTTTAATATTCACTTTCTTGCCTTAGCTAAGGGTAGTTAATTTTTTGTTTTAAAGACTTCTTTTTCCCTTCAAGGCCCTGATAATGAACTCATATTAGAAAACTGTTTTTAAAAATCTAGACCCCTGGTTATTAACTTCTTTTCTTCCAATTTCCCATTTTCTCCTAAAAGTGGACTCTGGAGGAAAAATTTCTAGTTAATTAGGATTTCTTGTAATCAGGTTTTTAAACTGCTTTGGTAAATTAAAATTAGGTGAAAGCTACCTTCTTGAATTTGAAATAGCTTCTTATTATAGATTCTCCTTAATGCCAATGTGTTTGCCTATGTTAGTATGCATTTGCAATTAATGGTCCAATACACAAAGTGCTCAGATTGTCGATGACCTGGGCGCCATAAATCCACCAGAACACATTAGTGGGACGGTCCCTTAATTACACAGTTTAGGCTTTACGTAATCAATGGTGCAAAGGAATAGCTGAGAACATTAAAATGCCAGCAGGCATTGTAAATCATAATGCATTCCATAATCTCCTCAATTCATGTGTCTTACTAAGTTAAAAGTAAAAAGAATAGTTTTAGTTAAAGTCTATAATATATTGCCATCATAACCATTAAAATATAAAATAATTCAATGTTTATTATAAGATCATCTTTATTACTTTAGTAGTTACTTTTTGAACTTTAGATATAGGGATGCTATTTTTAATAAATCAAAATGAAAATTATCTCTTAGAAAGGTTGACTAAATAAGAAGGTTCTCTCTTTAATAAAATGCAGTACAAGCTTATCTATCTATCTAGGACTAATGTACACCTTACAAGCTTTCTATAGGGTTTTAAGTTTAAGAGTACACTATTTGTTCAACTTGTTATAACAGTGATGAAATAGATTAATGTTGGTTTATTATTACTTCACATTAAATTTAAATGAGGATAATGAAGACATAATTTGAACACAAGACCAGAAAATGAGAATTACTTTCCCGGAGAATTTTAAATAGTAAGCTTTGGCAACTTGGGATAAAACATGGACAGGTAGCTTAATTTTGCTTCAGGACTTTTATGTCTCAAAAATCTAACAAGCACCCATGTTAGCACTCATGAAAAAACTGTGGATTCAGAAGTATCACCACCAACGTGTGGCTGGCAATTAGGTCACTGTTCACTTCAAAGGAACAACAGAATGAATGAAAATAGTTGATTGGGAAGCTCTCCTGTGTAAGGCACTGTTAGGGGGCAGGCAGTGGGGGTGCTGGGCATCCTAGGTGGAGGTGAAGCTGTAAGCAAAGAGTAGTGTCCTGAGCCAATTGAGAGCACTTCTTTTCAAATCCAAATTTAGAGACACTGTGTTGTTAGCTTGAAACTGGTCATGCTAAGTGTACATCACAGAAATTGGCAAACCCTAGGAATCAGGATTATCTTACTGGAGATATGTTAAACATTTACATGGTGTTAAGGCACCAAAGTAGCAGAGGTGGAATAGGTACATGAGATCAGAACTACTTCATTATGAATGAGATTCAACATCTGCTAAGATAGGATGGTGACTGCAGCCATGAAATTAAAAGATGCTTGCTCCTTGGAAGAAAAGCTATGACAAACTTAGATGGCATATTAAAAAGCAGAGACATCACTTTGCCATCAAAGGTCCATACAAAGCTATGGTTTTTCTAATAGTCATGTACGGATGTGAGAGTTGGGATCATAAAGAAGGCTGAGCGCTGAAGAACTGATGCTTTCAAACTGTGGTGCTGGAGAAGACTCTTGTGAGCCCCTTGGACAGCAAAGAAATCAAACCAGTCAATCGTAAGAGAAATAGACCTTCAGTATTCACTGGAAGGACTGATGCTGAAGCTGAAGCACCAATACTTTAGCCACCTGATACAAAAAGTCGACTCACTGGAAAAGACCCTGATGCCAGGGAAGATTGAGGGCAGGAGGAGAAGGGGGTGACAGAGGATGAGATGATTGGATGGCGTCACTGATTTAATGGACATGAGTTTGAGCAAACTCCAGGAGATAGTGAAGACAGGGAAGCCTGGCGTGCTGCAGTCCATGGAGTCACTAAGAGTCAGACATGACTTAGTGACTGAACAACAAGATAAGAGTGGAAAAATCAAGACAGCAAAGAAGGGTGGTGCCTATCTATGCTGTTACTAAGTCACTCCAGTCATGTCCGACTCTGTGCAACCCCATAGACGGCAGCCCACCAGGCTCCCCTATCCCTGGGATTCTCCAGGCAAGAACACTGCAGTGGGTTGCCATTGCCTTCTCCAATGCATGAAAGTGAAAAGTGAAAGTGAAATCACTCAGTCGCGTCCGACTCTTCGCGACCCCATGGACTGCAGCCTACCAGGCTCCTCCGTCTATGGGATTTTCCAGGCAAGAGTACTGGAGTGGGGTGTCATTGCCTTATATGGAGGGCTTTTTAATGCTTCATTAAGAAGTATTCTCTCAATTTACTATCCTTGTCAGAGACCTAGCAAAAAATAGAAGGTACATTCAAAAGGGAGTGAATTAAAAAAAAAAAAAAATCCTAAAAGGGGACCATTTACAAGGCATGGACAAGGTTCAGATAAACTCACGAAAGATGGCCAAGCAGGCAACTGCAAGAAGCAGCAGCCAACAAGAAACCAGATAGCAATGGACCCACTGGGACAGTCCATACAATCCAATTCCCAGGTTACAAAACAAAGCAGAAAGGGTAGGGTGGATCCAGAGGGGTATGGAGAATATCCAGCACAATCTCAGTATCAGTGAGGACAACTAAATGTCTTTGCAGGGAACTATGGGATTATTTCTATAAATTCAGAAAGACTGACTCACCAGCTGTGTATGACAGGAGAGGGAACATGATGGATATGGGGAAACCCACCAAGAAGCACTTTGAGTAAGCTAAATGAGAGGTAATGAAAACTGGAACTGGGGTCGTGGTGATAGGAACAGGGAAGAAAAACCATATGTAGGAGGCATGAGAGAGCTATAAGTAGAGAGGTATCTATCAGATATTACATTGACTAGATGTGGAGAAAGGGGAGAAAAGAGTTACAGGTAATACCAAAGTATTGAGACTGGATGACTTTGAGATCCTGGCTGCAAAACAAGACAGGGCATGCAAGAGCTTATTTTGAAAGTGGGCTGAGTTTCCATTTGTGTGATTAGAAGGTGGGAAGAGAGAAAGGTCGGAGTACTTCTCCCTCTGGTCTACTCACACTGGGCCAGTGTGTAGTGACTATGTTCCTCTGCAGAACACTGTGGTATCCTCTCATATAGCCACAGCTCATTTCGGATCCAAACCATTGCCTCCTCTTGACCCTTCAATGATGCTGTGATTCTTTAGGGGTGAAAATATCCAGCAGATATTTGAAAATATAGGACAGGAGTTTGCAAGTGAGGTTATGGTCAGAGAGAAACTTGAATGTTTTTTTTTTTTCATAAAGGTTTAGTATAGAAGACTTAAGATCTCAAGAGGTATGGAGAGAAAAGTAGAATAATAATAAAAGGGTTCAGGGAAGCCAGAGATGTTCTGCCATAAAGCACAGTACAAATAAAAAGGACAATGGCATCTCGCTGAAAAACAAGTGACTCTATCTCCATCATCTCCTTTGATAACTGTTTGGTGATAGTGTCTGAATTAAGTTATATGTCAATATAAAGATGGAGCTAAACAAATTATTACCGGGCAGCACTCTAACTCAGTATTGAAGTGATCTCTGTATTATGAACCATAATAATTGAGATCAGGCAGAAAAGTATCTCTCTCCACGGAGGACAAATCAATAACAACTAGGTTTTATGGTCATTAGCACCCTAATGAAATTACTCACCATCTAAATATCTTAGACAATCTTGCACAGTCAACACCAGTCACCTCTTTCATGTTAACACCGGCCAGATGTGGCTAAGTGCAACTTTTATAATGGAGACCATGAACAAGAATGATATTCTACATGGAAAATATTTGCATACCAAGCAAGAGGAGTTATTTAAATGATGCTCCTAAACCAGTACTTAAAATTTTATAACTATGGGGAACACAGTTGATATGTTGTTAGTTAGCCAGTGTCTTAACCAGAGGTTCATCTGCAATAAAGGGACATGTATTACATCTACAGTAAAGGGGTAAAACAGGCAATGGAAAGCAGAAAATAAAAGAGGGTATATTAGTTTAGTGGGCTTCCCAAGTGGCTCAGTGGTAAAGAATCCACCTGCCAAGTAGGACATGCAGGTTCAATCTCTGGATTGGGAAGATCCCCTAGTGAATGAAACGGCAACCCACTCCAGTATTCTTGCCTGGGAAATCCCATGGACAGAGGAGCCTGGCAGGCTACAGTCCACAGTGTTGCGAAAGAGTTGGATGTGACCGAGCAACTAAAAGACAACACTATGGCCTGCTCTCACCAAAAGGGGAGAAGTTAAGAGGTGGAGAAGTTAAGTAACATGCCCAAGACCACTCAGAAAGGAAGGAAAGCCCTTCTTACCTTGTGCCTTTTTAGCTCTTAGTCTGGGCATGTCAGTCCAAATATGTCAGGCACTGGCATGCCACTCAACTGTCGTTCCTGCAGTTCATCTCTCCAGGAATTCAAGCCTTCTGCTGTCTTCTTTCCATGATTAAACTCAACACATCCCATTCCTTCTGTACATAATGCTAACTCTACCTTTGCAGAACTTCATAATAGCCTGCCTTGTCTGAATTCCAGTGTACTTTACAGGAAGGGGTAAAGGAAGGTGAGACTAATTTCCCTCCATATTTTGTTCTATTCTAAGCCTCACTGGTCTTCTCTCTTGTTTCTCAAACCCATCAAGCTTCTTCTAACATCCAGGTCCTAGCTTACAAAGATCTCCCCTGCATCCTTTTGCCTGGGTGATTTTCACTTACCCTTGAATTTTTGGTTGAAATGTCACTTTTTAAGGAGGTCTTCTCTTAGAAGCCTCCATGGCATGTTCTATTCTGGCCTCTTAAACTTCTCTTTCACTGGACTTGACAGAGCCATACTTTTACATTTCCTTGTGTGGTAATTGGATTAATGCTTTTATCCCCTATCAGAAGGCGAGCCCCACATGGGAAGGGACCACACTTCATTTGTTCTGCTCACCACTATATCCCCAGATATAATGCATGCGAGAGTGGGCCATAGTGTTGCTGTTTAGTTGCTCAGTTGGATCTAACTCTTTTGTGACCCTATGGACTATAGCCCGCAAGGCTCCTCAGTCCACACACAAAGATCTGCACCGAGACAGAGGTGATGCTGTTAGTGTCTGTCAAGTGACTGAAGTGAATGACTGTCATCTTCTAAGCATTACAGCAAGAGCTTGCCCACGTGTCCTCATAGCAACCCTGTGAGATCGCATCATTCCTCTGTTCCACAGATGAGAGAACTTGGGGTGGGGGTTCAGCAAATAAATTCAGTCTTTTAACCAAGATCACTCAGCTAGTATGGGATAGAGTTGAAATTCAAAACTAGACCCATCTCCTCCAAGCCCCTTTTTCTGTTGTTATGGAATTTCCACAGATGATCACTTAATTATTTTGTCTTGTTTCTATTCATTCTATCTCCCCAGTGAGTCTCAAAGCTCATTTGGGATGGAATAGCACCTTGTACATTGTTTTTCATCCCCCCACATCACCCTGCTAATAGCACTTGATATTCTACATGCATTGAATGAATACTTTTTGATTAATAGTACGTTCTTGGCATTAATAACATAAAAGCGTCCCCAAATGAATTCAGCTTTCTGTAACAACCTGTCTAAAATAGTGATGTACTAACATGTGTGAGTATAATACAGGTTTAAGAGCTACTAATTTCTACCAAACTTTAGGAAATAATTGTTTTTCAATTATTTGAAAGAAACAGCATGGCAAAATGAAATGGACATATGATACGGAAATCCCTTTCCTCTTTCATTCGCTGAATATTTGTGTGTTTCCATGTGTACTCTTCTGGGTGCCGGGGACGTAAGGCCGAGGAAGTCATAGTTTTTCCCTCAAGGAGCTGTTGGATGGAGGGGGTGGTATCACAGTGATGTAAATAAATAATCTTAAATTAAGATAATCTATGCTTGAAGAGAGGACAAGGAAATGTGGGAAAAGCAAAGACAATGTGACTAGCTCAGCCTGAAGGGAAAACCAGAGTTAAAAGCACCTGGTCCTAAACACTAACTGGCTGTGAGACACTGGACAAATTCTTTGTGTCAGGTTTTTTCCTTATCTTTAAACTGGGGATAATACCTATGTCCCACAGTTGCTATGCCCTCCTCTCCACACACTTAGAAAAAGCTATTTGTTGGCAAGAGTAACCAGAGGTGACTAACTGGGTGGCACTGGCTCTCTGTCCCCAGTGGCTAAGAGTAGTAGTATCTCCATTTACCTGTAAATACACCCACTTACCAGTTGGGAAGCTCTGATTAGAAGGATGAGACAGACAATAAGGTTCTCTGCATATAGTTATTATTTCCAGCCCTCATAGAATTCAAAGAAAATGAGGCACTTAATAGTATTCCAGCCCTCCCCTTCATGTATAAAGTAGAAACCGCTAGCTGAAACCAGGTAGAGCAGCTTAAATCATAGCAGCTTTTTCCTATGTCAGTCGACCAAGGGTCTCCTTAAGAGTTTGGCTAGACTGGTACTTCCTCTTTGCGACTGACCTGCTCCCAGGAGGACTTTTGGTTACAGTCCATTGGATTTTAATCTGGTCCCAACCAGAAGTTTTGCAGTTTAGTCAAGAAACAAGAAGGTAAACATTACAAAGAAGGTGAGTCAAAGAATCAACAATAATAATGATAGCAGCATGAGTTATTATCTTAACAGTGGATCCTGTAGAGTTAGAGTTGAAGCTTTTGGGTCTGTTAATTGTAAGTTTTGAATTCAGTTCCTCTTTGGGGGAATGATAACTCTGAACTGTACCTTATCTCTCTGGTTAGAAAATCTGATTTTAGGAATCCCAGCTTAGGGATATTATAATATTTTCAAAGAGAGAAAAGGCAGAATGGATACAAAGCACAATCTAGAAACAAAAAAAAGGCTCTAATGTATTCATCTGTTTGCCAGTTCTTTCAAAGTATTGTACATCCACTGACTCAAGATTTCTTTCATGTCTGGACAAATGTAAGCTCTCTTGGGGTCCACCACAAAAGGTGACAACTGTGTGTATAATCAACTTCGCAAACATCTAGTCTGAATCTTCTTGTCTCTTAAAATACCTCCACTTGACTACAAAAGAGAATCCACACACTATAGCAGTCAGAATGCCGGGTCCCTATATAATAATACCACTATGACCCACTGCTGCTATTTACAATGTACTTATGTCGGTCCAAGAACTGTGCAAAAGGCTTTAGACGCATGATCTCACTGAATGAGTCCAGTGATTCTGTAAGGCAGGCCTATTATTATCCCCATTTTACTGAAGAGGACACCGAGGCTCACTGATTTCACTCCAGGTCACAGAGCTAGGATGCAGTTTTGAAACCAATTCTTCCCAACTCTAAGCCTGCCTCGTTATCCACTCTCTTAGCCCTGCCTTGGGTTATACATCCTGTAACACTATGACAGGGACTCACATTGTTTTTGATGCATCACTTGCACACCAGCAGGATCTCTTAAAGCAAAGCAGTCTTTTGAAGCAAATCTCAAGTAGTTTCTAATGTGGAAAGCAAACTCAATACTTTTCATAATATTCAGCAATCTACTTACCTCTGCAAATATCGAATAACTTTTTTTCACAACTAATCATTTTACTTCTTTTTTATGTGTACCATAAAAATGTTTTTCAACTTTTAGAAACCTTCTAAATTTAAACAGATGAAACAACTCAATACGCCATGTGATGGTAATCGTTAGGAGAATGCAGTCTTTAAGTATGCATTTTCAACCACTTAAAATTACTTATTTTAAATACATTTTAGAAGCATGATGTTATAAAGAATAATTCAATGATGATTGGTTAAATAAAAACATCATATTTTAAAATTTAAAGTAATAAATAAATACATCATTTTATTTTACATAAACCCTTAATAATGGAATTATAGAATTTTTAGAGCCAGATGGGCTATGAAACTAGGCTAGACCAATCCTTTTGTTTTTCAGCTGCAATTAAAGAGAAAGAAACACAGCCAAGGACTTTTACAGTGCAGTTTCAAAGTCAGACCAAGTTCACATCCCTGCCCTGCCACTTACCAGCTCTAAGATGTCATTTGTCATCCAGAGCCAGTTCTTGAAAGTGCCCTGCTTAGAAAGCAGGACTTCTATAAAACTGAGAGCTCAAATAAAGGACTCTCTCCTCTAAAATATATATATATTCTATTCATTCATTCGACATATCTATTGAGTACACACTAGTTTGTGGCCTTGGGCAAGTTACTTAATTACTTTGTCCCTTAGTTTCCTGAGTTGTAAAGCAGGTATCTACATTATAGAGTAATTGCAAGGATTAAATGAATGAATGCAGGTAAGGGATGTGGGATGGTTCTGGGCATACCGGAAAGGCACAAGAACGTTGGACATGTTTCTCCTAACTGCTTCATTTTATATTAGGTAACATGGTAGGCCCTGGGGATATAACTTGGGAGTCCTATATAATATTTTCTTCCTAAAAACTGAAGTATCTCACTTGCATGGAGTGAATCTCTCATTCCATTGCTCTATCTTGAGGGTGAAATCACTTGGAAATTTCTTTAGTAGAGTTTATTTGGACAGTGTTATTCTTCAATGCACAGAGAGAACACTGTCCCACCAGCATTTGCCCACGTACTTTCTGCTTTTCCTTTAGATGGCTTTGAAGGGACCCAAGTTTTCCACCCAGTCTCCCAGGTGAGAAATGACGGGTTTGTGAGTATGTACAGAAGTTGGCTGGGATTCCAGAGATAGACTATCCCTGTAGGACATAGCAAAGCTAACTTGTCCTCTGGGAATTTAAACCTGACGTGTAGTTCTCTTAGTAAAGAACCATAATCAGCTGGAAGAACAAGCAGAGAATTCCAGTTAAGGCCACTTCAGTGTCTCCAGCGGTTCTATCATGGTTGGATAAGTTAATATAAATTCCATTAGTGTCTTGGAAACTCTCAGGTCATAGCTGAAGGCCTACGTAACTCTCACTCATGATCTTGGAAATCACAGAATTACAAAGATGAGAAAACCCGGAACAGTCACACAGTTCCTCAGTCTTCCTTGTCACAAGAAAACATTACACCATTCCAGAGAAGTGAGAAGTAGTTATATATTTAAAACCTTGAGAGAAGGGTCTCCCCAAAACTCATTTTTAATGTGCCAGTCTTTTGGTGGCTCAGACTGTAAAGAATCTGCCTGCAATGCAGGGCACCCAGGTTTGATCCCTGGGTCGGGAAGATCCCCTGAAGAAGGGAATGGCTACCCACTCCAGTATTCTTGCTTGGAGAATTCTATGGAATTCTCCATGTAGCTCTCCTGGTGGGCTACAGTCCATGGGGTCACAAAGAGTAGACACAACTGAGCGACTAACACTTTCGCGTTCTTTTTGCTTTTTTATTAAAAGCAAATACAGAAACTTCTTGGTATGAAATCTAATATGTCATCCCTGTTATATGTGGGTGTGGAAGTGTGTGTATGTATACACTGGTCATTATTCTCAGAGAGAAAAGTAAAAATAATCCTGCCAAAGGAAAAAAGCAAAAGCAAAGGCAGAAAACCACACTACTACTGCATCTCTTTTCCTAGGGAGACATCCTCAATTCTGTCCACATATTCTGGGTTATGTCATTTTCTTACCCTAGCATCACTCTCCTATGAGCCTTTCTTCCAAGCTTGTCACAGTATTTTTTTAAGCTTTTAAGGTCAACTTGAAATAAAATATTAGAAAAAGAAATATTAGTCCTTAGGTGTCTGGGAAACCCAGCTTAAGTTTCTCTGCATGATACATTATAATTAAAACATCCCAGATCTTTGCTCTCTTTGGTAACCCAAGAGCTAGAATGCTGAGTCACTGTCATATTATTACCTGTTCTGACTTCATGGTCCAGGAAGTAGCTTCAGTGTGAATGTGAAAGGCACGGGGTCTGAAAGAGGCGAGGAGGTGGGTCTTACCCCAGCTCTGTTGTTTCCTTAGATGTGTGACCTTAGACAAACTGAACTTGCATTATGAAGAAGAGCCTTGCAACCCTACTTCTTTTATAGATAAACCTTAGAGAAATATTAAATGACTTGTCCTAGGTCACATTGAATCTTTCCATGGCTCTGATTCATTAGTTATTTAAAAAAAAGAGAGAGAGAGAAGGAATGATAATATTTGGTGTCTCAGAATGTTGCAGGTTAAATGAGATACATATTTAAGGACTCTGCTGAATCTGAGGTTCTGAAACATGAGGCATTATTCACTTTGTCAGCCACATCTCCTCTTTAAGCAGCTTGTACAGCCCTATGTTTCTTGTCACTGACACTCAGTTTCCAGCCTCCTCTCCTGATGACTCAAGGCACTCTGAATTCTGAGTTCTATAAGGAATTAACAGCTCTGTCCCCAGTGTAGACTTCTTGAAAATTTAAGGCTTGTACCCTCTTTCAACCAACCATCCAACTCATTTATGTTCAGTAAGGTTAGGTCTAAAATTGTCTCCTGCTGAGTATTGGTGTTCCAGGTGATAGCCTGTTCAGGGAATGAATCAGAATGTTTCTTAAAGCGTTTGCTGGCAGTCAAAATTTGAATGAAGGCTTCTACTTCTGTACAGATTCTGTAGCTCACACTTTCCCGTCACAGAATGCTTTATTGCACTTGCCAGTCTTCTTTCTGTCACCTGTACTAGACTTAAACTCACCAGAGCAGGATTCCTTAACCTCTGACTGACATGTGGAACAGATACTGTTCCGCTGTGGAGGGCCTGTCTGTTCATTTAAGGATATTTAACATCATCCCTGACTTCTAGCCAGTAGCAGCCCCCATCCTCAGTTGTGACAATACCTGACAAAAATGTCTTCAGATGTCCCCTGGGGGTGAAGGGGCCAAATCACCCCCAGTTGAAAACTTCCATGCTAGATCTAGCCAAGTGCCTTTTCATACTGGGCATTCAATTAATACTTGACGATTACGTGACTGATGGCAACAAAATGCTTATGATGATTTAGTGTACAAGCTGCAGAAAAGTCTAGCTAATTTCTTTTGGTTTTAGTGCCTAGCACACATCTGGTGCTCAGTATATGTTTAGTAGGTGAACAAGTGTTCTGTAATCCTAAACAGCTCCTGTATACCAAGTAAAATTCTTTCCCTCAAAAGAATCCAAGTGAGGTGCTGGGAAATTGTCCTGTGGTGGGAGGGGTGCGGGGATTTTTAAAGAACAAAACAATCTCTTAAACTGTGGGATTAGGAACCAGGAAGATCACCTTCCTGTGTCCCCCAGACCTTAAGCTCTCTGTTTCATCATGACATATAGGACAGAAGTCACCTTCTTTGCAGTGGAAATACTAGAAACATCTACTAGTGTGCTTGGATCCTTTAAAACACAACTTGGCTAGGGACGCAAAGCACCAGGAGGGATGCAGGACATCCAGAAGGTCACACATTCAGTCATTAGTGTCAGAGCTGGGAAATGAGCCTGCGCCTTCCTGATTCCCTGTCCAGTACTTGATTACAGTGATTATTATGGATGCAAATTAAGACTTATTACTATTGTGAAATAACAATGCAGGTTAATGATATTCTTTATTGCCATGCTAACATTTTTTTTTCTAGAGGGGAAAATTATAGGCATGAAACCAATTAAGCAAGCTTTCTTTCTTTGTAAAGCTTTCTTAGTTTTCCTACATGAAGATTCTCTCTTTGTGCTTCCTACTTAATATTGCATGCTGACTTTTTTTTTTTTTTTTTTTTGTCTCCTGGGCCTTCCTGAGATGGATGCTAATACTTGAGCTGTCCATTTTTCCCTATATGAATCAAAAATGACCATGTTAATACATTATCTCAAAGGGCAGTCATAAATAGGAGTAGCAAATATTTTGAAATGAATACTTAACAGACATCCTTCAGTAGAGGTTAAGCATTGTTGGAAATGCCTCCATTAGAAATCTTTGCTAGTCAGAGGCTTGCATTTGCCTCTTACTGGATCTTGCTGTAGAATGACTGTCCTCCCATGAATGAAATGATGGCTCCAGAAATGGACAACAGATTAATCTATGTATTCCTCAAACTTTACGCAGTTGTCCTTTACCCCCAGGTCTACATAATATTTGCCACAAAAACCTTTCATGTAGAAGAATGTCATGTCACATGTATATCGTTAATGTAACTATGGTGACCAAAAAATGCCACCAGAGTGTCTGTTTCATACACAAATGAGGGGGCAGCTGTGGAGTCCACATGTCTGCCAGTGGTATAATAGATGTGAGCGAGGATGGCCTGGGTCAGAAAATTACCAGTCATTTATATTAATCAGAGCTTTCAAATAACATTTCAACCCCTGAGCTACGAAGAGTGTAAATGGAAGGCAATAAGCCACTGTAAAAGCAGTTTTCACGCCTCAGTTTTTGAAACTAAATGTCATAAATAAAGGCAGTGGTATCTTTGGAGGGTACCCCCAAGTCAAATTTGACAGATCTCCAGTAATGTATCAGTGCAAGTTTAAGCCTAGTTTCTTTGCATCTCAGGACGATTTTCAGTGTATTAAGTGTAAAGGTTGCATCCAAGTTAAATGTTTATGTTAGTTGTGGTATTGAGGGCACAACTTCCACAAACCTTTTAGCAATCTTATTATTAGGGTAGTCAGTCCTTCCAGCTCTATTCACCTAACCTTGTCAGATACAAATGAGGAAACTAGGGTTTGCGGGGTTAAGAAACTGATCTAAGATCACCTGGCTATGATTAGATAGCTGAGTTACCAGCTAGATAACTGATAAAACTGCTAATAATATTCTACTTTTGTTAGACCTTTTGAAAATATTCTAAAAGTAAAAAAAAAAAGTAATATATAAGCCTTCATATTGTTTCTTAAAAAAAAAGTCTGAACATGAAATGGCATAAATTTTAATTATTGAATAAAATGCTTAACACTTCTGTTGGCATAGCATTGTTTAGTTGCTAAGTCATGTCTGACTCTGGCAATCCCATGGACTGTAGCCTGGATTATAGCCCACCAGGTTCCTCTGTCCATGGGATTTCCCAGGCAAGAATACTAGCATGGCTTGCCATTTCCTACTCCAGGGGATCTTCTAGACTCAGGGATCAAACCCACATTTCCTGCATTAGCAGGTAGGTTCTTTACCACTGAGCTACCAGGGAAGCCCAAGATTGTCCATAAAATCTGAAAATATATACTATATGATTGTATTGTATATTATAATTGTAATGTCAGTAAACAATTTATTATGCATTTGTCTGTTTTGAGACTTGGATACTACATCCAGTGATGGATCCATAAAGTAGGAAAATGTGAGTGAAAGAAACTCAGTCATGTCCGACTCTTTGTGATCCCATGGACTATACAGTCTGTGGAATTCTCTAGGCCATAATACTGGAGTGGGTAGCTATTTCCTTTTCCAGGGCATCTTCCCAATCATTGCGGGAGGATTCTTTACCAGCTGAGCTACCAGGGAAGCCCAAGAACACTGGAGTGGGTAGCTTATCCCTTTTCCAGCAGATCTTCCTGACCCAGGAATCGAACTGGGGTCTCCTGCACTGCAGGCGGATTCTTTACTAGCTGAGCTACAAGAGAAGCAAGTAGGCAAATAGTAGTATGATAAAACAAGAAAATTTAAAAAGCAAATTTTATCTAAGACTTATACAACAAATGGTTCCTTTGGTCACTAAAGTACTGAATTTTACATATAGGGTTTAACTTTTGTCTCTATTCTGTACTTTGAGCCAAAACAAGAGAGAATACATGTTTTTCTGACTTTATCTATATAATTATAAATTCATCCTGAATAAAATATTAATCAAAACTCTATTCATGAGTTAAAGATACTTCCATTGTTCCCAGAAACCAAAATATGATTATGATTCTGAAATAGAATTTGCTTTATCTCCAGATTGCCTTAACCCAAAATAGATGTTCAGCATAAAAATTTTGAAAAGTTATAAATACAATATTTGAGCAACCTTACATTAGTGCTCAAGTGAATCATTCAAAGAACTATTATTTTGTAGCTTAAAAATAATCTATAAGAAAGTATTATGAAAGTCTAGTAAAAAAATGACATCCAGGTTCTATAATTTACCACATTTTACTCATGGTTTATGGTTTGTTTATGGTGGCATAAAAAGGTCTACCATTCTGATTATTTAAAATCACACCCAAGTGGCTTGGGAAGTAGCAGTATAATTCTGCAAAGTCAGATTTTTCTTAGTACCTACTGGGTTCATTCCCATGATTATAACTGCTTTAGAATATGTGATAATTGTTCTAACAGTTCAGATCAAAAAGCTAGCTTTAACAGGTTTGAACCAGAGAGAAATCAGCGGTTGTATTTACCCCGGCTTTTGGGGAATTACAGAGATTGTGCAGAACTACCTATGTTACTGTTCAGAACCAGAGTATGTGGTTGGATCTGGTCTAAGGTTTTAAAATATTAGCAGAGTGATACTTTAATAATAATAGGTACTTTATTACTTTTATTTACCAAGGAATAAGCCCTAATTTTCCCTTTCATTAGACTTGTGGAACAAAGATCTCACACAGCCAGGATAACAGCCAAAAAAATTCTCACCCAAGATGAGGCTTTGGTCATTTTAAAGTTATCACATTTGTTTCAAAAATATCTAGATGATAACTTTACAATAAAATGGCTTATTTTCTAGTTTAGAAATGCCAACTGCATTTTATAGGTACCCTTCAAGTCCATAATAAAGACAGAATCCCAGTCGTAAGTCACATAAGGGTTTATTATAATGATTTGTAACTTTCTGACTTCTAGATAGCTCTAAGACAGAAAAATGTAATCTTGGCTATAACCTTTTCTTACTTAAATTTGACTCAGTTCAATTTTCCCCTTCTGGGAAAGTACTGTGTTATGTGTTTAAAAAAAGTCACTGAACCAGCAAAAATAACTTAAGAAATCAGGTAAAATAGCAAACTAACATCTGTTACCCATTCCCTAAACCCATCCCACCCCACTGAGCTTCAAAACAACATTGTCTCTCTATCTCTCTCTTTTTTAACTTGTATTTTAATGTCCTTTACAGTGAATATATAGAATACAGGGGCAAATGCTGTTCAGTGAATAGGTTCTTCTTCCCTTCAACAGTGATTGAAGCTGACAAAAGACAAGGCCACTGGTTGGCTTGTCAGTAGGTATGATCCCTGGGACTCACATGCAGACTACACTGCCTGCCTTTTGTTCAGCAGTTGATCAATGCCAGGAGGTGAGCAGTGCAGTGGTCTGTTAGCTAGTCTTAGACAAGACAGACATTTCTCTGTTTGGGGGTCCATTGCATGAGTGCCTCCCTATTCACTGTTCTGTCCTGTGGCCCTAAAGCCCCTCAGGCGACTAGGAGTGTGATGGTTTCATCACCTGCACTTCTACAAGTTTGGTGTTACTGAAATGATTTTGACTGGACTACGGAGATCTTCCTGTCAGTCATCTACAACTATCTTCAACTATATTGTATATCCCTGAGGATGGTGAGCCTGTGCGAGCAGGAGGTGGGGTTACTAAAAGGAAAAGAGAAGAAACTCTAAATAAAAGTTGAGGGGTGAATTCAGAAATTACTTCAAACCACCAGAAGTGGAATTAAGTTACCTTTTGCTTCATTTAACATTTGTCCTCACTAGCTCAGAACATCCAGCTTGAATATTGCACAAAAACACACAGCCAGGTAAAGAGCAAGCAGTTCTTGGAGCTTTCAGTACAATCACACTCAGAGATTTTGGCTCTTGAATAAAGGTGTCAGCAAGCCTTGGAATTCCCAAAGAGAAAAATTCACTGAGCCTTTATTCCATTTTCTTAAGGTCTATTGTTAACTAAAGACTCCTTGTCTTTTCAAATTCCTTCATGTGAATGGATGAGGCCAGACATCTGCCAGGATTTGCTCACATTTGCATGCAAATCAGAGACTTAGGGACACACATGGCCCCAGAGCCAACAACACCACTTTTTAACTGTAGACTTACACAGATCAAAGGACCTTCCTGAACTTTCCAGTCCTCTAGTGCTGGCTTTCAAAAAATAATCGGCATATTTGAGTAGTGTTAATGCTTTTTAGGCCATGGAGGCAGAGAAAATTGCAAAACAAAACATGCTGTGTTTTCCAAATATCCTACAAGCAAAAAGCTCTCAAGTCAGCAATACCTGTCCCCTCAATGAATTCCATTTTCTTTATTATCTGGGTCTGGGAATGAAGATGCTAATCGAGGTGTGCGATTTAGAGAAGGGTCTATTTTCCTCAACTCTTGGCCTGTGGGGTTCGAGAGTTGAGTGAATGTCTCAAAACCTTCACACCCCAGTAATTCATTCATTCGGTTCCAGGCGCTATGGCTACAGGGGTGAACTCAGCAGGCAAGGTCCCCCTCTCTCTCCCGAAGGCGGTACTACCGGCCAACCTCCCAGTACCAGTATCCAGGCCAGCTTCCTCACAACCGTCCTGGGACAGGTTTTCCCACCAGTACCGGGTGCGCCGAGCCCCTCCAGCTACTCGATCTTTCCACCCTACCTGGGCCTACCAGGCAGGGGCTCCCCTCGGTGGAGGCAATCGCTGCCGGGCCCTGGGAAGTGCCGAGTAGGCGGCTGCCCACACCCCTCTCCACGCAGCACAAAAGACGCCCGCTGGCAAACTTTCCTCGTTATCCACCCCGGCCTAGCCGGGAACCAGCACCGGCTCCGTGCCTGGAGCGGTCGGAGGTTTCCCAGACATTTCTGCATCCCTGGCAAACCTCCTGAGGCTGCCACCCTTTCTGGACTCAAAACGCGACGCAGGGTGAGGTCTTTCCCCACTTAGACCGCGCGACAGCTAAGTTGATTCTTTGATTGCTTTCACTTCAGTACCTTCAAGTGCTTTGTGAATTACGCCCCTTACCCTTTTGCCGAAAAGGCCACCGCCAAGACATCCTCTCTCTTTTCTCTTTCCACAGCTTGCCACCTTCTTTCCCCTTTTCTTAGCCCTCTTTCCAACTCCCCGGGCCCCTTCCGACTCCGGCTGCATTCCTCAGTTCAGATTCCAGCAGCCCTCCTTCTTCCGGATCCCTGGGCATCACCCTCCCCACCGTCGGTCCCGGGAATCTAGCGAGTTCGCCCCCTGTCACTGCCTTTTGCTCATTTCTGTTCGGCCTTCCTTCCGAGTTACCGTTCTCTCCGACCCCACTGATCCCCCCCCCCCCCCCCCCCCCCAGGAGGTTACTAGATTCCCGCTCCCCCGGATCCGTCATTTCCCCCAGCTTCATGAGCCGCGCCCCCTCGTACCTCTTAGGCCCGCGATCTTGTCCCACGGTTCCCCAGACCTTTCTCGGGCCCTCCAAGCCACCAAGTTTGCCTTGACTTCCCCTCGCTGCCGCCCACATCTCCCGCCGCTGCCCGGCTGAGCGAGCGCACTTACCCCGAGGCCCGGCTGGCAGGGGTGTCGGGGTGCGCACGGACCAGGCACCGGAGGCGGCAGCAGGAGGAAGAGGAGAAGGAGGAGGACCGGCTGAGCGGCACCTCCCTCCAAACCCACAGGCACTGACTCCTTAGGGGGCTCGCGGCAGAGCACCAAGACGCAAAGCGAGGCAGTAACACGAGCAACAGCTGCTGCGCGGGCCTGGGCTCAATCCGGCTCTCGGGGGCCGGGCAGAGGCAGGCAGAATTGGGATAAAGGATAGAAGCGGGATGCTGACAGCGGCGCGAGTGTCCAGGTCCAAAGGAGGGCGTCCGGGGCGCCTAGGGATGCCACCGCGCGGATGCTGCTACCCGCGCTGACGCCGGCGGCCCCTCTCCCCGCCCGGAGGGCGCTGCAGGCGCGGGCGCACGGGCCTCGCTTAGCTCGCCGGCTAGCTGCCGGCGCCCTCGGTGCGCCCCGCTTTGTGCTCCCCGCAGCCGGCGTGCACCTGGTGTAAGCAAAAGCGGTCAGCTGATGGGCTGCACTCCCATTGGCTGCTCCACGATCTCCTCCCCTCCCGCCCGACCCCCTCCCTGGCCTCCCCCTCCGGTCCTTCTGCCCCCCCACACCACCCCCGACTCAGCCCCGAGCTGGGCACCATCTGTAGCCAGCCCAACAAAAGCGTGACGCCGTGGGTCTCGGGTGGCTCGGCCTCCCTGAGTCGCCGCCGCGGCCGCTGCAGGGAGCAGCGGGCCACCGTTTTTTGTCTAGCGAACGACAGGCAGCGGCTGGGTTAGGCAGGCAAAGCACATTGCCGTTTCTTAGCAGAAAAGGTACAAAAAAAAACAAGGCGAAAAACCCTTTCTACCAGCCCACCTAGGCACAATGGAGCCGGACTTCCGTGCAACATGAATTTTGGGCTTCTGGGACTGAGAAGCAGACCAGTTCAACCCAGGAGACAGCTAAGTCTCGGTGTGAAACCTGACCCTTGCTCTTAAAGTGAATGGAGATTTCTTGGGCTGTGTGCACACACCTGGACTTATATGCACAGGGAACTGGTCTGTGTCCTTGCCTCAGAAAGAGACCGTTATGACACTTAACTGGATGGCGAAACAGCTTCTTATTTAGGGACGCTTTCAGAAAAGGTTTCTGAAACTTCTTAACTAAAGCTCTCTGATTTGTTAGGTGTGAAAGTTGTGTTCAAATAAACGAAGGATTGAGAATGCAGTCTGTTTGAAGTGGGGGCTGTCAGAGAGCAAGGTGGAAACTTGGTTTTTGGAAACTGCGCATGAACCTGAGTTTCATCCTCCAAGTGGGCGCCTTGCAACCAGACTTCAGAGAAGCCCTTAGTACTTGTTACTGATTTAAGCTGGAGCATTATTAACCCCTCAGTGCCAAGTGCTTCTGGCAAGAGAATATGACCACATTTCTTTGTGAATGTCCAAGTTTAGAACTTCCGAGGAATTTGGAAAAATAAATTCATTATTACAGTATCATCTTTTCACTCCCTTGAAAATATGGTATGCATTTAATAATAGTCATTTTTTATCTTGATTCCTATAGCATTCCTTGATGTCTTTCATAGATGCCTGATGAATATTTGATACTCTCAAATGTCCATTTACTTTCTTTTATCCTGAAACTGTCATATAGATATCAGTGGGTCATAGTGTGCCTTAAAAGGCTCGAGGGAAAGAAGATATTTTGATTTAGGGAAACAGGTAAAATGAAGTGTCGAAGGACAGCTATACAAAAAGGCCCATTGCAAGTAGAATGGGAGAGTGCTGCCTATAAAAGATTTTAAAGCTTTCAAAGTAAGGTGAATCTAGAACCTTTCCCAAGAGTCAAATGTTCTTATGCTGATTACATGTAGCTTGGAAGTTTGTCTAAAAGGAGGTGGTCATCTAGCAGAAACACAGAACTTGAATGATAAGAGAAAAGACAGAATACAGATTTCTTAGGGAGTCTCCTTTAGGTTTTTCGGACTCTTTTTCTGGGAGAAGAAGGGAAACAGTGTTGTACTTTGCACAGTGGAGTTTGACAGAGGTAAGTCCTGGGGAGCAGTTGACGCAATTAGTGGTGGTTAGAAATTACTGTTACTAAGAGGCAAGATCGCTAAAAGCCTCTAGGTTTTGGAAGAGACTTCATGAGAATGGTGTGAAGCTCAGCTAAGAAGAAACCAAGTCAGACACCAGCGTATGAGCTTTGAAACTAGGCTGACACTGCTTTAAACCCCAGCACTGCAAGTTATGAACTATGTCCCTCTGGGATAAGTCACTTTACCTCTTTAAACATTAGTTTCCTTGCCTATAAAGTGGGGTTAATAGCAGCACCTATCCCAAGGTGCTGGTTAAGTAAGAATAAGCTTGTAAAATGCTTGGTGCAGTTCTTGGTGTCTAGTCAGGAAGCACAAGCTGGAATCAAGATTACCAGGAGAAATATCAATAATCTCAGATACGCAAATGACACCACTCTTATGGCAGAAAGAGAAGAAGAACTAAAGAGCCTCTTGATGAAAGTGAAAGAGGAGAGTGAAAAAGCTGGCTTAAAACTCAACATTCAGAAAATTAAGCTCATGGCATCTGGTCCCATCACTTCATGGGAAATAGGTGGGGAAACAGTGGAAACAGTCAGACTTTATTTTGGAGGGCTCCAAAATCATTGCAGACAGTGACTGCAGCCATGAAATTAAAAGACACTTGCTCCTTGGAAGAAAAGTTATGACCAACCTAGACAGCTTATTAAAAAGCAGAGACATTACTTTGCCAACAAAGGTCCATCTAGTCAAAGCTATGGTTTTTTCAGTAGTCATGTATGGATGTGAGAGTTAGACTATAAAGAAAGCTGAGTGCTGAAGAATTGATGCTTTTGAACTGTGGTGTTGGAGAAGACTCTTGAGAGCCCTTGGACTGCAAGGAGATCCAACCAGTCTATCCTAAAGGAAATCAGTCCTAAATATTCATTGGAAGGAAAATTCCAATATTTTGGCCACCTGATGTGAAGAACTGACTTATTTGAAAAGACCCTGATGCTGGGAAAGATTGAAGGTGGGAGGAGAAGGGGACAACAGAGGATGAAGTGATTGGATGGCATCACTGACTCAATGGACATGAGTTCGAGTAAACTCCGTGAATTGGTGATGGACAGGGAGGCCTGGCATGCTGCAGTCCATGGGGGCGCAAAGAGTTGGACACAACTGAGCGACTAAACTGAACTGAAGTAAGCTTTCAGCACAAGGAAGCATTAGGCATTATTAGCCCAGTAGTGAGGACTAATTAGGTCCTCATTAGGTCATTAGGTCAGATAAATGGGATGATTATTTCACAGAGCTGATACAGGTGACAGAATATTTTAAAGCACTAGTAGCTCCAATGAGAGAAACAGACTGTCTCTCCACTACTCATTTCTTTTTAAACCCTCATATCATTTATTGAAACTACTTTCCTTCTTCCCCAAAGCTAGAATGAGAAAGGAAGCTCTGCCTATTTCCACTTGACCACTGCATGTATTTGGCTCCTGACAGAAGGAGCATTATCATTAGGAAGAAAGATAAGTGCCAGAGGTGGGAAGGGAGCCTGGTCGGTGGGGAAGACCAAGACTGCTGTTTGTTGGAAAGATGGCTGTGGGACAGCGGAAGACAGATGTAGATAGAGCATTTATAAAGGAATCAGACATTTCATGCAGTTGTTGGAAATGTGATGAACTGCCTAAATAGCTAATGGGTCCAAATTTTAGGAACTGCCATTTTATAACTCTGCAAAGGGGTGTCGGGGATTATTTTATCAACTGACATTTAAAAACCTCTTGTCATTGGAATGAATAAAGAGGAAATAGTCAACAGACAAGGATGACTAAACCAAACTCATTTGTTTCTTTCGTAGAATCCTCAAATCTATCTGAATTACTCCTACTGAGCTCACCCATTACTGGGGTTCTAAATTTATTAGTAAGCATTTATTTATTTCTTACATTTTGGAAGACCTTGGAGGCCTTGAAGGAGAATGGAAATTGATAGAAGGGCCCCAGAGTTCCCAAGAGGGTCAGGTCTTACTGTTGATGTAGGGAGGCATTCGTGCCCCTGGAGTTGGCCTTGTTGAGACACTACAAATTCCTCTGGGATCCCTCACCATCCCCTTGAGGTTCTTTAGCTTCAGTTTGAAGAAACATTATAATTGGTGTTAGCCTAATTGTACTGGTATATGTGGTAAAAGAACAGAAAAAAGAAAGATGGAATCTTTAGAAGGTAATCATATTACAATAATCTTTTAAAGGATGTCTGTACTTTAAGAATGAAATTATAACATGCCATTTTAAGCCATAACTTTTAAAAGCTGAAAATACGTCTCTGTCCAAGGGCTTAATTTCCAAAATAAACAAATATCTCATACAACTCAACAACAAGACAAATAACCCAGTTGAAAAATAGGAAGAAGACTTGACCAGACATATTCCCAAAGAAGACATGCAGATGGCCAATAGGCACATAAAAAATTGCTCAGCATCTCTAGTTATTAGAGAAATGCAAGTCAAAACTATAATGAGATACCACCTCACACCAGTGACACATTCTTGTCTTCATTAAAATGTCTACAGATAACAAATGCTGGAGAGGTTGTTAAGAAAAGGAAAGCTTCCTACACTGTTGGTGGGAATATAAGCTGGAAAAGCCACTATGGAAAACAGTAGGGAGGTTCCTCAAAAAACTAAAAATAGACTTGCCATATGATCCAACAATCCTATGCCTGGATGTATATTTAAACAAAATAATAACTCAAAAAGTTACATACATCTCTATATTCATAGCAGCACTATTTACAATAGCCAAAACATGGCAACAACCTAAATGTCTGTCAACAGATGAAAGGATAAGAAGATGTGATATATGTGTGTGTGTGTGTGTGTGTGTGTGTATGGATAAACAAAATGTCCTACTGTATAACACAGAGAGTTATGTTCAAAACCCTGTGATAAGCCATAATGGAAAAGAATATTGAAAAGTATATTACATGTATAGATAAAACTGAGGGCTTCCCTGATAGCTCAGTTGGTAAAGAATTCACCTGCAATGCAGGAGATCCCAGTTTGATTCCTGGGTTTGGAAGATTCCCTGGAGAAGGGAAAGGCTACCCACACCAGTATTCTGGCCTGGAGAATTCCATGGACTGTATAGTCCATGCAGTTGCAAGGAGTTGGATGCCACTGAGCAACTTTCACTTTCATAAAATTGAATCAGTTTGCTGTATAGCAAAAATTAACACAACATTGTAAGTCAACTATATGGTTAGATAGAATCACTGACTAAATGGACCTGAATTTGAGCAAACTCTGGAAAACAGCAGAAGGTAGAGGAGCCTGGAGTGCTACAGTCCATGATGTCATAAAGAATCAGACATGACATAGTGACTGAACAAAAACTTCAGTAAAAAATAATAATAATAAATAAATGTCTCTCTGAATGAAATATTATTATTTATTTAATATAGTAAATATAATATGTACTAAATATTATATTAATGTACCTTAAGAGTAAATATATATTTCAATTAGAGAGAGACAAGGTGGTCTCTCTCTGATGGTCAGTGTTTTAGACAGCCTCTGAATTAAGATTAGAGTTTTAAAACAATCGTTACCAAGCTTTTAGAGGATAATGACTGTAAAACTCATGTGATTGTTGTGATCATTGTTAACTTGCACACCAAACGTATTATTTCTCCAAAAATTTTTGACAATTGAATGACTTTACTGCGTGTCCATAGTTTCTGTTCTTTCAGTTTTGTACTGCATAGGAAATCATTTCAACACAGAAAAGGTATTCATTAAGGTTTCTGTAATAATTTTTATGAATTATTTTAGCAAAATAATTTTACTAATTATTAATGTAAATTATTTCAGCAACTATGTTAATAATTTGACATGAAACCAAGATGTTCAACTATCTTGGTTTGCCTAGGACATTGGAGGTGTTAGTCCTAAAGTTTCACATCTGAGAAATCCCTCAGTCTGGAACAAATCGAAATGGTTCATTGTCCTAAATAGCTCACATTCCTAAGTTTATGGTACTTTTACAATTTTAGTCCTGCTATAACCTTGCACATACACCAAATAATGTCTTTATGCCTAACTGGATCAAGAATCCCATTTCCACTTAATTTAATTGCCGCGTAGCCCTTGTCAATCATCTCCTTATTTTACACATAAGAAAACTAAGTCTTATAAAGGGATTGTGCCAAGCTATTGACAAAGTTTAATCTATAAAGCTAGACTATAGACTGTTTGAAGGCAGAGACCAGATGGCCATCTCCTAGCCCAGCACTCAGCATGTAATAGGTACTCAGTAAACATTTTTTGAATGGATGAATTGATGTAATTAATAAATTAACGTCTTTATATAATTAGAGCAAATTAGATCATGAGTTTTTCTTCATATTATTAAAATGTCTTTGAAACTGTAATGCTTTTTGGCTGTGTAATTCTACCAGTCTTCTGTTGGTGAGAAATAAGGCCTTATCAGTTATTTGTTACAGCAGATGTTGTAGTAAACTTACTCATTAGAAATGCCCATTTTGGTTATTGAACTATGGATGCATAAACTATAGTTTGAAACATCAGTGTGACATATTCAATTTTTTTCTATTTCCATTGTTATTTATTTTTAGTCAGCCAGACCTTGCTAATAAATAAAGGTTTATTTAGGTTTTTGGCTCTTATAAAGATTTTAGTTTATATGTTTGTTTTCAGTTATTTGCTCTCCATTCTGATTTCTCTTTTGCCTGTATGAAAATAGATAACATAAAGTGACGTAAATTAAGTACTTACTCTGAGCCAGGTAATATACCTACTAAAGAGGCAATATACTGTAATAGTTACAAGTTAGGGCCTTTTATTTATGTTACTGATGTTTATATTCCAGCACAGAATAGCTGTGTGGATTTGAACAAGTTATTTCAATTCTTTTTGTTTGTCCTTGCATCTGTATGGTGGGGTTTGTGAGGATTAAAAAATGTTTATGTGCCTGACATATGTTACTGTTGTTCGGTCTCTATATCATGTCTGATTCTTTGCGACACCATGAACTTTAGCATGCCAGGCTTCCCTGTCCTCCACTGTCTTCCTGAGTTTGCTCAAACTCATGTCCATTGAGTCAGTGATGCCATCTAACCATTTCATCCTCTGTTGCTCCTTCTCCTCTTGCCTTCAATCTTTTTCAGCATCAGGGTCTTTTCCAATAAGCTGGTTCTTTGTATCAGGTGGCCAGAGTATTGGAGCTTCAGCATCAGCCCTTCCAATGAATATTCAGGGTTGATTTCCTTTAGGATTGACTGGTTTGATCTTCTTGCAGTCAATCTTTGTCATAGATTTTCTTCCTATGGACAGTCAGTCAGGACATGACTGACTCAGGGTCATACAGCAAGGGCAAGGCCATCATTATAGCAAACAAAATACACTATAATACAGCTGTTAGGGCTTTCCAATTCTCACTTCCTCTTTCTCTATTATAAATTATTTTAGTTGAAGTACAGTTCATGTGTAATAGTCTATGCTACAGATACACAATATAGTGATTCATAATTTTTAAAGGTTATATTCCATTTATGGTTATTATAAAATATTGGCCATATTATCCTCTCTTCTTATGCTTCCTGCTGGGTGACTCAGTGGTAAAGAATCCACCAGCGAATGCAGGAGACACAAGAGGTGCAGGTTTGATCCCTGAGTTGGGAAGATCCCCTGGAGGAGGAAATGGTAACCCACTCCACTACTCTTTCCTGGAAAATCCCATGGACAGAGGAACCTTGCAGGCTGCAGTCCATAAGGTCGCAAAGAGTTGGACACAACTGATATTATAAAATACAGTTGGCTGTATTCTGCTCTCACTTCCTCCTAAACCTGTTCTTGAGGGATGGCTAACCTGATTACCGTCACTCTGTTACCTTCTGAAAGTTTCTGGAGACTTAAAGCAGGGAGAGGCTCCCACAGCAGCTTGTACTCCTGCTTTCATTAATATCCTTTTTTTATCAGTAACCATAAGACTTTAAAGAAGTTCAGAATATTTTCTCATAGGAAAACTGCATGGGAATTCAGTGCCCCATTACCATAAATTTAGTATCTACATTTACTTTTAGTCCTAGGGGTCTACCAGGCTATAAAAGAAACATCATCAGACAAAGGAGACACAGAAGTTTTATACATATTCTGCAGAAATACAGAAGCTCTTGGAATTTCCCTCCACTTCATTCAATACCTTCCTGTCAAGTTTGTCTGCATTTTTGACTGCACTTCATTTTATAATAAAGATGCTCACATTTTACATCTCTGAGCATGTTAACAGTGTCTTCTGAGTAAAAGATTGCCCATATTCCATTTTCATGGATAACTGAGTACGTGCCTACCAGACTAATCATCTGTTGAAATCATTATTCTCTGAAATTTGATTCACATTGTACCCATGAGTCTGTATCTAGCCCAAGCTTTGCACCATACACTGTCTTTTGGAAAAGAGCCTTGGCTTTTGAGCTTTGTGACTTTGGGAGAAGAAAAAGCCGCAGAGAGACCTGTGGTATATAAGTGGTGACTTAGGCTGGTCACTTGAATTGAGTGTATATTGAAGTTCTATTCAGCAAGTACCATAGGATTGAAGGCTGAAAAGAACCTTAGAGATAATCTGGCTCAACCCTTTCATTTCACAGATGAGCAACTTCATGTCTTAAGAATGCTAACATTTCCACGTACTTCAGCACATCTGGGAAGTTTAGGTAGATTTAAATCCTTCTCCACGGTCACACTGCTGGTTAATAAATAGGCACACTTAAGCCTAAAATCTGTTTCTTTGATTTTTAGATCAGGAATCTTTCTCTAGTATTAACAGTGATATAACTTCAACTGGGAACTTCAGGCTTCCCAGAATTTTGTGGTTATACTCTCAGGAGTCTGCTAGGTTGCTGTAAGAAATTTTTATTTGTTTGCATTCTAGTAATAACCTGAGGAGTTACTGTCAATATAAGCATATCCTGAATCACTGAATGGCATCCTTATAACTGAATGAATAAAAATGCCATTGAGTGCCAGTATCTGTTTTTGTGTTTATGACCATGTTGATTACAGTACCACTTTGTACTGGAACTGATGAGAGAAAATGGGTGGTTTTGATGTATAAATGATGTCTTCTCACTAGGTAAAGGCCACATGATGTCTCAGCACCTTCCAAGAAAGAAGATTCCTGAGAAATTTCATGAGTTAAAAGTGAAGGGAGAGAGAAAAAGGGATAAGAGAACTGAATCACCCCACGATATCAGTCAGTTCAGTTCAGTCTCTCAGTCATCTCCGACTCTTGGTGACCCCGTGAACCGCAGCACGCCAGGCCTCCTTGTCCATCACCAACTCCCAGAGTCCACCCAAACCCATGTCCATTGAGTCAGTAATGCCATCCAAGCATCTCATCCTCTATCGTCCCCTTCTCCTCCTGCCCTCAGTCTTTCCCAGCATCAGGGTCTTTCCAAATGAGTCAGCTCTTAGCATCAGGTGGCCAAAGTGTTGGAGTTTTAGCTTCAATATCAGTCCTTCCAATGAATATATAGGACTGATCTCCTTTAGGATGGACTGGTTGGATTTCCTTGAAGTCCAAGGGTCTCTCAAGAGTCTTCTCCAACACCACAGTCCAAAAGCATTAATTCTTCAGTGCTCAGCTTTCTTTATAGTCCAACTCTCACATTTATACATGACGACTAGAAAAACCATAGCCATGACTATATGGACCTTTGTTGACAAAGTAATGTCTCTGCTTTTCAATATGCTGTCTAGGTTGGTCATAACTTTCCTTCCAAGGAGTAAGCATCTTTTAATTTCATGGCTGCAGTCACTGTCTGCAATGATTTTGGAGCCCAGAAAAATAAAGTCAGCCACTGTTTCCACTGTTTCCCCATCTATTTGCCATGAAGTGATGGGACCGGCTGCCATGATCTTAGTTTTCTGAATGTTGAGCTTTAAGCCAACTTTTTACTCTCCTCTTTCACTTTCATCAAGAGGCTTTTTGGTTCTTCACTTTCTGCCATAAGGGTGATGTCATCTGCATATCTGAGGTTATTGATATTTCTCCTGGCAAACTTGCTTCCAGCTTGTGCTTCCTCTAGCACAGCGTTTCTCATGATGTATTCTGCATATAAGTTAAATAAGTCTAAACTAGAGAGAGAGACAGAATGAGTACCATGTTCATACTTTAAGCGGTGACTTAATTTTAGGAAAAAAATGGGAAATGTTCAACTCTTACATAATATTGATGGTTGAGTTTGAGTTTAACTGGTTTGGTAAGTTGGTTTTTTTTTTCCTAAACAGCTTTATTTGGTTATGATTGCTTGTATGCTTGAATTTTGTCTCTTCTCACATGTTGAAGTTCTAACCCAGGACCTCAGAAAGTGACTTTCTTTGGAAATGAGATCATTGCAGATATAATTAGCTAAGATTAGTTTTGCTGGAGTAGGGTGGACCTCTAATCCAAAATGACTGAGTCCTATAAAATGAAGAAATTTGGACTTCCATGCCCATGAGGAGAGCACTGAATGAAAACAAAGGCAGAGATTAGTGTGAGGCTTCTGCAAGCCAAGAGATACCAGCGTTTACCAGCAAGCCACAGAAGGTAGTGGAGAGTCACGAAACAGATTCTCCCTCATAGACTTCAGAAGAAACTAGCCCTACTGACACCATGATCATGAGCTTTTAGCTTTCAGAACTATCAGAAAATAAATTTCTTTTGTTTAAACCAGTTTATGGTACTTAGTTATAACAGCCCTAGCAAACTGAAACAATTGCCATGTGATAAATTCACTTGTTTATATTGTTGAATTTTGACCTCTGGATATACCTATTAAACCATCATCACAATGGAGATAATGAGGAGATCCATCACCCTCAAGGGGTTCTTTGTTTCTTCCTGTATTTTACTCCTCGTGCCCCTCCGTGCTGCCCAAATCTAGATTCAGTAAACTCACCTACTTTAAGTTAATTTATACTTTCCAGAATTTCTTTCACTCAGCATAATTATTTTGAGATCCATCCATGTTGTTTTGTGTTTTAATAGTCTGATATTTATTGCTGAGTAGAACTCCGTTGTGTTTGTATCACAATATGTTTATTCACTCACCTGTTGATGGATACTTAAATTGTTTCAGTTTTTGCATCTTACATATAACACTACTCTGAGTATTTATGTTCAAGTCTTTATCTGGATATATGCTTTTATTTCTCTGAGTAAATACCCAAGCATGAAATGACTACATCATATACTACATGGGCTTTTTTTTAACTTTTTAAGAAAGTGCCAAACTGTTTTCCAAAGTGGTGGTACCATTTTTTATTCCCAGACCGGTATGTAAGAGTAGCAATAAGCCTACACATTAACAAATCCTGAAAGTGATTGTTTTCAAGGGGTAGGGATTTTTAGATGATCTCAGAAGCCACCCTGCCCATTACCTTACACCAGCCTTAAGTCACATACTTAGACAAGTTTGGTTTTGAAATGGATAACCTATGATTTATAAATTGGTTTAGAACTGGCTATTCAAATATATGAACAGAGACATTACTTTGTCAACAAAGGTCCATCTAGTCAAGGCTGTGGTTTTTCCAGTAATCATGTATGGATGTGAGATTTGGACCTGAGCACAGAAGAATTGATGCTTTTGAACTGTGATGTTGGAGAAGACTCTTGAGAGTCCCTTGGACTGCAAGGACATCCAACCAGTCCATCCTAAAGGAGATCAGTCCTATATATTCATTGGAAGGACTGGTGTTGAAGCTGAAACTTCAATACTTTGACTACCTCATGTGAAGAGCTGACTCATTTGAAAAGACCCTGATGCTGGGAAAAATTGAGGGCAGGAGGAGAAGGTGATGACAGAGGATGAGATGGTCAGATGGCATCACTGACTCAATAGATACGACTTTGGGTAAACTCCAGGAGTTGGTGATGGATAGGGAGGCCTGGCGTGCTGCAGTTCATGGGGTCGCAGAGAATCAGACACGAGTGAACTGAACTGAACTGAACTGATTTAAATATATTAGTCAAATGTTACTTGTACAGAAATCTCTAAAGCGTCCTGGACTACAGTCAGAAGATATGAGTGTGCCATTGACCAGTCATGACTCTCTCAGTGTGCCAACCACCAGTTTAAATGTGCCCCCTGTAAAGTCCAGCCCGAGTGCTGTTTTTTTTGAATCAAGTCAAACTGTTCAGTGAAGCACTTTGCAATCTGTGGAATATGTCAGCCATTTTTTTCTTGCTGCCAGGAGATTGGAAGATTCTCTGAGACATGGGCTCCTAGCATGAGGTTCCCATAGACCGTGACCTCAGGCACAGGCGTGAGGTCATTGTTCATTGTTCAGTCACTAAGTTGTGTCCAACTCTTTGCGACCCCATGCACTGCAGCATGCCAGGCCTCCCTGTCCTTCACTATCTCCAGGAGTTTGCTCAAACTCATGTCCATTGAATAAGTGATGCCATCCAACCATCTCATCCTCTGTTGTCCTCTTTTCCTCCTGTTCGCAATCTTTCCCAGCATCAGTCTTTTTTAGTGAGTTGGCTCTTTGCATCAGGTGGCCAAAGTATTGGAGCTTCAGCATCAGTCCTTCCAATGAATACTCAGGGTTGATTTCCTTTAGGATCGACTGCTTTGATCTCCTTGCTGTCCAAGGGACTCTCAAGAGTCTTCTCCAGCACATTTTGAAAGCATCAATTCTTCGGCATCAGCCTTTTTTATGATCCAACTTTCACATCCATATATGACTACTGGAAAAATCATAGATTTGACTAGAAGGACCTTTGTCAGCAAAGGAACAAAGCAGCTAGAGAATATTCCAAAATGCCCCTCTTCTGGTGGAAGCAACATTGTCATTTGCCCACCACTTGATACCTACCACACTATAGACTAGAAACCAGAAACTGTACACAGTTCTGCCTAATGATGTTGCCATTGTCCTTGCCAGAAGATCTGAGCCCCCAGCCTCTGCGCTGCCCTTTCATGTAGCTCGCTTTTATGTGTGTGTGTTGTGACTGAACCCAGGCCCTGTACAGGGCAGGAGGACAGCTAGAAATGGGTTGGAGTAGGTGCTGGGTGGGCCAACTCATAATACATGCCGTCAGTACACACTGAAGATGAGCAGGACCCTATTTAACCTTTTCCTACCACTGATCCTTGATGTTGATGGGACCCTGTTGAATAGTCACTCATCAAACAGGCTTCCATAGCTCTGTAAACCAAACCTAGAAAACCACCAAATTAGTATTTCTAAGATCCCTCCAGTTGTAAAATTCCTTGGTTCTATTCATTTCCAAGGTTAAAGTGGAGAAGTTTAAAGAAGTATTTTCTTATAGGACTCAGCTAGTTCCAATATATTCTCTATAATTATCAGTAGTTAAAGATATTAAAGCCATGGTGTATGGCTTCATTTACATTTACATTTTGGTTGATTCCCTCAGTTAGATATATCTGTACAAGAACATCCAATTTACACAAAAGGAAAGGAAAAGGAGTGCAAGGGAAAGAAAGATGAATATTTGACGAAGGTGTATAGTTTGTTTGTTTTTCAGAAGGACATATTTTGTGTTTTTCAAGGGAAGAATTTTACCTTTGCTAGTACTTGTAAATGCAGTCATAGGAAAACTGCTTATAGTGTTAGGCACAGGTTCAGACCTACGGATTCCAAGTATAAAGTTCCAAAAATCAGAAGAAGGAACAAGCAAAGTTAAGCCACCTGAAATTATACAAAGTTCTGTTTACATAATCTTTTATTCCCTAATATCTTTCAATTACCAGAAAATAACTATTCTGATTATTTTCAAGACACTCAAAGAAAATAGATGTCATTGAGGTACCACATGACTAGGCATGACGTGTCCATCAACTGTATGATAACGTGGAATTTTCTTTGTCTTTGTGTTTAAGGGCTTGGTTTTGATTCAGCCCCTTTAGAAGCTTTAGTCAATTTATCCATAAGATGGGAATAATAATAGTAATGGTGTCATGTTGTTGCAAGCATTAGATGGGCTAATTATGAGCACATTGCCTGAGACTTGAAGAATGCTGTCTAGACAGTCACTGGGGCACTTACTTTGACCTTTGTTCCTTTGGAAGCCCAGCTGGTGTTGGCAGTTGAGCCGCTATTTGGGGAAGTTGCTCTTCAGGAGAGGAAATGTGGCTCTACCAACTGATGTTGTAGACGAGAGAGATGCGATATTCATAAATGTGCAATCAAGCCCCAAGTCCTATACCATCATCAAGATGAAGAGACAGATCTCTTCCTTCCTTGGAACTTTCTTTACCTCTTTAAGATTGTCCTTAAAGTTGATTTCAGACTGATTTCATCTATATATGATTCAGCAAACATTGATGAACAATAACTGGAGGCATAACACTGTGGCCCATGAACTGGGGAACTTGACAAACATGGACACTAATTCAGCAAATATTTGTTGAGTTTCTCCTATGTTTGGGGGTTGTTTTTGGCTCTGAGCTTTAGGTAGGCCCTAGGGGATTGGATATAGACTGTGGTGGTGACTTGCAAGAATGATGTTAGGATTGACTTTACCCCTATATATGTGGGAAAACCAGAGGTAAGGTGGCCAACTGTCGAGTTTGCCTGTAACTAAGGGGTTTACTGGTGCAGAAAACTTTTCTTTTTTAAAGGGAGACCGATTTCCCAGGATGTAATATTTTGATACCTAAAATCAGTAAAGTCAGGCTAGACCAGAGTAAGCTGATCATTCTAGCAAGTTTTATATCCACTATTAGGCAGCCTCTCTATATTTGAGGAATTTAACTCCCTGAGTTTAAAATGAGAAACTGCCTCGGGATGTAGCTGTGATGTGTTCCAAAGTGGTCTGGAATGGGATTCAAAAGGGTAGCTGAGATTCTGGTCCTAGCTCTTGGTATTGTGATGACCCTTGACAAATTATCTCTCCAAACCTTAGCTCCCTCATCTATAGAAGCAATTGTCATTTAGATGCCTATCTTATATGTGTTTGAATAGGTTAAATGAGATAGTACACATGTATAGCACAGAAAGGAAATAAAACATTTTAGGAATTTTCTATTTTCAATTAAGGAAACATACTATACTGGCTTAAAAATAAGAAGTTTCATATACATGGGCTTATCTTCCATCATTTGTGCTTGTGTATTGCTCTGGAAATTCTCTTCAAATGTTTCCACTAATTGAATTCCAAGTTACGAACAAAAATATAACCTTTGCAAGTCCAAGTGTGATTTTTTTTATGTCTTGGGTATCTCCTGAAAGCTTCTAGAACTTAACATGGTAAAATCTTGGGAACGCAAAATACTGAGATTAGTTTGTAATGCTCTAGGGATAAAATATGCAGCAAATACTCTGTTTATTTTTTGTAATGTACTTTTTAAAATGTAGATCTACCATGATGAATGTTATTTTTATATATATCACAGGAGGTAGCTCAGATCATATGCTTTTGAAGCCTCCTCCCTTACCTAAATTATTGCATCTTAATCCCATTATCTGCATGTGCATTAATCCCATTTCCTTGCCATGTGCAAATTTAGTGGAAAGAAAAGGTGACAAAGACAGGATAGATATATACATTTTGTCATACAAACTAGGCAGAAATCTTTCTGTGCCATGAGCCTGAGAAAACACAGTCAAAATGTCAAAAAAAGAAAGAAAAGAAACAGCAGATCCAAAATGGAGTCGCTTGTGCTAAGCCCCATGTCAGCAAACCAAGACGTCATACTTAACCTAATTGCAATTTTGACCTCTCCCAGGAATGTGATCTTTACTCAGTCAATCTGGAATTACCTGGTCAGTATTACTGAGGTAATCTGCCTGAAAGCCGCCTGTCTTTCCCCAAAGGAAGTGACTTCACCTGCAACAATCCATGCTTTACTAGAATAGCTTCCTTGTCCTGCCTCCTTCTGCCTATAAATTTTCCATTTTGTACAGATCTTTGGAGCCCTTTCTATTGGCTGAGATGGGATGCTGCCCAATTCATGAATCAGAAATAAAGCAAATTAGATCTTCAGATTTACTCAGTTGAATTTTTTTTTTTTTTTTTTAACAAATTTAGTGGCCATGGTGGAATTGAAGGAAGCTTCCAATGGGGCTTCTCTGGTGGCTCAGATGGTCAAGAATCTGCCTGCAATGCGGGAGACCAAGGTTCAATCCCTGGGTCAGGAAGATCCCCTGGAGAAGGGAATGGCAACCCACTCCAGTATTCTTGCCTGGAGAATCCCATGGACAGAGGAGCCTGGTGGGTGACAGTCCATGGGGTCACAAAGAGTCAGACATGACTGAGCAGCTAATGCTTCCAATGATTCCAGGGAAAATGACAAACAGAGGCCTAGTACCTGGAAAATCTGAGTTCTCTTTTTCACCATTTCTGAGAGCTGTGGGTAAATTCCTTGTTGTTCTGAGATCTCTTCTCTTTGTGTTGAGCTCTTGATCTAATTGGCTTTCCAGTCCAGGGTAGGTCAGCATGAATGAGCAGATGGCTCCATCTAGAACCCAAGCCTTTGGTTCAGTTCACAATTCTCCTTTGGATTGGAACACCTCAGCCTTTGTTTCTGTCTCTAGATCCACACTGGGAACTGCTGGCAGTTGAGTCTGCAGCCCCCACCACCTCCCCAGCATTTGTTGTGCAAATGGTTTGCTGTGCAAACCAGTCCTGCAGCCCCCATTCTTTGGGATTCACTGGTTCAGTTCTTCATCTGGCCCCCAGTTTCATGGGAATTGCTGTTGATGTACACAGGACTTTCTGTTGGCCATTCCACAGTAACATTGATAATGCTGGTATGTTAATGTGCACATTAAGTAGAAACTATTGCTAATCAGGATCTCAGGAAGTCACAGAAAGTGAGCATAAGTACATAAGTCAAACATTTAAAAGCCTTTAGACTGCTCATCCCCTAACACACCTGTGTTACATTAAGTTGGCCACGGAATGGGTTAGATTGACACTAATCTGTCAATCTCAAGAAAATTTCTGTGCAACAAGGCACACTGAAAAATATTACACAATTCCCAACCCAGAGGCACATCCCCTGTTAGGTGTAGTTTGACTCCAAAAGACTCATAAGTTTAGCTAAAATAAACAAATAGATTAGCAGTAATAAAATGTGATACTTAAATTCCAGAAATGTTGAGCATGCCATCTCTGGTACACCTGCTTATTTTATGTCTAAGAACTATGGTCCCAGAAGTTATAAATGTCTACAAAAATGGCAAAATCTTATAAAAACAGTCTAGAATTACAATGGCCATTGTGGCAAATGTTCCAATTAGACAAGATCGGTCACTTCAAAAGTGTAGTTGAAAGCAAGCATTCCTGAATTAAACAGAAGGGTATATCTATTTAAGCTGGTGTGCACAAGCATCCAAAAGTCTTCAAGATTTCAAAATAGCCTCACCAAAAACCATGCTGGGAAACGCTAGTAGAAAATTAAAGACCCAAGAGGTACCTAAAATAGAGAAAATAATCCGACATGACTCCTACTGTTCCCCTCTATCCTTTACCAAAGTACTCTGCTGGTGCACATATTAGTAGGACCTGATGAAGCCAAAAAGTGGATATGGGAAGCAGAAAGACATAATCTTGAGAATGAGATCAAGCCATCAATATGAACCAAAAAATAAAGCTCATGAAATAGCAACCAATCATTCAAAAGCCATTCCTAGAGTCTTCTTGCCCATGTAGGTTAGTGTATTATTCAAAGATGCAAACAAAACAAAAATGATTCTGTTGCAATTTTTAAAGCCTGTCTGAAAGTGCTTTATCTTAGGCATTCCAGGTTTCATTCAATAAATGAAGTCACTCCATCTGCTCTGGGCTTCCCAGGTGCTGCTAGTGATAAAGAGTCTGCCTGCCAGTGAAGGAGATGCAGGAGACGCTGGTTGGATCCCTGGATCAGGAAGATCACCTGGAGGAGGGAATGCCCACCCACTTCAGTATTCTTGCTTGGAAAATCCTATAGACAGAGGAGACTGGTAGACTACAGTCCATAGGTCCACAAAGAGTCCGACCTGACTGACTGCCTGTGCATAACCTGCTCTGCCCTGTTAGTGTAAATAAATTATCTCCTAACATAAATGGACTGATAAAAGGGCAGAAAATAGGCTGGGAGACTATTGGTTTGACTGAATTCATGACCATTGCTGTGCACTTTGAAAGTATTTTCGAACAAGACCACAAGCAAAAGTCAGCTAAGCTATTGACCTTACAACTGCACCAGCTTCAAGTCCTGGCAGCTAAAATAATACCCAGGTCTTCTACATCACACCCTCACAAGCATCATCAAAATGCTGGCCCAGGGATTGATGTCTCACTTGTAATCAACTAGGGCACTGGGGAAAAAAAATTGTCCTCATAGGATCTATGAAAAATCTTCAAAGTCATCTCCAATTCTGCTGCTTAGACCCTCAAAGGACAGGCTCTATCTGGGCCCCTTCAAGAGCTAGTAAACTGCTAACAGTAATATTTTTAAACCGCTAAAGGAAAACTAAAATTAAAATTAAAAATTTTTGCCAAATTCTGGTGATATCATAGCTACATTCTACTTTAATCCCCAGTCATAGCCTGCAAGTAGGATCAATAAAGGTTGAGAATTCATACCAGAATCTGCTCTCTTGAATCTCTGTCTGTAATACCAGGTAGAGAAAGGAAAAGAAAATCTCTCTTGCATCCTTTTTGGGAATACCTCTTTAATCCAAAAAGGATTACTCTATGTTACCAAAATTATTTAATGTTAGTCCTGGCTAAAATGTTAAAAGATATTTGAAAGGATGTCTTTCTTTTTCTTTTTTTAAAAAGTATCTGTCACATCAGAATTTGGCTAAATTTGAAGCTGATACTCAGCCTGATAGGAATATTTTTTTAAGGCCTTCTCCCCTAAGCTAAAATGAAACCATGTGCCCAGAGGGAAAGAAAAACCTGAAGCTTTTGTGGAAAGATTTAGTAAAACATTACAGAGACAAGCACATTGTAGGTATTGTAAAAATTTTGGCCTTAGGGAACAGAAGTCCTTCTTGGAGGAACTACATTCTTTCTCTGTGCCTTTGACATGTAAATATTCTACCTGGTCTTCTCCTAGAACTCTTATCTAGGCCATCTTCTTGAAATGAAAACTTGAGGGAGGTAATTCTTATCAGAAGAAAAACTAAAAAGGGAAAGGTTATTTTGACACTCAGGCAAATGAAAAATCTTAACTGTCTTCTCCACTAATATTAATAAAGGACTTTAGCCATCTGAGCAGGTAACTTTAAATTATTCCAGTTGTTAGAAATGTAGTTTGAATCCAACCATTTTTATAACTAGTGAGTTTTATATTATTGTATCTAATTCATGACTAAAACTTTTAAACAAAAGCTATAAGGTGTCTATCTTTGTCTGTATGTTTGTGTATCTATGTGTATGTGTTGTAGATGTATATTAATTTCTACCTCTGGATGATATGATGATATTACTGTAAATTGATTTGTAAATGAGCTCCATTTCGTTGGCTTGAAGAAAATCAAGTTCTTATACAGGTTAAAGTGTCTTAAAACTCTTGGAAATGCAAAAGTATAACTTAGATATTTTTCAAGTTCACCTTGAGAAATGGAGTACTTCCTGTCATATCAGTAAACAAGGATGTCACAGTCATCAGCAATTCTGACCCTCCAAATGTAAATTTCTAGCCCTAAGGACAAATGTAAATTTCTAGCCCTAAGGGAACAATACCTGTGATCAGGCAACCAGCAGGCTGCCTTCATTCCCTACAGTAAGAACTGAGGAACTTAGGATGTGAAAGATCACTGGATGCTGGCAACAGATAGCTGAGATACATATGAAAGGAATGATTTCAGTGAGCCCAGGCTATTATGTCTTCCTATACATGAAAGTGAAAGTGAAAGTTGCTCAGTTGTGACCAAGACTGGTCCAACTCTTTGTGACCCAGAACAGAATACTAGAGTGGGTAGCCATCATTCCCTTCTCCAGGAGATTTTCCCAACCCAGGGATCAAACCCAGGTCTCCCACACTGCAGCAGATTCTTTACCATCTGAGCCACCAGGGAAGGCCAAAAATACTGGAGTGGGTAGCCTATCCCTTCTCCAGTGGGTCTTCCCAACCCAGGAATCAAACTGGGGTCTCCACTGAATTGCAGGCAGATCCTTTACTGGCTGAACTACCAGGGAAGCCCCATACATAGAAAAGCACTGAATTCTTTAACTTGAGAGATCAGGTTTTCTTCAATTCCCAAAAATACTTTTTATGTTTGGAGTAGTTGCCCTTTGTTACAAATTTCTGTATAAGTGGATCACACAGTCCCCTGTCCCCACCTCCCGTCTGAACAGTTCTCTCAGGGTCACTTGAGATGCTGTCTCCTGGGCTTTTTTGAAGTCCTAAAAATTCCCATCAAATAAAACATTATTCTTATAGGTTGTGACTACTTTTTAGTTGACAACTTGATAATAGAATCTTTAGAAAATAAGTTCAGTTCAGTTCAGTCACTCAGTCGTGTCCGACTCTTTGCAAGCCCATGAATTGCGGAAAGCCAGGCCTCCCTGTCCATCACCAGCTCCCGGAGTCTACCCAAACCCATGTGCATTGATTCGGTGATGCCATCCACCCATCTCATCCTCTGTCATCCCCTTCTCCTCCTGCCCCCAATCTTTCCCAACATCAGGGTCTTTTCCAATGAGTCAACTCTTCACATGTGGTGGCCAAAGTACTGGAGTTTCAGCTTCAGCATCAGTCCTTCCAATGAACACCCAGGACTGATCTCCTTTAGGATGACTGGTTGGAACTCACCGCAGTCCAAGGGACTCTCAAGTCCTCTCCTACACCACAGTTCAAAAGCATCAATTCTTCGGTGCTCAGCTTTCTTCACCATCAAACTTTCACATCCATACATGACTATTGGAAAAACCATAGCCTTGACTAGAGGGACCTTTGTAATGTCTCTGCTTTTAAATATGCTATCTAGGTTGGTCATAACTTTCCTTCCAAGGAATAAGTGTCTTTTAATTTCATGGCTGCAATCACCATCTGCAGTGGTTTTGGAGACCACAAAAATAAAGTCAGCTACAGTTTCCACTGTTTCGCCATCTATTTGCCATGAATTGATGGGACCACATGCCATGATCTTAGTTTTCTGAATGTTGAGCTCTAAACCAACTTTTCACTCTCCTCTTTCAATGTGATCAAGAGGCTTTTTATTTCCTCTTCCCTTTCTGCCATAAGGGTGGTGTCATCTGCATATCTGAGGTTATTGATATTTCTCCCAGCAATCTTGATTCCAGCTTGTGCTTCTTCCAGCCCAGCGTTTCTCATGATGTACTCCGCATATAAGTTAAATAAGCAGGGTGACAGTATACAGCCTTGAGATATTCCTTTCTCGATTTGGAACCAGTCTGTTGTTCTATGTTCAGTTCTAACTGTTGCTTCCTGACCTGCACACAGGTTTCTCAAGAGACAGGTCAGGTGGTCTAGTATTGCCATTTCTTTCTGAATTTTCCACAGTTTATTGTGATCCACACAGTCAAAAGCTTTGGCATAATCAATAAAGCAAAAATAGATGTTTTTCTGGAACTCTCTTGCTTTTTTGATGATCCAGCAGATGATGGCCATTTGATCTCTGGTTCCTCTGCCTTTTCTAAAACCAGCTTGAACGTCTGGAAGTTCATGGTTCACATATTGCTGAAGCCTGGCTTGGAAAATTTTGAGCATTACTTTACTAGTGTGTGAGATGAGTGCACTTGTGCAGTAGTTCGAGCATTCTTTGGCATTGCCTTTCTTTCCGATTGCAATGAAAATTGACCGTTTCCAGTCCTGTGGCCACTGCTGAGTTTTCCAAATTTGCTGACATATTGAGTGCAGCACTTTCACCATATCATCTTTCAGGATTTGAAATAGCTCAACTGGAATTCCATCACCTCCACTAGCTTTGTTCATGGTGATGCTTCCTAAGACCCACTTGGCTTCGCATTCCAGGATGTCTGGCTCTAGGCGAGTGATCACACCATTGTGATTATCTGGGTCATGAAGATCTTTTTTGTACAGTTCTTCTGTGTATTCTTGCCACCCCTTCTTAATATCTTCTACTTCTGTTAGGTCCATACCATTTCTGACCTTTATCAAGCCCATCTTGGCATGAAATGGTCCCTTGGTGTCTCTAATTTTCTTGAAGAGATCTCTAGTCTTTCCCTTCTGTTGTTTTCCTCTGTTTCTTTGCATTGATCGCTGAGGAAGGCTTTCTTTTTTCTCCTTACTATTCTTTGGAACTCTGCATTCAGATGAGAATATCATTCCTTTTCTCCTTTGCTTTTCACTTTTCTTCTTTTCACACCTATTTGTAAGGTCTCCTCAGACAGCTGTTTTGCTTTTTTGCACTTCTTTTCCATGGGGAAGGTCTTAATTCCTTTTTCCTCTACAGTGTCACAAATCTCTCTCCATAGTTCATCAGGCATTCTATCAGATCTAGTCCCTTAAATCTATTTCTCACTTCCACTGTATAATCATAAGGGATTTGATTTAGGTCATACCTGAATGGTCTAGTAGTTTTCCCTACTTTCTTCAATTTAAGTCTGAATTTGGCAATAAGGAGTTCATGATCCGAGCCACAGTCAGCTCCTTCTTATTTTTGCTGACTGTATAGAGCTTCTCCATCTTTGGTTGCAAAGAATATAATCAATCTGATTTTGGTGTTGACCATTTGGTGATGTCCATGTGTATAGTCTTCTCTTGTGTTGTTGGAAGAGGGTGTTTGCTATGACCAGTGTGTTCCTTGGCAGAACTCTATTAGTCTTTGCCCTGCTTCATTCTGTGCTCCAAGGCCAAATTTGCCTGTTACTCCAGGTGTTTCCTGACTTCCTACTTTAGCATTCCAATCCCCTATAATGAACAGGACATCTTTTTTGGGTGTTACTTCTAAAATGTCTTGTAGGTCTTCATAGAACCATTCAACTTCAGCTTCCTCAGCATTACTAGGTGGGGCATAGGCTTGGATTATCATGATATTGAATGGTTTGCCTTGGAAATGAACAGAGATCATTCTGTCATTTTTGAGATTGTATCCACGTACTGCATTTCAGACTCTTTTGTTGATCATGATGGCTACTCCATTTCTTCTAAGGGATTCCTGCCCACAGTAGTAGATATAATTGTCATCCAAGTTAAATTCACCCATTCCAGGATAAAGGTTAGTATAAGGTTGTTGGTTTAATTAAAACAGGTATGTCTTTAGAATTATTAACATTAAATATAATACTTCATTCTACCTGGGTTTTTTAATTAAATAAATTCATATTACCTCGGGCATCATTTTTTGGCAAGAAAAATAGCTTAAGAAGATGATTACCTTTGTCTAATGTCCAATGAATTTTTCATAAATATTCAAAACATTATTAAGAACAAGTGGTTTAAAAATGTTATGAATATAATAAATCTAAATGGGATCAGAGTTTCTAGGTTAACTTTTCACCAGAGTTTCCAAAACCTTTTGGTTATTTGTAGCCTTGAGGTTTTGCAAAGTTAATTTAAATGATTAATTAAGTCAAATTTATTGCCTATTTAGATTATTTCCATATAAAACACTGAAACATTACTAAAAACAAGTTTAAACATTTTTTTTGGCTTCCTTTAACAGAGGAACTAAAGATATTTGAATCTAATGGTAAAAATATTTTGTGCCACATTGAAAATGTACTATGAGGAAAATATACTTTGGGGAATTAATGGAATGTATTCATTAATTTGTCAGTAACAGACTATTCACAACTGTTTAATGCTTTTAGAAAGGAAAAGGGCAACATGGAAAGTAAGATTGTGTTTTTGTCAAGAGAAGAAATGAGGAACAGAGGTGTATTTTATTGAGAGAATAGAAGGTAATTTAGTTCTAATGTGAGACTGATTATTTCAGAGTGGGGAAGAGGAAAAATAAACCAGAATAGAATCTGAACATAAAAAAAAATAAAGTTGTAGAAGGTTTGTAGAAAAAGAATCTGTGGAAAGAAATGTTGTGTGAACAAGCTGGATACAATTGAAAAGGCTCTAATTACATTTTTTAAAAAATGAATGGCTACCTGGTGTTCAGTCACTAAATAGTGTCCAACTCTTTGTGACTCCAATGGCCTGCAGCACACCAGGTTTCCTTCTCCTTCACTGTCTCCTGGAATTTCCTCAGATTCATGTTCATTGAGTTGATGATGCCCATCTCATCCTCTGCCACCCTCTTCTCTTTTTGCCTTCAATCTTTCCCAGCATGGCAGTCTTTTCCAATGAGCTGGCTCTTCTCACCAGGTGGTGAAAGCATTGGAGCTTCAGCATCAGTCCTTCCAATGAGTATTCAGGGTTGATTTCTTTCAAAATTGATTTGATCTCCTTGCTGTCCAAGGGACTCTGAAGAGTCTTCTTCAGCATCACAATTCAAAAGCATCCATTCTGTGGGCGACTAGTGTATAATAGAGCAATGCTTTTAGGTTACCTAACTGTGCCCTAACTCTTCACAGACAGACTGAGACATCTCACTAGTCCATTCCCATTACCAGGATGCTTTCATAAATCAGTATTCACTTCCTATCGTGGGCCTCTATGTCCCTGCTTAGGAGTAAATATACATGAGGCTATGATTAGGAGTCTCTCCCTAACTCTTAAAAGTACTGTGGAATTCACTGCTAAAATAACAGCTGCCAGACAAAAATCCTAGGACTCTCTGGCCAAAGTTGTTCTTGATAACAGGACCGCCCTTGAGTGTCTTTTAGTTGAGCTAGGGAGCATGTCTTCTGTGGCCAACACCACCGGCTGTACCTGGATTAACAGTTTGGGGGAGGTTGAAACTCAGTTGCATTAGTTTACTGAGCCATCCACTTCATTTAAAAAGGTACTCCTTCGACAGAGTCTTTCTTTGACTTACTTGATTTTGATTGGCTTGGGCCTTGGGAATCATGGTTCTGAAGTACATTCCAGGTACTGGGAATTATCCTGCTTATAATAGTCTTAATGTTTCCCCTGGTATATTATATTCTCTCAGAATCTTTAAATGAATATTTGCAGGTGCTAATCACCAAAAAATGATCTTAAGACTGAAACATTAAAAAAAGGAACAAAGAGAATGACCAACTTCAAAAGAGAGAGAGAATAAACCTAAAGTCATGAGTTGTGAATACCACAGAGATGTAGCAAAAATGTCATGACCTATGAGTATCCTGGGGCATATTAGCAAAAACTGCAAGAACACAGAGTGGTAGCTGAGAGTGGTGCTAATGCCTAAAACTTTGATACATTGTCAGTTCAACTGAGAATCTGATCATAAGGGGAAATTGTTTTAAAAAATGAAACAAATCCAAAATGAACTCCCTTGTGCTAAGTTCCCTGTCAGAAAACCAAGACTTCATACCTAACCTGATTGCAGTTTTGGCCTCTCCCAGAAATATGACCTTAAATGAGTCAATCTGGAATTACCTGGTCAGTACTAGTGATGTAACTTGCCTGATAGACACCTGCCTTTTCCCAAAGTGATCTAACCTGACGCAATCAGTTTTTGCAACAATAGATTCCTTGCCCTGCTTCCTTCTACCTGTAGAAGTTTTCATTTTTTACAGATCCTTGGAGCCCTTTTCTGTTTGTTAAGCTGGGATGCTACCTGATGCATGAATCATGAAATGAAGCAAATTAGATCTTCACATTTCAGTTCAGTTCAGTCCCTCAGTCATGTACGACTCTTTGCAACCCCATGGACTGCAGCACGCCAGGCCTCCCTGTCCATCACCAGCTCCCGGAGTTTACTCAAACTTATGTCCATTGAGTCAGTGATGCCATCCAACCATCTCATCCACTGTCGTTCCCTTTTCCTCCCACCTTCTAACTTTCCCAGCATCAGGGTCTTTTCGAATGAGTCAGTTCTTCACATCAGGTGGCCAAAGTATTGGAGTTTCAGCTTCAGCATCAGTCCTTCCAATGAATATTCAGGACAGATTTCCATTAGGATGAACTGGTTGGATCTCCTTGCTGTCCAAGGGACTCTCAAAAGTCTTCTCCAAAAGCACAGTTCAAAAGCATCAATTCTTCAGCACTCAACTTTCTTTATAGTCCAACTCTCACATGCATACATGACTACTGGAAAAGCTATAGCTTTGGCTAGACGGACCTTTGTTGGCAAAGTAATGCCTCTTCTTTTTAATAAGCTGTCTAGGTTGGTCATACCTTTTCTTCCAAGGAGCAAGCGTCTTTAAATTTCATGGCTGCAGTCACCATCTACAATGATTTTTGAGCCCCTCAAAATAAAGTCTGTCACTGTTTCCACTGTGGTGCCATGAAGTTATGGGACCACATGCCATGATCTTAGTTTTCTGAATGTTGAGCTTTAAGCCAACTTTTTCACTTTCCTCTTTCTCTTTCATCAAGAGGCTCTTTAGTTCTTCACTTTCTGCCATAAAGATGGTATCATCTGCATATCTGAAGTTACTGATATTTCTCTTGTCAAACTTGAATCAGCTTGTGCTTCATCCAGCCCAACGTTTCTCATGATTTACCCTGCATATAGTTATATAAGCAAGGTGACAATATATAGCCTTGACATATTCCTTTTCCTATTGGGAACCAGTCTGTTGTTCCATGTCCAATTCTAACTGTTGCTTCCTGTTCTGCATATAGACTTCTCAAGAGGCAGGTCAGGTAGTCTGGTATTCCCATCTCTTTCAGAATTTTCCACAGTTTGTTTTGATCCACACAGTCAAAGGCTTTAGTGTAGTCAATAAAGCAGAAATAGATGTTTTCCTGAAACTCTCTTACTTTTTCAATGATCCAACAGATGTTTGCAATTTGATCTCTGGTTCCTCTGCCTTTTCTAAAACCAGCTTGAACATCTTAGAGTTCATGGTTCATGTACTGACGAAGTCTGGCTTGGAGAATTTTGAGTATTACTTTGGTAGTGTGTGAGATGAATGTGATTGTGTGGTAGTTTGAACATTCTTTGGCATTGCCTTTCTTTCCAATTGCAATGAAGACTGACCTTTTCCAGTGGCCACTGCTGAGTTTTCCAAATTTGCTGACATGTTAAGTGCAGCGCTTTCACAGTATCATCTTTCAGGATTTGAAACAGCTCAACTGGAATTCCATCACCTCCACTAGCTTTGTTCATAGTGATGCTTCCTAAGGGTCACTTGACTTCACATTCCAGGATGTCTGGCTCTAGGTGAGTGATCACACCATTGTGATTCTCTGGGTCATGAAGCTCTTTTTTGTGTAGTTCTTCTTCTTAATACCTTCTGCTTCTGTTAGGTCCATATGATTTCTGTCCTTTATTGTGCCCATCTTTGCATGAAAAGTTCCCTTGGTATCTCTAATTTTCTTGAAGAGATCTCTAGTCTTTCCCATTCTGTTGTTTTCCTCTATTTCTTTGCACCAATCCTGAAGATTTTCTTATCTCTCCTTGCTATTCTTTGTAACTCTGCATTCAAATGGGTATATCTTTCCTTTTGTCCTTTGGTTTTCCCTTCTCTTTCTTTCACAGCTATTTGTAAGGTCTCCTCAGACAGCCATTTTGCCTTTTTGCATTTCTTTTTCTTGGAGATGGTCTTGATCACTGCCTCCTGTACAATGTTATGAACCTCTGTCCATCGTTCATCAGGTACTCTGTCTATCAGATGTAATCCCTTGAATCTGTTTTTCACTTCCACTGTATAATTGTAATGAATTTGATTTAGATATATGAATGGTCTAGTGGTTTTCCCTACTTTCTTCAATTTAAGTCTGAATTTGGCAATAAGGAGTTCATGATCTGAGCCACAGTCAGCTCCTTTTTATTTTTGCTGACTGTATAGAGCTTCTCCATCTTTGGCTGCAGAGAATACAATCAATCTGATTTTGGTATTGACCATCTGGTGATGTCCATGTGTAGAGTCTTCTCTTGTGTTGTTGGAAGAGGGTGTTTGCTATGACCAGTGCGTTCTCTTGGCAAAAGTCTATTAGCCCTTGCCCTGCTTCATTCTGTACTCCAAGGCCAAACTTATCTGTTATTCCAGGTGTTTCTTGATTTCCTGCTTTTGCATTCCAGTCCCCTATAGTGAAAAGGGCATCTTTTTTGGGTGTTACTTCTAAAAGGTCTTGTAGGTCTTCATAGAACCATTCAACTTCAGCTTCTTCAGCATTACTAGTTGGGGCATAGACTAGGATTACTCTGATATTGAATGGTTTGCCTTGGAAATGAACAGAGGTCATTCTGTCATTTTTGAGATTGCATCCAAGTGCTGCATTTCACACTCTTTTGTTGACCGTGATGGTTACTCCATTTCTTCTAAGGGATTTTTGCCCGCAGTATTGGATATAACAGTCATCTGAGTTAAATTCGCCCATCCCATTGCATTTTAGTTTGTAGATTCTTAAAATGTCAGTGTTCACTCTTGCCATCTCCTCTTTGACCACTTCTAATTTACCTTGATTCATGGACCTAACATTCCAAATTCCTATGAAATATTGTTCTTTACAGCACTGGACTTTGCTTCCTTTGGCAGTCACATCCACAACTGTGTATTGTTTTTGCTTTGGCTCTGTTTCTTCATTCTTTCTGGAGTTATTTCTTCACTGATCTCCAGTAGCATATTGGGCACCTACTGACCTGGGGAGTTCATCTTTTAGTGTCCTATCTTTTTGCCTTTTCATACTGTTCAGAGGATTCTCAAGGCAAGAATACTGAAGTGATTTGCCATTCCCTTCTCCAGTGGACCACATTCTGTCAGACCTCTCCACCATGACCTGTCCGTCTTGGGTTCTTGAGTGGCCCTACACAGCATGGCTCTTAGTTTCATTGAGTTAGACAAGGCTGTGTACCATGTGACCAGTTGGTTAGTTTTTTGTGATTGTGATTTTCAATCTGTCTGACCTCTGATGGAGAAGGATGAGAAGCTTATGGAAGCCTCCTAATGGGAGAGAATGACTGAGGGGGAAGCTGGGTCTTGTTCTAATGGGTGGGGCTATGCTAGGTAAATCTTTAATTCAATTTTCTGTTAATGGGTGGAACTGTGTTCCCTCCCTGCTATTTGAAGGTGAAAGTGAAGTCTCTCAGTCATGTCCAACTCTTTGTGACCCCATGGACTGCAGCCTACCAGGCTCCTAGGTCCATCGAATTTTCCAGGCAAGAGTACTGGAGTGGGTTGCTATTTCCTTCTCCAGGGGATCTTCCTCACCCAGAGATTAAACCCGAGTCTCCCACGTTGTAGGCAGACGCTTTACCGCCTGAGCCACTAGGGAAGCTATTTACCTGGGGCCAAACTATGGTGGAGGTAATGAAGATAATGGCATCCTTCTTCAAAAGATCCCATGCTACACTCAGTGCCCCAACCCTGTAGCAGGCCACCGCCCACCCATGTCTCTGCTGCAGACTCCTGGACACTCCTGGGCAAGTCTAGATCAGTCTCTTGTGGGGTCAGTTCTCTTTTATTCTGGGTCCTAGTACACACAAGTTCTGTTTGTGCCCACCAAGAGTCTATTTCCCAGTCCTGTGTAAGTTCTGGTAGCTCTATGGTGGGGTTAATGGCAACCTCCTCCAAGAGGGCTTATGCCATACCTAGATCTGCTGCACCCAGCGCCCCTGCCCCTGTGGCGGTCCACTGCTGACCTGTACCTCCACAGGAGATGCTCAAACACAGTTTGAATTTTGTTTTTTGACAAACCTAACAGTGTGGGTTCTGGAGTTGATAAGCAGTGATAAACCAGCACATACAACCCCACATTAGCCAAATGGGGGTATAATTTCTTTGTAATTTCTAACTCCCTGTTAACATAATAGGTTAGTCATTCTGTCCATTTAGGAAACTCTAAGGAGTTTTCTTTAAGAATATTAGCTAGCAGAGAAAATGTCATCCATTAGCAGTTAGCTTGACTCTTCCTGTATTAATACCCCATTTCTCTTTTCATCCAGACTTCCTCCATCACTTTCACCTTAGGCAGTTTCTGCTACTGATTTTATGCCAAATGTTCACTCAGCATCTTGACATATGGTATTGTGTAATGGCTGTGTTGGTCTTCACATTAGGTGTCTTTTCCTGATGACTGGATCAGATGTTTCAGATACACCTATGACTAAAGGCACCATAGATTCTGAAAGATGGCTCATCAGCAGGTTTTTGGGAATATTCCCTAAACCAACCTGGAGAGAACTAAAATTGCATAACTAGAACCATCTGATGCTTGAAGGATGTTCCTGAGTTTGTGCCCATAGATTATGAGAGGTTATTCCCAATGTTTCATATTTATGATCTGAGAAGAGGGGAGTTCAACAAAATGTTTGTAATTTTTAAAAGAGCTTATGTGACTTCAGGTTGTATTAAAAGAAGTATTATGTTTGAAACAAGGGAGGAGAAGTTCTAGCAACTGTCTTCAGTTTAAATTATTCATTTATTAGACCAAAATGTATGACAACTATTCTGAGGAAGGCACTGGGCTGTAAAAGATACAAATATAAGTAGTGTATGGAGATAGATAAAAATGGCACTAAATAAGAATTCTGAGAGTGAGCTGCCACTTTTCTGGTTTGACTCAAAAGTTTGTCAGAATCTTTACTACAGAAATCTCGAATCAAGTTGTCTACAGGAGACTGGAGGATAAGTGAGTAAAATGGCCTGATAGGGACTGTGCACATTAGAGAGCACAGCCCTGTTTAAATTGGGCAGCTGCTAGTCTGTAATATTAGACTGTCATCTGGTAAGAATGTGGGTTGGGTTTTGCCAAGAGAAACTGGAGATCCAGAATTTTACATGAAATATTTCATTTAAAAATATTGTTAAGATAGTAGCTAATTCACAAAAATAAGAGCTCTGCAGAACTCTCCATGCCCCTGGAGAGTTCTGCTCCTATCAGTAGGATCCCCCCAGTCAAGGTATATTTGCCAATAGTTAGGGGCATTCTTTATGGCACCCCACTCCTGTTCTCTTGCCTGGAAAATCCCATGGACAGAGGAGCCTGGTAAGCTGCAGTCGATGGGGTCGCTAAGAGTCGGACACGACTGAGTGACTTCACTTTCACTTTTCACTTTCGTGCATTGGAGAAGGAAATGGCAACCCACTCCAGTGTTCTTGCCTGGAAAATCCCAGGGATGGGGGAGCCTGGTGGGCTGCCGTCTATGGGGTAGCACAGAGTCGGACACGACTGAAGTGACTTAGTAACAGCAGCAGGATTCTTTAACTTGACGCTTTTAGTAAATAGCCACTTGTATATTACAGTAGGAAAGACTCAGCTTATTTAATGTAATCAATAGGTGAAGACGAATGACATATTAGGGTTTTATATAATTCTGGTGGGAGGAGTAGGTTTCCCAATCACAGTGGAAAGTTTTAGTATATTCAATAGCCTGTGACCTGAAAGCATTTCACATTTCCCCAGGGAAAGCTGAGAGGAATAAAAGGTCCTGTACTCCATTTGCTCATTTGCAGATGATGAAAGCTATTTCTCTGAGATTTCTCAGTGTAGATTTATGGTGAGCTATTTGTCTGAGATTTCTCAGGTTGAATTCTCTGTTGATGCTTTGAACTTCTGTCCAGAGCATCAGATCCATTTCAGAGGAGCTTGTCTTCTCTGTGTCCTGGTGAATGAAATGCGTGTGCTCAGCTAACGGGTCACTGGCTCTTCAGTAACTTCTGGAGTTGCCTGGATGGAACCTCTTTCCCTCCTGGACTATAACCAGGTTCCTTCTCTTTACTTGCTGTCTGTATCATGCTAAAGATAGAGCCAAGATTTGAACCCACCTGTGTCTTATTCTCATAGCAGCTCCATTGCCAGTTATGAAATAGCAACGTGACCTGTTTAGGTCTCAGAAAAATTACCGTGATTAATATATTTACTTCCACCCCAAACATAATTAGAGTTCAGATATTTTTTAGCAAGTAAATTTAAATTTGGAAGTTAACACTTGAGAAGCAAAGAACTAATAGAAACCGAGATTTTCATTAAATTTAAAAATTGAACAGGAGTGCAGCTGATGTCTGTCTTCAGGCAAATTAACTGACATAACTAAGTAGAAATTCTCCTCTTCATTATGAAGATACAGCAGTGGGATCTGTGCTCTTACTTTATAAAGATCTAAACTGAGGCTTGAGTAAAGAGTCCATTCAGTTTCCTGGGCTTCTGGAATTTTTAGGCAAGTTATTTAGATCTGGTCTCTTCAAAAAGATTGTCTTGAAATATGTGTAACTCCAATAAAAGCTAGTATTCTACATAGTCCAGTCCTTGTCAGTGTAGCCATAGAAGGAAAATACACTGCATAAATCAAAAATACTTTAAACACTTTGCATCATTACTGGAATCTCTTGAATAATGTCTGAAACTCCCAATTTTTTTGTTTATTTGCTTTTTTGTTTAAATCATCTTTCCCTAGTTTTCTCAAATATGTCTTAGTCCAGTAGCTAACCTTAACATTTTCTTTATCTCCTCACTGTCAACACTCCAAACTTTTTCTTTTAGTTTAAGGAAGTCCTTGTTTTCCCTTTATGTTCTGCTATGAAGAAAAAAAAAATTTTAATCTAGTCTTTATCTGTTTCTATCTGGCCTCTGCCTAGACACTGCCCAAATTCTCCATCACAAAATCCTGTCTCTCCAAGCTATCAAAGACAGAGTTCTCACAAGAGGACTACTGAGGAAGGTAGGCTTGGAATATTCACACTTTAATAATTTTTGCTCTGCTATGTCACACATAAAAAAATATTATATGTAATTACTAAGGATTATTCATAACAGATATGCTTGGGCACACTTTATCCCTGAGTCCTTTTGTGGACAAGATCCCACCCTTACTGTGGTCAAGATTAAAGAACAGCCTGAGATTAAAGATAGCTTGAGAGTCAAGAATGGTGAGAGAGTCAAGTATGTGGTAGCAGGTGAGGTCAGGTTCAGGGTGGAGTGAGTATCAGCCCTTGGTTGAAATTTAGCATAATAAATATGCCAGCATGTTTTTGAGGGGGGATTTTCTTAAAATTGCATTTGAAGACTTCTGTTTTGAGCAGGAACAAATAATCTCGTACCAGAATAACTGTGGGAACATGTTGTTTACTCTTTGATACATTCTAATATTCTTACCTTACTCTTTCCGACTTGAATCACTTTTCCCAAATTTCTAGATACCAGATCAAACATTAGGTTGAAATCATAGAGTGTCCGGCTTGGAAAGATAAAGGTTATGGAGTTCGGTGGTTCCCAAATCTCATCCTGTATTCTACCACTGAGACGTTTTGGATTATTAGTTTGTTGTGGGTCTCTAAAATCTGTATTTTAAAGTCTCTTGAAGTACTTTTGTTAACCATTGTGGTTTTGGAAATCCTGATCAAATTCCTCTCCTTCTGTCCCACCTGGTGCCTGAATTCCCTCTCACAGCACACCTCTTGGTGGTCAGCCTTGGGGTAATGTTGCTGATGGTGAAGGAAACCCATATGTACCAGGTGTTTTCTAATTGTTAGGCACTGAACTAAGGCATAATCTAATTTGTCCCATATAATATGTGTAAAAATCTCAGAAACTACATAAGATTATTGTACACATATTTTACCATAAATCTTTAAATTTGTTGTGATCTCACTTGCTTCTAGGTTTTTGCTCATGTATTGTTACCCTTCAAGGCAGTCCTTGCTTAACTTATAGCCTTCATTGTACTTATCTTCTCTGAGTTTCTTTAGTATCGTTACTTACTTCTATTCTTCCATATTTTATTGGGAAAAAGTAGAGTTTAACAGTTAAGGGTATGGCTTCTGGAGCCAGTCTCTGTGGGCTTAAACCTAGCTTGGCCATGCTCTGATAGTGTTGAGCTGCATTAAGCTAACCTTCCTTTCCTTTCTTCATCTGTAAAATAGAGATTCAAAATAGGACCTCTTCACAGAGCACATGTGAGGGTTAATACATTAATGTATATTAAGCCCTCATAATAGACCTAAGAATGCAATAAATGCCTGATAAATGTTACCTCTTATTATTTGATTATATCAAACTTTAATTGTCCATTTACTTGTCCTTCTCACCTACTAGGTAATGAGCATCTTGAAGGAAGAGACTGTATCTTGTTTGATCTCATATCTCAAGTGTCTACTGCAGGGCTTAGAAGATAATAAATGTTCAAAGATTGGTAATTCTTAATGTAATTCTAATCTGTAATAGCATTTGGAATAAAACATTATAAAGACTTCTGGACTATACACTGATTTTTCCTAACATTTACAAGCCTTCTAAATCACACTACCCCACTGCCAATTAAGAATAATTTTTATTGTTATTTAACCACGTGGCCCTTTAAGTTTACTCACTGCTTTGCCTGTCAGACAAACCTGAGTTTGAATGTTCATTGCTTGCTTCTCTTATTATCTTGACTTGACATTGGCCAAGTTATTGTATCACTTAGATCTTCATTTCACTCATCTGTAAACCAGAAGTGAAAAATCTTCCCTACAGTGTTAGTAGTATGGTTAACTAACTACTACAGTGTTTTGTGAGGGACATATTATATAGTGCCTGTGATAGAAAAGATGCCCAGAAGGAAGTAGGTAGGCTTATTTTTGCACAGAAGAAGTTCAGCACAAATATTTGTTGATATGGTCTTGGTTTATGTTCAGTATTCTTCATCCATAGAGTCTGAAATCTTTTAGGATCAAATTTCTTTAAGTACTGTGATGGTTAAATTATGTCCCTCTCCAAAAGACACCCTGACCCCCAGGTTCTCAGAATGCAATCTTTTTGAAAATAAGGTCATTTTAGATGTAATTAGTTCAGGTGAGGTCAAACTAGAGTATGATGAGTACTTAATCCAGAATGACTGATGCCTTATAAAAGGAGAAGAAAGAGACACAGGGAAAAGAATGCCAGGTAATGATGAAGGTGAAGATAGGAGTGAGGCACCTGAAAGCTAAGGATCTTCAAGAATTGACAGTCACCACCAGAAGTATGAGGAGGAAAGAAACGATTCTCCCCAGAGTCTCAGAAAGAGCACAGCCCTGCTGACACCTTGACTTCAGATTTCTAGCTGGTAGAACTGTGAGAGAACATATTTAATTTCTTTTAAGCTGTCCAGTTTGTGCTACTTTGCTATGGCAGTCATAAGGAACTGATACAAGTACTATGATAAATATAATGATCGTAACTTCGTAAAGCTACCCTAGGAAAAAAGGAGCTGTTGTGATACTTAATCATAAACATAAGCAAATTGAGGTTTTCCATCCTAAAAATGATTAAACTGTAGAATGGTAGGTTTCCAGAGAATGAGGGAGAAACAAATCCCTATTTTACCACTTTCCTTAAAGACTTAAAAAAAAATTCCTCTTGAACCTCCAAACTTCTGTTAATAAGTTTGGGCCCCTTGAGGGCCAGAAAGCTTTCAGCCGTACTTGTTCAGAAAGGTAAGAAAATCCTGTCTGCATTTACTATTTATGAGCTGTGGCATCATATTTTCATGTGGCCACGTGATGCTTGCTTTTAAGAGACCTGCAAATGAGACCAGACTCATTATTTTTTAATGTGAAGAGTATGATGGCAAACTGTGCAGTGTGATATACAACCACACTGTCATTCTTGCCCTAGAATTTGTATTAACATTGTTCACTTAGAAACTAGTAAACTACACGTGATATTTACAAACATCATATTTGACATAAAAGCAATATTTGTTGGAAATAGCATTCAAATGTTAAGTTGCAGAACATGATTCTTTGGAAAATCTTCGATTTTGAGCAATTCTATGGGACTCAGGAGCATATTTTTCCATGTAAAGTACATGTCTAATAGAAACTCCTTGCTTTGTTCTCATATTTCTCTTTCAACCAAGAGGCAGCTGCCATTTCGGCTGCTAAGTGCAAGGAAAATGAAATCAAAATGGATCAGTTGGTATAAAAAAACAAAAAAACTAATGTTATGGTCATCCAAAGTGTTTTAGAGAATAATTTAATTTGTATTTATTTTTAAAAAGCCTTTCTTCTGGGGAGAAAAGTTTTGTGTTGCCAGTCTGAAAATGTAACTGGGAATCCAGTCCTGTCTCAGAGAAGCTATTCTCTGTCCTTTGTATATATTTAACTTTAATGTATCCATCCTCACCTCAGCTTCAGTGAATGTCATAAGCTATGGAATGATGTTGTTCCATGTCCAATTCTAACTGTTGCTTCTTGACCTGCATACAGATTTCTCAGGAGGCAGGTCAGGTGGTCTGGTATTACCATCTCTTGAATATGTCAAGGCTGTATATTGTCACCCTGCTTATTTAACTTACATGCAGAGTACATTATGAGAAATACTGGACTGGATGAAGCACAAGCTGAAATCAAGATTGCCGGGAGAAATATCAATAACCTCAGATATGCAGAAAGTGAAGAACTAAAGAGCCTCTTGATTGATGAAAGTGAAGGAGAAGAGTGAAAAAGTTGGCTTAAAGCTCAACATTCAGAAAACTAAGATCATGGCATCTGATCCAATCACTTCATGGCAAATAGATGGGGAAACAGTGGAAACAGTGACAGACTTTATTTTGGGGGGCTCCAAAATCATTGCAGATGGTGACTGAAGCTATGAAATTAAAAGACTCTTGCTCCTTGGAAGGAAAGTTATGACCAACCTAGACAGCTTATTAAAAAGCAGAGACATCACTCTGTCAGCAAAGGTCCATCTTGTCAAGGCTATGGTTTTTCCAGTAGTCATGTATGGATGTGAGAGATGGACTATAAAGAAAGCTGAGTGCGGAAGAGTTGATGCTTTTGAACTGTGGTGTTAGAGGAGACTTTTTTTTTTTTATTGGTTTTGCCATACAATGACATGAAATCGCCATGGGTCTACACATGCTCCCCCTCCAGAACCCCCCTCCCTCCTCCCTCCTGATTCCCTCCCCCTGGGACATCTCGGTGCACCAGCCCCGAGCATCAATCCTGGGCTGGCAATTAATTTCACATATGATAATTAACATGTTTCAATGCCATTCTCCCATATCATCCCACCCTTGCCCTCATCCACAGAGTCCACGAGTCTGTTCTATACGTCTGCGTTCCTTTTGCTGTCTCGCATGCAGGGTTCTCGTTACCATCTTTCTAAATTCCATATATATGCGTTAGTATTACTGTATTGTTGTTTTTCCTTCTGGCTTACTTCACTCTGGATAATAGGCTCCAGTTCCGTCCACCTGAGTAGAACTAATTCAAATGAATTTTTTTTTAATGCTGAGTAATATTCCATTGCACGTGTCTCTTTCAATTCTGGTTTCCTCCGTGTGTATGCCCAGCAGTGGGATTGCTGGGTCATATGGCAGGTCTATTTTCAGTTTTTTAAGGAATCTCCACACTGTTTTCCATAGTGGCTGTACTAGTTTGCATTCCCACCAACAGTGTAAGAGGGTTCCCTTTTCTCCACATCCTCTCCAGCATTTATTGCTTGTAGATTTTTGGATGGCAGCCATTCTGACTGGTATAAAGTGGTACCTCATTGTGGTTTTGATTTGCATTTCTCTGATCATGAGTGATGTTGAGCATCTTTTCATGTGTTTGTTAGCCATTTGTATGTCTTCTTTGGAGAAATGTCTGTTAAGTTCTTTGGCCCACTCTTTGATTGGGTCGTTTATTTTTCTAGAATGGAGCTGCAGGAGTTGCTTGTATATTTTTGAGATTAATTGTTTGTCTGTTGCTTCATTGGCTATTATTTTCTCCCATTCTGAAGCCTGTCTGTTCACCTTACTTATAGTTTCCTTTGTTGTGCAGAAGCTTTTAATTTTAATTAGGTCCCATTTGTTTATTCTTACTTTTATTTCCAGTATTCTGGGAGGTGGGTCATAGAGGATCCCGCTTTGGTTTATGTCGGAGAGTGTTTTGCCTATGTTATCCTCTAGGAGTTTTATAGTTTCTGGTCTTATGCTTAGATCTTTGATCCATTTTGAGTTTGTTTTGTGTATGGTGTTACAAAGTGTTCTAGTTTCATTCTTTTACAAGTGGCTGTCCAGTTTTCCCAGCACCACTTGTTAAAGAGGTTGTCTTTTCTCCATTGTATATTCTTGCCTCCTTTGTCAAAGATTAGATGTCCATAGATGCATGGATTTATCTCTCGGCTTTCTATTTTGTTCCATTGATCTATATTTCTGTCTTTGTGCCAGTACCATACTTAATGACTGTGGATTTGTAGTATAGCCTAAAGTCAGGTAGGTTGATTCCTCCAGTTCCATTCTTCTTTCTCAAGATTGCTTTGGCTATACGAGGTTTTTTGTATTTCTGTACAAATTGTAAAATTATTTGTTCTAATTCTCTGAAAAAGACCTCTGGTAGCTTGATAGGAATTGCATTGAATCTATAGATTGCTTTGGGTAGTATACTCATTTTCACTATATTGATTCTTCCAATCCACGAACACGGCACATTTCTCCATCTATTTGTGTCCTCTTTGATTTCTTTCATCAGTGTTTTATAGTTTTCTATATACAAGTCTTTTGTTTCTTTAGGTAGAAATACTCCTAAGTATTTTATTCTTTTTTTTTCTGTGGTGAATGGAATTGTTTCCTTAATTTCTCTTTCTGTTTTCTCATTGTTAGTGTGTAGGAATGCCAGGGATTTCTGTGCGTTGATTTTGTATCCTGAAACTTTACTATATTCACTGATTAGCTCTAGTAATTTTCTGGTAGAGTCTTTAGGGTTTTCAATATAGAGGATCATGTCATCTGCAAACAGAGAGTTTTACTTCATCTTTTCCATTATGGATTCCTTTAATTTCTTTATCTGCTCTGATTGCTGTGACCAAGACTTCCAAAACTATGTTGAATAGTAGTGGTGAGAGTGGGCACCCTTGTCTTGTCCCTGATTTCAGGGGAAATGCTTTCAGTTTTTCACCATTGAGGATAATGTTTGCTGTGGGTTTGTCATATATAGCTTTTATTGTGTTGAGGTACGTTCCTTCTATTCCTGCTTTTTGGAGGGTTTTTATCATAAATGGATGTTGAATTTTGTCAAAGGCTTTCTCTGCATCTATTGAGATAATCATGTGATTTTTATTTTTCAATTTGTTAATGTGGTGTATTACATTGATTGATTTGGGAATATTAAAGAATCCTTGCATCCCTGGGATAAAGCCTACTTGATCATGATGTATGATCTTTTTAATGTGTTGTTGGATTCTATTCGCTAGAATTTTGTTGAGGATTTTTGCATCTATGTTCATCAGTGATATAGGCCTGTAGTTTTCTTTTTTTGTGGCATCTTTGTTGGGTTTTGGAATTAGGGTGATGGTGGCCTCGTAGAATGAGTTTGGAAGTTTACCTTCCTCTGCAATTTTCTGGAAGAGTTTGAGTAGAATAGGTGTTAGCTCTTCTCTAAATTTTTGGTAGAATTCAGCTGTGAAGCCATCTGGTCCTGGGCTTTTGTTTTTTGGAAGATTTCTGATTACGGTTTCAATATCCGTGCTTGTGATGGGTCTATTAATATTATCTATCTCTTCGGGAGGAGACTCTTGAGAGTCCCTTGGTGAGTAAGGAGAACCAAACATTGCATCCTAAAGGAAATCAGTCCTGAATATTCATTGGAAGGACTGATGTTGAAGCTGAAACTCCAATACTTTGGTCACCTGATGCGAAGAGCTGACTCACTAGAAAAGACCCTGATGCTGGGAAAGACTGAGGGCAGGAGGAGAAGGGGACAACAGAGGATGAGATGATGGGATGCCATCACCGAATCAATGGACATGAATTTGAGTAAACTCCGGGAGTTGGTGATGGACAGGGAGGCCTGGTATGGGGCAGTCCATGGGGTCACAAAGAGTTGGACAGGACTGAGCGACTGAACTGAATGGAATGATGACATTCCATTTTGGAGGAAGCAGTTTCACGTTTCCTGGGGTGAATTTTTGGTCTAGATAACCACAGTACAGTTGTGCATTTTTAGTATTTATTTATTTATTTGTGTGTAATTAAGTTTTATTAAAGTATAAAGGAGCTAGAGAAAGCTTTTGACATAGACATCAGAAGGGGCAGAGTACCCCCTTGCTAGAGTTAGCAGTGAAGTTATATACTGAATCAATAACAGGATTAGCCAGAAAGTTTAATCCAGAGACTGTCCTCAGGGAGGATACATTATTGTTATATAATCCTTGTAAAAACTTCACAAGACCTACTCCCATAATTTACATTTTGATATAACAGGATTAATGTTTGACAATAGAAAGATCTTCCAGACCCACTATACATCTTAAGATGTCAGGATTAGCTTCAAAAGATCTTCCAGATCCACTCCCATAATATACATCTTAAGATATTAGGATTAGTCAGGTTTTCAGGGAGGAGAAACTGTCTTCCAGCTAGATTGTGTAACTGACTAAGGCTAAGGAATGCAGAGAAAAAAGTTTGTCCTTTCCTCCTCCTTGAGAATTCCAGACCCCTCTCTTCTTGGGGAACCCCTAGACTTCTTATCAACCTGCCTAGGAGATGACTCTCTCATTCCCCCCTTTTCTTTTAGAATTATGTTGCCTAGGGAAAAGAGGCGTTGTTTTCATTCTGTAACTGCTTCTGAGCTGACAAGGGGCGTTGTCCCTTTAGTACTTTTTTTTAAATTAGCATTTTTCCTCCAGAATTTTCCTTAAGTATCTAGATTATCATAGAATTATTTTCTCCTCTTGAAGTTCATCTTCCATTAATCCTCCTCTTAGCTAGCTCTGTTCCCTAGAACACCTAAGAAATCATTTTCATTTATTTGTTCAGTGAACTACGGCCCACCACTCAAGTTGACTAAGGCTTGCTGCCTATGTTTGTGCTACTCAAAAGCTAAGAGTGTGTGTGTGTGGTTTTTTTTTTTTTTTAAGATTTTTAAATGGTTGGAAAAGACAGCAAAAGAATAATGATTTTTTTTGACAAAATAAATTACGTAAAACTCAAATTTCAGTGTCCAAATAAGCTTTTATTGGGACACAACCTCACTCCTTTTATGGCCCAGGAAAGCCCCGTGGTCAGTCATTCTAGTGCCTCAAGGTTGTGCCTCCTTTTCACATCCAAATCGCCCTGCACTACCTTTAAACTTACGTTCCTGTCATGTCCCATGGCCTTGTATCTGTTTTTCTCTGGCTCTTCCTCCTCCCGTTTGTGGGACACTTCAACAAGTCTCTGTATGGCCAGATCCCAAGTGTGTTCCTTCTAAGGCATCTCTACAATCCATGATCTAGCCTCACACACTCCTGTTTCCAGTTTACCTGCCAGTATGGTATCTGTTTTAGTCAGCTCAGGTTGCTATAACAAAATACTATAGACAGGGGGTCTTAAATACAAATATTTACTTCTCACAAATTGAGAGATTGGCAAGTCCGACCTCAAGGTGCTAGCAAATGAGGTGTTACTTGAGGACCCACTTTCTGGCTCACAGATGACCACCTTCTTCCTCTGTGCTTGGTGGAAAGAGGTCAGAGAGCTCTCTGGGCCCTCTTATATAAGGAAATTCATCCCATTCATGAGACTTCACCCTCATGATCTAATCACTCCCAGAGACCCTCATCTCCTAAAGCCATTACCTAAGGGCTTCAGATTTCAACAGGTGAATTTTGGGGAAACACCATTATTCAGTCCATAGCATCATTCCATGTGTGCTGTTGTTCAAAAGTGGAGCTCAGACAGTGGAACGATGAAAGTCTTGAATTTTTTAAAAAGCTTCTCAGTCTGGGTCTCATTCTTCTTACATATAGTTTTGGTTTTTTTTTTTAAACTTAAATATTAGGAATCTACTTTCATATTTGTTAAATTTCTTCTGATTGTTTTCACCCTGTGGAGGTGATTTTCAAACATGATTTTGTCAGCCATTTTAATGCTGTTTCCCAGATTTGTTTGTTCTAAAGATTCCCTTCCCCACCCCCCGCCCGAGGTGCACATTCTACATTTTAACCAGATGTATTGATTAAAATATTGGAGTATTAGACCCTAAACATAATTTTGTGGTACTATCCTAGAGATTTCTTTCCAATTCAGTATTGATCTCTTAAACAGCACTCATTGGTTCAATAATTTCCAGTCCCCCTAACAACTGGTGATTATGGAAGATTCTGTGTGAAAATTTTTGCTAAAGCAAATATGAACTGTATCTAAGCCCTTCCTCTGACCCAGTAGCTTAGAGCTTCCCATCATGCTATCTGTGAGTAGCAGGGGTCAAAGGAGAACTCTTTACAGATGGAAGAATCTGAATTCAACCACTATGTCTGCCACTTTACCTAGGAAAATGCTCTTTTAACCCTCAGCATGGTGGTATGGATTCAGTGAATTGAGCGGTGAACTAATAAAGTTATTAGAACATAGCACCAATGTCTCACTCCTCAGAGCAATGCTCAGTACTGATGAGATCCCTCTTGCTTGCATATTGTAGTGCAGTGGGTGAGGCTTTGGTGAATCGGTGTCTCTGCTTTTCCTTCCTATCTCAGTATGACACTTTTATTTGTTGTTGGGAAGGAGCAGTTCAGCTTCTTCTTGACTTCTTTTCAGAGGGAATTTCTCCATAGATAGCTGTAGACTTGTGTCTGGGGAGAAGGGGTGAGTTCAGGCTTTTCCCTTACCAGCATCTTGAACTTCCTTTTCCTGTATGTGTTTTCTCTTCCAAGTGTCTGACAATCGATGCTTTGTTTCCCATATTTTTTCCCCTCTCTCCATACATGACTTTTGTTGGGGATAAAGTAGGTGCCAGTTGTGGTGACCCAAGGACAAAAGAGAAGACAAAACCAAGGAGGGTCTTGGAATGTAGCAACGGAAAAACCAGGCCCTTACTGTCCTTGCCTCCCCCGTGTTGTAACTATTAATGGATTTCAGGTCCTCCTGAGCAGTATATCCCCTCCTACTCCGTAGGGAGAAGATATTTGCCTTATTCTCTGCGCCCCCCCTCCAGTATATGTGCCTCATCCAATCAGCAACTGACACGCAAGACCCCTATCCCACTCCTTATACCCTGGTATAAAAGTGGACTAAGGACCCCTCTTCAACGTCGGTTCTTCCTTGAGTTGGCCTGCTGTTCTAACAGCATCTCCCACTCTAATAAACTTTATTTCCCTCTCATTCTGTCTCATGTCTAGAAATTCTTTTCCAACCCACACCTGGGCCGTAACACAAAAGGCATAATGGGGTGAATATAGTCCCTTGCACATTTAAAGGTAAGAAAAGCAACCTCTTGAACAATGAGAGGTTTTAGGGAGTAAAAACTCTCCTTGCTTGAAATAGTTAAAGAAAAACTAAACAAAGCACTTGAAAGTACTTGCCAAGCAAGACTGCCATTTTTGGCAGGAAGATGGGTTAGATTCTTCTATAGAGTTTCTCCATCTTGAAATTCTTGTATTTTGTAATACAAAAAATTATCAGTTCATCGTATCATGTACTGAGACAATTTTGCTTATGTGCAATGGCTAGATTTGAGCAATTGAAAATGTGGCCAACAAGGAACTCTGAGACAATCGCTTGTGCACAAATCCTCATGACCTTAGCTGCACAGTGACCCCTTGCTAAATGCAAGGCTTAGTTTTCTTCCAGGAGGATATTAGCCATGAATATATTGAAATGTGAATACATGCAACTCTTTCATCAAAGAGTTTGATTACTGCTGTAGAGACATGCATCATTTGTCACCTGAGCATTTTTTACTCATTCATTCTCTACCAACTCCATTTCCTTTGCTTGTAAAATATAAGTTGACCCTTCTCTGCAAAGATTTTTTTCTCTCTGAGAAAAGGAATCATGTTGGAAATGATTCAGTATATGCTATGTCTACCCCCCCCCCACACACACAAATTGAAAACCTCCGACTGCCATGGAGAATACATTTTTAAAAACTCTTTCAAATGTTTTGACTTGTAACATTATGTTTTCACCTCCTGCCTGATTATCCATTATCATGTTGACAGGCAAAATGTGTTCTTTTTTGTGATCTCTCTTAAAATGAGTATGAGAAGTAAAGACCACCTGTTGCCATTTAGAAGTATAGTTTTCTTCTAAATCCACTTGACATTTTAAGACTTCACATCTGCTACTTTGTGATAACATTTTCCTTTATAGATCATGTGGTTTCTAAAATGGTGTCATGTGAGTCGAAATCTAGCCAGGAATTTTTTTTTTCTTTTAATTCTGAATCTTAGATTTTTTCGGATTTCATCCCCTATAGGGAAAAGGGTGCGTGGTGATTATACCACACTTTTATCTAAAATATATGAAGCGCATTTCTTCTGTGTCTGTTCTGATCAGTTGTAAGTGAGTATATAAACTACTGAGTTGAAATTGGCTATTTATGGTTGCCCAAGTAAAACAGTCCTCATTGATCAGGGTTGCCTTTTGTAGGTGAGAGACTGGGCAGTGTCCTGGCCTGGCCATCCCTCCTTTAGAGTCTTCTTACAGGTGAGAGAAGGATGTGACTTCTCTCCCAAGTAGACTCACATTCTGGCTGAGGCAGTAGGGTGGCCATGGGCATATGGCAACAGACTTCTACCTACCTGTCCTGCTTTTTCCTTTCCTCATTTAGTTTGACTGATGTTCAATCCTTGTGAGTTTTCCTAACAAAGAGGAATAATTTCTGGCCTTCCTTCAAAAGCCCAGGTAGTGTGATGTGTACTCGACAAGATAAACCTTTATCCTCATCCCTCCTCGCTGGGCCTCAGGACGGTCTTAGTCACCCAAGAGGTTCAGGTTGCAGCAGTGTTTGCTGTTGGTGCATTTTAAGAGGCTGGGATAATTTCACGGCCTGCAAATGGAGATAAGAGGTGGGCTGCAGACTGGGCAGGAGCCGTTGCTGGTAGATTAGAACATGTTATTCCATGCCAGAGGTTAATGAGGATTGTCAGTGTGGTGGTGATTTTTCCAATTCTCTGTCCCCTCTGTGACAGAGGACATGGCCTGAGACAAAGACATGATCCTATTTCCAAAAACACCTGTTGCTTCATGGATCATGTGTAAGAGATACCTCTTGGGAACAGCTTCTATCCCAACACACCATGTCTCTCTGTCATATTCTGTCCACATTCCTGGCATAAGCTTTCCCCAGCTGCCCTCATTTGCCAAATGGTTAATCTTAGCTGTTTTCTTGCAAAACTTTAAATTTTTTTTCTGTATTTCATTCTTTCTCTTTTGTTTCTGAGAAGGGAATATAAATAACAAGAGTATATTTCAAGTAAACACTTCAATATCTATGTCAGCTTTAGTAGAGGACTCTGGACAGTAATAATCCATGAAGGAATTGAGGTTAATTTTTATATTTGTTTTTAGGATGCAACCAGTCAGACACACATGAATGTACCTTCTCAATACTCAGCCAGGGCTCCTCTCTCCCCGTGGCTGGTGTCTGCATAGGAGTCCATATCTCGGGAAATCCAGGCCCTGCAATTGTAAGTGATTCAGACTCAGTGACTGAGTGACTAGCACATGTTTCCAGTGGAGTTTTTTCCCCCTTATGCTTATCTGAATAGCTGCAAATAGTTTCTGTTATTTTAACAATGAAAATATTGGGTTTGGCCAATAAGTTTATTTGGGTTTGCCTGTAAGATATAATGGAAAAACCAAAATGAACTTTTTGGCTAACTCAGTATTTAGTGGACCAGTTCATAACATGACAGATATCATTCAGCCTAAAGAAAGCAGTTTACCGCAATCAGGTTGTTTCACCTGGAAATAAGAAGGGGCATCTTGAGAAAATGAAAGGACTTTTTGGCTCTGTTTCAAAGGCATTTTTGTGTTGTTATCTAGTATAATTAATATTGAACTTCCATGGTGGCTCATTGGTAAAGAAGTCGCCTGCCAACGTAGGAGACATGGGTTTGATCCCTGGCTCAGGAAGATTATCTGGAGAAGGAAATGGCAGCCGACTCCAATATTCTTGCCTGGGAAATGCCATGGACAGAGGAGCCTGGCGGGCTACAGTCAGTGTGGTCGCAAAGAGTTGGACACAACTTAGCAACTAAACAATACAAACAAAAGCAAACAATTAGTAACATATCCCAGTTATTATGTGCTTACCATGAACCATACATTGAGCTAATTTTGCATACCTGCTCTCATTTAATCCTATGGAAACCTCCTGAAGTAGGTGTATATCTCTCTTTGATGGATGAGGATACTGATTTAGAATGATGAAGCAGCTTGCTTGAGGTCACATGACTAAGAAGAGCGTGAATTCGGTCTTTCTGCTTCCAACTCCTATTTTCTTTCCTGCTTTCCAATAAAGCAACAGACTTGGTCTTCAAACTAGCAGTGCCGAAGGATCTCTTTCCAGTTTCTGAATTTCTCAGTCCTCCTCATTTTTCCATACTTGCATAAGATCTTGAATATAAGAGTTTCTAACAAAAACACACCCTTGTTGAGAAGGTCATAACTGGAGTCCATGTCTCCTGGCTCCTAATGCAGAGCTCTTTCACAGTTTCACCACTCCCTTTCTTGAAGCTAATGACAATGGCAAACTATCTTCATAAGCCCTTCGCTCACTTACCCCCACTCTCCTTCCACTCCACAGCCCCTTGTCTTTCACTGCTGTACTTATATTCAAAGACCGTGTCCCTCCTTGACATTTTGTTGAATGTTTGTTTGCTCTCTGTTTATCATGTTTCCCCATAATAGAACACCCACCCTAGGATAAGAGAGACTTTGCTTCATTCTCTGCTGTCCTCAAGACCTAGAAGAGTATTGGGCCCTAATAAGTCCTCAATAAATATCTGTGGGATAAATGAATGAGGACACAGCCTTGGTCAGATGATCCCATTCCCTCAAACTCACAGGTGTTTCAAATTTATCAAAACCTCCTCTCTCTCCTTCACATACTGTATACAAAGAACTGTGGACGTTTTTTAATGTACTCTAGAAGCAGTGTTTTTTTTATTTTATAAAAATGATTTAATACATCATTAATATAGTAATGTTTCATATTCAGGACATGTCTATCCACAAGGTCTATCCTTTTGAAAGCTTAAGCCAATTTGTAATTAAATGCACTTCAGAAATATTGCTCTAATTTATCATGCCATATCATAGCACTCAAAAAATGTTTCTTTCTCCTCACCCTCTCAATATAAGAAAAACACACCCCAAACCCCCCCAAAAAACTATTCTATCATACTTCTTCAGTTTTTTGTAAACTCTTTCAAATATTCATTAATTTTAAACAGAGTGTATACATGTTATGTCATGTTAACCATATTAATAGGTCCAGATTTTCTAACTTTGAAAGATGTAGAGAAAGTTTAAGCTTGCATGTTTTCTTTTGGGGTAAGTATTCCCTTTGCTTTGTAGAGTGTTCAAGAATTAGAATTTAGACTACATTAAAAACTTTCTGAGGAATTAATATTTACAAAAATTTGAGTGTCAAAGTGTTAAGAAGGGACATTGGAGCTGGGAGCTGGAGGAAAAGTTGGGGAGAAAATATTTTTACACTTCTAATGTTAATCTAGGGAATCTTTCTTTGCACTTGGATAAAGGGGGAAAGCTTTCTCCTTATTTCACAATGCAACTGCATAAAAATGATCTTCCTTGCATATGGATATGACTCAATCTCAGAGAGTTTTCTCAGCCAAAGTTACCAGCTTCTCTTACTTTTTCTTCCAGCAATAAAGGCTTTTCTTTTGCTTTCTCTTTTCCTACCTCCCCATGGTGAACTCTTGCCATGTAATTTCTTCTGAAAGATCCAAATTCCCACCTACTCTTGTTACTTTAAAGTGTTTACTTAACAGCAAATGATCAATGTTGAGCCAAACAGGGAAGAAATCATATGTAGAGTTACGTTTCTTTATATCTCTGAGCACATGTTCTCCTATTTTAAATGCTAACGTGGCACACTATGTTGGATAAGCATTCTGTGGTGTCCATGTGTTCATTATTTTGCAACAGAAAGTGCAGATACTCCATCCTTGAAAATTGCTTTCTGAAATTGGATGCTGCACCATGTCTTCTAGCTCATATTTGTCCTTAATAAAGAGGTATTATAGGAAGAATTTGCTTGTTCTTGCTGGAGTAACTCTTTACTACAAAAATGGATTAAGATATACTGATATTTATTCTTTCAGAAAATGCTACTCTGGTGTGTGTGTGTGCAACTATTTACCAGCTAGATTAGCTTTTTCAGATAACGCTCCTTAAAAAAAAAACCAAGGATTAAGGGTATGGCAACTCTAGAAGGGCAGATCTGGATTTGAGGTTTGCTTTGGGCAAGTAAAGTGCTTGATTCCTCATCTACACAGTGGAGACAGTCAGAGTATCTATCATATAATAGAATTAAGTGTTAAAGAGTTGATCTGTGTAAAGCACTCACCACAAAGCTCAGCTGATACATCCTTAGTTTATGTTAACTACTTCTATCATTTATTCAGTTGGCAAGTGAAGCCAATCAGGGTTTAGAAAGGGCTTATGGGCCTTAATGATTTAATATATTGTCCTTGGAAAAATTTTCTCTGTCTCCCTAAATTAGGGTAGGCAACCACTGGTATAAACTTTTAAGCATCTTTTACAAGATTTACCAGTTTTATTTGTATGATTAACCATCGAGGGTCTGTTAGGTGATGGAAGGGATCCTATGCATTTTGTTACTGCTGTGTGCCCTGTGCATATTCCATAACCTAGAACAAAGTAGGCACTGAAAACCACTGGGTGAATGAATGATGGATCCAGGAAAGAGTTATAAGGTTCTCATGTACCTGGCAGAGCTCCTTTGTAAATGAATGAATGCATGAATGGAGAGATGAATGGATGGATGGACTCTTCTAGTTTCATTTGACTTCTTTGGCTGCTCTTTGTCCATGTCCTTTGCTGGCTTTTTCTCATTCGGTCAGTGTCTAATTGTGTGTGTGTTTATGTAATCTGCATATCCAATTCCATGTTAGGAGAACATATTGATTGGTTATATATGATTCTAGAATCTGCAGCTTAGAATGGGAAACATTGTCTTTGAGGTCTTAAAATAGGTTGCATCTCTATATTGTGCCTGGTACTATCAAAGTCCCCTTTGATGATGAAGTCTACAAGCCTGCAGATACTTGAGGGTCTCTGTGCAGTTGGTTTCAGTACATCAAGTCTGCTATAAAAATAGCACTTTATAGGCACCTAGAGGAAAATTGGTTGTAAGTGCCCCTTCCATGGTGGTGGTGGTGGTTTAGTGGCTAAGTCATGTCTGACTCCTGCAATCCTGAGGACTCTAGCCTGCCAGGCTCCTCTGTCCATGGGATTCTCCAGGTTGCCATTTCCTTCTCCATCTTCCAAGGGTAACCCTCACTAAGTTTCTGTTGACTTTTGTCACACAACAGCCCATTGCTGCAGAGAAGGCAATGGCACCCCACTCCAGTACTCTTGCCTAGAACATCCCATGGATGGAGGAGCCTGGTAGGCTGCAGTCCATGGGGTCGCGAAGAGTCGGGCACGACTGAGTTACTTCACTTTCACTTTTCACTCTCATATATTGGGGAAGGAAATGGCAACCCACTCCAGTGTTCTTGCCTGGAGAATCCCAGGAACTGGAGAGCCTGGTGGGCTGCCATCTAGGGGGTCGCACAGAGTCGGACATGACTGAAGCGACTTAGCAGCAGCAGCAGCAGCAGCAGCCCATTGTTGCTAGACCTATTTTTTTCAAGAGAAGCTAGAAATCTACATTTCTGTGAGAAATTCTTGTACTTAAAATATTATCAATGAATTCTTTCATTTTTATTAAAAAAATAGTTCTAATGGCTTAATTCAGCTCATGAGGAATCTGTTTGGACAATTGTGTCTGTACAAATCAAAATCACTTACTGTTAAATGAAAAAAAAATTAAAAGTTCCCTAAATAGTGTGAAAAAAGAGACTGCAAAAGATATCTACAAAGAGTTGGTGGTTCAGCAGATATAAACACAGGCTTTATATTCCTACAGATCTAGGTTTCCAGTGTGACCTTGGACAAATTAACCTCTCTGAGATTGCTTCTACTGCTAATTTTTTTTTCAACCCCCTGGGGGTTGATTTAACAGAGAGGAACATAAACTTCTATCTATACTTTGTAGAATGCCCAGTTTATTAAATGTACATACCTAACATACAAAACTTGAAATATAAGATTGATCATTTAAAATTTATTATGCATGCAGTTAATTAAACTCTCATAGAAAATACAAATCACAATTAAAATTTTAATATGACAAGCTTTAGAACACTATAAATACCTTAAAGGGTAGACAAAACAATTATAATGGTTACTAAACTTATTTCTGTAATTGAACTTTTTTCAAAATTATCAATTCTTCTGATTTGTTTATTTTTTATATATATATATATACATATATATATATATATATATTCTTAAACACCTTTTTAAGGTTACAATAATATTTAAGTTAATTTATAGATTATAGTAGAGTTTATATTGACTTGTTCCCAAGATTGCAAGCTCTTTAGTGGTTTCCTCCTCCAAAACCCCAAAACAAAACAAACCCAATGTAAGCTGCTATCTAATCTACAACTGGGGTGATTGCTTGTCCCAAATTAATTTGAACCTGAGCCACTGATTGTTTGACACAGTCCTTTATAAAACTATACTTTGCTATATTAATGGCGTGATCTTAATTCTGTGTTTCCCCCACAGGTTTAAATATTTGCAACTTGCGTCTTTTCCCTAGAATGATGCAGTCTTTAAGTTTTACATGGCCAGCAAATTGATAATCAATTATCCTGCCAATAATTATACATTTTCCTATCCTATAAGTATTATTAGCAGCTTATCTATGTCTTATTATATCTTATTATTATCAGAGGGCCATCTAACTGAGGACATTTGGCTAACTAATCATCTCAAAATTGTCTGTTGAACCCTCTTTCTATTTTGATCGTTGTATATGACCATTGAGTTAACCTCATTTTACTTGGTTACCTGGCCATAATAAGTATTTCTTATTTAGAGGTTTAGTTAAAAAATTCTTTGACATTATTCCTGTATCTACCCTTCTCTATTTAGACATCAAGTACATATCTATACCTTATGAGCAGCTGTACAGGAGAATAAATGGAAGAAACAACACACCTACGTATAGTTTTGCTTTTAATTATTATAACCAATTCAAAAGTAAATATATATATTTATAGCCATTCTTATTTTTGCATTAGAACTACCTGTAGTTCACTTTCTGTTAACTTTCCCCATTTGTTTTTGGGGTAGAATCATGGTCTCTCATAGACTAAAACTTGTTCCAGTTAGCCAAAATTATTTTTTTCTTTTTGATGCTCAGTTTGCCTTAACTTGGTGGGTAAGAGTCTTTTTAAACTGGCCATTTGTCCTGATGGTCTCAAGAGCACCATCATTCTTTAGCAAACTTCTAGTGTTCCAGGCTTCTTGATATTATTATTGAGTTCCAGGGCAGGGGATCAGTTACTCTCTGCAAATACCAGGTTTCTTTTTAAAAGAAACCTACTAGAAGCTAACAGTTCGGCCCTAGAGATCCACATAAAGAAATGATGTAATCAAAGGGCTTCTGACACTGTTAAAAGAGAAAAAACAAACAAAACTGACTTCTTATCGTTTTTTCCAATTTAGCTATTATGTCACACATTCTTCCCTTAAATATAATTTTCTAAGTAATTTTCTCCACATCAATAAATAAATAAATAAAGCAACTTCTACCATAAAAATCAAACCTCAAAAATCCCCTCAACCATACTGTAATTGTATAATCTCTGTTACAATCCTTCTATACTCCTACATTCAACTAGTCTGTAGTCACTTTGGGAATTCTTCCTCCCATGAAATAATAATATTTGTATATTTTGATCTCTTCCCCCTGTATCTGACTACCTGACACAGAGCTTCTAGATCCCTTGGGATTTCCTGGGTGAGAAGAGCAACTTTTATTTGACTGAGGTGACTCCTGGTGGGCCCCTAGATGAGAGCTGGTCACCAGAAAGAATAAGCCATGTTTAGAAGCTTCCCATTCTACAGAAAGGTGAAAGGTGTTAGAAATGGAGTTAGTAACTGATTATACTTATGTAATGAAGTCTCCGTAAAAACCCCCAAAGTATGGAGTTTGGAGACACATTTGCATACAGGGATGGTGGTGATGATGTGCCCCAAATCCACACACAAGCTCTTCACTGGGATCCTTCCAGATTTTGCTTTATGTACTTCTTCATCTAGCTATTCATTTGTATCCTTTAAAATATCCTTTGTACTAAGTCAGCAGTAGTAAATAAACTTTTCCTGAGTTCTGTGAACCACTCTGGTGAATGACAGAACTCGAGGGTAGAGACTGTAGGAATCACTCATCTGTAGCCAAATGGGACAGAAATATGAGTCATCTGGGAACCCACTACTTAGAGTCCATCTGAAGAGGGAGATCTGCATCTGAAGTGGGGGGCAATCTTGTGGGAATGAGCCTGTAACCTGCGGGATCTGCCCTAATTGCAGGCAGTTAGTATCAGAATTGTTTGGCATGGAAAGCCCACACACCTCCTCAGGAGTAGTCTTATAACATGGAACTCTCAGAGTTACTGTGAGGAGTAAAGAAGTTCCTGCACAGGGCATAACACAGAGTTCACACATTAGGCAAGTGGAAGCTATTATGATTAAGCATGCCTGGAAAATCCCATGGACGGAGGAGCCTGGTAGGCTGCAGTCCATGGGGTCGTGAACAGTCGGACGCGACTAAGCGACTTCACTTTCACTTTTCACTTTCATGCATTGGAGAAGGAAGTGGCAACGCACTCCAGTGTTCCTGCCAAGAGAATCCCAGGAACGGGGAGCCTGGTGGGCTGTCGTCTACGGGGTCTCACAGAGTCGGACACGACTGAAGCGACTTAGCAGCAGCAGCAGCAACCCAGAGGCACGCTTAACAGTGAGGCAAGATGCCTCTTGCTTAGAAAGTGGAATTCATGTGTAAGCTGTAGAAGCTCTATTTAAAATGTGCAGGTGATACACAGAAAAAAAAAAAACTTTTCAAAAAGGAATGCATTCTATCTCTTTTGTATTGCTAATCCTCTATGTGACATTCTGTAGCTCTTTTAAATAGTTTGTATTAACATTGCAATTACCCATCTGGGTGGTTTCTGCATCTGCCTGGGTATTAATAGTTGGTTCTGACTTGTTTCAATTTATGAAGGAGCTGTTAAATCATAAAGGATTGGATTGTTTGTCCTGAAGCCATTAGGAAAAAGAAGATCTAAAGATTAGGTGACTCAGAAGTATTTAGAGCAGCCACAGTCAAAATCATAGGCACTTCTTTCTGTTGTTGTTTTTCAAATTCAAAAATTATCCTGGATAATGAATGATGACTCCTCATGCTCACTTCTTTTGTGGTATTGAAGGTCATTTTGAAAGAGACCTCTCTCATTTTATTCATTAATTAGAAACAAGTCAGTTTTTCCATATGTACCTATAAAATACCTACTATGTGACCAAAACTATCTGGAGCACACAGAGGCATATTTACCAAGGGTCCTCCGTTTAAAAACTTCACTGTTACTAGAAAGCACTCGACTTAGAGTCAAAAATCCTCATTTTAAACTCAGCTATGCAGAGAGGAGCCTGGCGGGCCACAGTCCATGGGGTCTCAGAGTCGGACACGACTGAGTGACCAACACATTATCTTACACACTGTGCAACCTCAGATTGGCTTCTTTTTTTGGGCCTCTGCAACTTAGCAGCAGCAGCAATAGTCCACCTATCAACCTTAAACCATAAACCTCTTCAAAGAGATTTTGTCTGTTCTACCATTCTCTTGTGGGATAACTGCTTTCTGTGATGAAGTAATATTTGCCTTGATGCCATTTTCAATAATTTTCAAATAGTTTTTTCTGTGGACCTTAAAGATATTTCTGGGAAATAGTTTTCTTTTCCTTGTTACCAAGGCAAAATTTCTAGATGAAATTTGAGCCCCGTGTGCCAGTTCTCTAAGCCCATCTCTTTAATCCCCTTTTCTTTTTTCAGACACATATGTTCATCTCTTTCCCAAACATGTTTGTTGATGTCCCCACGCTGCCCAGCTTGCTGTCCTGTGTCTGGTAGTGTTCCATTGTTCCGTGAGTGTAGATAGAGACCTCTCTGTCTTAACTGGTTGTATCCCCAGCCCCTGCTGCTGTTTCAGGCACATAAGATGCTCTCAGGAGAAATTTGTTGAACGGATGAGGAAGGAGGCAAGGACAAAAATGAAGAAATGAAGGAAAGCAATAGATAATGACAGGTAGCATCATTTGAACACAGCAAATTGTAACCCCTTGCCTTGGACCATTTATAAGTTCAGTTCTTCATGATTGGGGTGCTAAAGAGTAAAATCAATAAGAAAGATTTATCTCACCAAATAACAGAATGTTTTGCGAAACACCTTGTAATAAAAGGTCAGTAGGGAATTTCTAATGGACTATATATTCCCAGCCATTTATCCTGGGCACCGACTTGGTATGATGTAATTTAAAAGGGCTTGGGGAGCTTAAAGCAGATTTAAAGGAACTCTGAGTGCTGACATGAAAAATAGGAGTGCGGGTAACAGTTGCTGTGTCCGTCAGCTGCAGCTATATATTGACAAAACAAAGTCACAAGACAATTCTGTTCTCTACTGCCTTCCAACTTTTGTCTTCCATCAAAGAGGAAGGCTTTATGTCTAAAATGTGGTGATATTTTTAGGAGAAAATGAGCACACAAGTACAAGTAATAAATAACACTAATCTATTATTTAGAGATATTAGTAAGTTCTCCTGTGTATATATGGCTTTAAACAGGAAAAGATATGGTGGGGGGGCGGGGTGTGCAGAAAATAGCATTGAAAGATTAAATTGCACTGACCTTTGCAAGGCCTTCATTGTGTTACCACTCTCCTGTGGGACTGACTTTATTTGGGGGCAGGAGTTTCATTTAGCCATGAGAAGTGGGATGTCACCACTTTTTGCTTTACCATTAATATCTTCTAGAACTGCAGCATCTTTTGCAATGGTCACAGTAATGTGTGGCTATTTAAATTGAATTTAAATGAATTAAAGCTGTATAAAATTTCAAAGTTTATATAAAATTTTAAATTTATTCAGTGCCTCAATCACATTACCACATTTCAAGAGCTCAGGAGATACATGTGGCTAGTGACAACAATGCTGCACAGAAAAAATACAGAACTTTCCATTGTCTCAGAACATCCTGCTGCATGGTGCCACTTTGGAACCAGCTTCATCTGTTTTTTGACAACAACAAAGCTTTAGATATAACCATAAACAGCCAGTGTCATCTGACTTGAAACTCACAGTGTCTCTAAGTTTTTGCATTCACACTTTTTTAAAGCTGTTTTCATTTTTATCATATGTAGAAGTAGTAGGGATTGTATTCAGCCTTTTGGGAAAGCTGGGATGGTTTGGTAGAGAGCATCAAAGAACAAACTTCTATTAATCATGCTTAAGAAATTTGTTCCTTGCCACATGAGAGGCTGAAAAATAAGGTTAACTAATTAAGAGGAGAGTGAAAAAGCTGGCTTCAAACTCAGCATTCAAAAACCAAAGTTCATGGCATCTAGTCCCTTCACTACATGGCGAATAGATGGGGAAACAATGGAAACAGTGACAGACTTTATTTTCTTGTGCTCCAAAATCACTGCAGATGGTAACTGCAGCCATGAAATTAAAAGACACTTGCTCCTTGGAAGAAATGCTATGACAAACCTAGATAGCATATAAAAAGGAAAGACATTACTTTGCCAACAAAGGTCCATGGAGTCAAACCTATGGTTTTTCCAGTAGTATATGTATGGATGTGAGAGTTGGACCATAAAGAAGGCTGAATGCTGAAGAATTGATTCTTTTGAGCTGTAGTGTTAGAGAAGACTCTAGAGAGGCCCTTGGGCTGCAAGGAGATCAAACCAGTCCATCCTAAAGGAAATCAATTCTGAATATTCATTAGAGGGACTGATGCTGAAGCTGAAGCTCCAATACTTTAGCCACCAGATGCAAAGACCTGACTCGTTGGAAAAGACCCTGATGTTGAGGAGAAGGGGACAACAGAGGACGAGATGGTTGGATGGCATCACTGGCTCATTGGACATGAGTTTGAGCAAGCTCCAGGAGACGGTGTAGGAGAGGGAAGCCTGGTATGCTGCAGTCCTTGGGAGTGCAGAGTCAGACACAACTGAGCAACTGAACAACAAAAAATTACACACATCTTTAAAACTCTCAGTATAACACTTTCCAAAATGCACTTTCAGAGTCCTCCAAGAAAGAGCCTGAGACAAAGCATGGCTCCCTGTCAGTTACCAATGGGAAATGCTTCGGGCCCTTTCCCACACAATAGTCAAAGTGAGCTTGTAAAATTCTAAGGATATTTTCCTTCTTCTTAAAACAAAAATAATCTTCAGGTGCTTCTTTTTGCCTTTTAATATCCAAACTCCCTACTGGGAGGCCCAAGGTCATGCATGTGGAACCCACTTACCATTACAACGTTGTCTATCAGCATTCTCCCCTTCTCTCTTGATCCAGACACAGCGGCTTTGGTAGTCTGCTAAATGGCCATATTCTTTGCAGGGTAATATTTTTGCACATGCTATTCCTCTCACCTGAAATGCTTTTTTCCTCACTTTCCATCTGACAATAACTTAGTTCTTTTAATAACTTAGTTCTTAACATGTCTTCTTTGGAGGGGACTCATGTGACACCTCCTGAGTCCCCAGAGCTTTCCTGTCTCATAGGGCTCTGTGTTTCCCCTTGGCCATCCCCTTTACAATTCAGATTTATATATTGACTCATTAATCTGTTTATTTTATGTTGCCTGCATTAAACTGTAAGCTATACAAGTGTAGATACCATGGCTGTTTTATTTATCATTGGTTAATACCCACTGTGCTGAAGCCAATTTGAATTGGCTAGAAAGGGCTGATGGCGTGCGTTTCAACCTTACTCCAAGTTCAGTGATGTCATTTTGATAGCTTGAAATCAACCAAGTGGGAATCTATACCTTATAGAGACTGGCAAACACTTCAAGTTGGAGTGTCTGATTTCTTTTTCCTTAGAGAGCTGGCTTTTAAACATTTGCCAGCATACCTCTGTTAGCTTGTTGTATGGCATATGCTACATTCTTAGTATTGTTAAACAAATGACGTATTGTCTTCTGGACAATCAAAATACCTACCAATAGGTTAACGCTTTGAGAAGTTCTGCAAATTGAATTCATACATAACTTGATATTCTGAAGCATATATGGCCAAGGGACACCTTTTCAACTAACTTTTTTGAATATAACTCAGAAGTAGCATATCTTTCCCTTTCTCTTTTGCCTTTCACTTCTCTTCTTTTCTCAGCCATTTGTAAGGCCGCCTCAAAAAAACACTTTGCCTTCTTGCATTTCTTTTTCTTGGGAGACGGTTAGATAACATCACTGACTCAACAGACATGAGTTTGAGCAAACTCCAGGGGACAGTGAAGGAGAGGGAAGCCTGGCGTGCAGCTGTTCATGGGGTCACAAAGAGCCGGACACAGCTTAATGAATGAACAACAACTAAAGTAGTGTGAAACACATTTTGGAAAATGCTGTCCTAAAACATTAGGAAACAGGCCCTAGTTTGGCTTCCCCGTTGTATAAAGACTCCTAACACAGAAGATTCCACAGCATCCTTTCTAAGGAAACCAAGTCTCATAATCACTGGGTGTTACTGTTGGGCCTACTACATAGAGCTCAGTGCTAGCAAAAGCAATAATCTTATTTAGTAGGGCGCTCTTAGAGGTGGCTACTTATACAACCTATAAACATGGATTAGCTATTTACTGGGTGTAGAAATTGTACAGAAGTAAGTAGCATTCAAGAAAAATAACAACAAACAAACAGCTACTGGTAACAAATCAGCTGGTCAAGAATCCACCTGCAACGTGGGAGACCCCATTTCTATTCCTGGGACAGGAAGATCTCCTGGAGAAGGAATAGGCTACCGACTCCAGTATTCTTGGGCTTCCCTGGTGGCTCAGAGAGTAAAGAATCTGCCTGCAGTGGAGGAGACCTGGATTGGATCCCTGAGTTGGGAAGATCTTCTGGAGAAGGGCATGGCAGCCCACTTCAGTATTCTTGCCTGGAGAGTTCCATGGACAGAGTAGCCTGGTGGGCTACAGTCCATGGGGTCACAAAGAGTTAAACACGACTGAGCATTACACAGCACAAATCATCAATCCGGCCTGCAAAGACTATATGGGGTCTGCGTATGTCTGTGGCATGATTCTCCCGTGACCATCACTCTGTATTCCAGGTCACTCTGGCCTCGGTTTGATCCCTGAATAATGATGTTCCTCCTTCTGCTCCAGGACTTCCCTGTTTAAAATACTTTCCTCCCCTACACCTTTGTCTAGTTAACCTCTACTTGTACTTTTGGTCTCAGCTTGACTGCCGTTTCTCTAGGAAAGCCTGTTATTACCACTTCCCTGCTTATATCCATACTAGGTTACTTTGTTTTAATCATTAATACAATTTCATTTTAAAAATTTCAGAACAGTTACATCAGTTTGTAACTACACATGTATTATTATGATCAGTTATAATCTGCAATTCACACTACATCATATGTTTCCTAAGAATGTGTGTTATGTAGCCCCAGAACCTGGCCCAGAGCCTGACACCATAATCGACACTTAGTACTGGTTGAACGAATGAATGAGTAGATGAATGAATTAAAGGCAATTGATCAAAACCACAAGTATCATACAACAGAGTGAGAGGGCTGATACTTTGGACAGTAGATGACATTTTCAAAGTTATCTTTTCAGATTAATATAACAGGTCTAACAGTAACAGGACAAAATTTAAGATGGAGAATATGACAAAGAAGTGAAGAGGTACCATGGAACAGATGGAAACGGAGTGAGTTTTAATTAACTGTAGGTTTAATGTGGTCTCAGAATAGTGAGGCGGAAAAGCTGATGCAGCCTCCAACTGCAGTAATTGGAATGTATATTCTTCACACGAGAGATAATTGTTTCCCTCTCCTCGGCATTCCCCCAATTACTCATGGAAGATTGTGCCCAAGTCTGAAGAAAAACTATATTTATGAAAAAGAAACATGTTTAGAGGATGGCCAGAATGATGTGGGAGACTCAAAATGCTGTTTTGAGAGGACGCTTCAAGGGTTAGCAGTGCTTATCTAGGAGAAAAAAACGTGTATCAGAGATCACATTAGTTGTCTGAAAATCTATGATTGTTGTGAATATTTTAAGAAAATAAAGTGCAAAAGTGGATAAAAAAAATAAAACAACAATTCTGTTTTTTCCCTTTAAACCATAGAAAAAAATACTGAGATTTTGATTCAAAAATATATTTGGAAATATACATGGAAAGGAACAAGGACTATTTTGAGAGATGCAGACAAGTCAGCCATTAGGAAGAACTGTTTAATAATAATTAGGGACATCCTGTAGTGAAATGGGCTGTCTTATGAAAATAATAAGTTATTTTTTAGAGAAAGCAAGCAAAGCCAATCATGCAGCCTTGTTTGTCGTTGGGAATTCACACATCTGTTAAGAGTATGGCTGGGTTGCCTCAGAAGTTTGCTGAGGAAATAAAGATAACAATTGATCTAAGATAGCTACTTTTTAAAACTGGAGATTAAAAATGAATTGACTTTGGAGACGACCAAGATGTCTTTCAATAGGTGAATGAATAAATAAACTGTGGTATAATACATCCAGATAATGGAGTATTATTCAACACTAAAACGAAATGAGCTATCAAATCATAAAAGAAGTCGAAGGAAACATATGTAGATGCATATTGCTAAGTGGAAGAAGTCAATGTAAAAAGGCTACTGTTATGTGAGTCCAGCTACATGACATTCTGGACAAGGGTAAAGTATAAGACAGTAAAAAGATCAGTGGTTGTCTGAAGGATGAAGAATGGGAGTGATGAATAGGTAGAGCACAGAAGATTTTTAGTACAGTGAAAGGATTTTGTGTGACACTGTCATGCTGGATCCATTTGTCAAAACCCATAGAATGTATAACACCAAGAGCAAGTTCTAATGTAAACCTTAGGTGATAATCACGTGTCAGTATAGGTTCATTGACTGCAATGAACGTAGCACTCTGGTGGGGAATGGGTGAGGGAGGTCATGCAAGCGGCAGGGTTTGGAGTACCGTGGAGCTCTGAATTTCCTACTCAATATTGATGTGAACCTAAAACTGCTCTAAAAAACAAAGCCTTAAAAAAAATAAGTTGTTACACCAATTCATAGAATTGTGGATCAGTCTTCTTGTTTTTTCAATGTAAGGCTTCAAATTTTATTTTCAAACCATGTCTCCATTTTTATCAAAAAAGTTTGTTGTAGTTTTACTGAAAATGTAGAAGCATTTTTCTTCTTTAGTATTGGTTGTTGTTGTTCAGTCTCCCAGTCATGTCTGACTCTTTGCAACCCCATGGACTGCAGCACACCAAGCCTCCCGGTACCTCACCATCTCCTGAAGTTTGTCCAAGTTCATGTCCATTGCATCAGTGATGCCATCCAGCGATCTCATCCTCTCATGCCCTCTTCTCCTTCTGCCCTCCATCTTCCCTAGTATTGGTGCTGCTGCTGCTAAGTTGCTTCAGTCGTGTCTGACTCTGTGTGACCCCACAGACGGCAGCCCACCAGGCTCTGCCGTCCCTGGGATTCTCCAGGCAAGAACACTGGAGTGGGTTGCCATTTCCTTCTCCAATGCATGCAAGTGAAAAGTGAAAGTGAAGTTGCTCAGTCATGTCCGACTCTTTGCGACCCCATGGACTGCAGCCCACCAGGCTCCTCCGTCCATGGGATTTTCCAGGCAAGAGTACTGGAGTGGGTTGCCATTGCCTTTAAACTTTTCCCCCCAAGTATCACTTAATCAATAATCTAAATTTAGTCACAAAAATGATTTAGGTTTATCTGATAATATCTGCAAAGTCTATTTTCCTGAATAATATAGTAGTTTGGATTGGAAACATCCTCTGGAGAAGGGAAAGGCTACCCACTCCAGTATTCTACCCTGGAGAATTCCATGGACTATACAATCCATGGGGTGGCAAAGAGTATGACAGAGCGACTTTCTTTCACTTTGCTATTCAGTGAAAAAGGAGGACACTAGAAGAGTCTAAGATTTCAACATGTTTTCCTTCCTTCTTTAATTAATTGAAATTGAGAATTGAATCCACAAGGGAAATGTTAGGACTTTGAGCAATGAAGTAGAATGCTTGCTTCTCCCTGGTTACCAATGTAATTCAGATTCTAGAACATTGATTTGGGAACTCCAAAAGGATATTTGCTTTTGAGTTTCATTGATTCTGAAATCCCTAGTCTCCCAGTAACCTGTGGTCTGCGTGTAGCAAATGGGACTGTTGGGTTCCTGAGGTGTGCCTTGACACAAGAACAGTGCATGAAGTCTGGCATGGAACAAAGCAGCGCTTTGATTTTTATCAACTAAAGGATTCTAAAACTTAAGATATACATACTTTATTCCTTTTCTTTTTTCTTGAAAACAGTAGTGAGAATTCTGAGGTCTTTACTATCAGATTTTAATTCCAGTCTTCCCTAGGTCATTTTCATTTTCTGTGCTTGTTTGATGTTTAGCTGCGGCCGTTCATATAGGAAAGGAAAAGTGGTACCAAGAAGTCCCTTGCTTAGAGCCAGAATTTTCACTCAAACTCTGGAGAGCACCAACCCCCATCACTGCCTACCCCTTCAGACCAGAGGAAGACTACTCAGGTGTCTGTGCTGCCCTGCAGAAAGATGATGCCTGAGTTTTCTAACGTTTGGTAAGAAAATGGGATTGTAAGTGAATGTCTTTATTAAAGAGAGCTGGGCAGTGACATGTCGCAGCAATGGAAAGTACTGAGAGTACCCGAAGGGACTGATCTGAGGCCTTTCTGGAGGTCTCAGACTTGGCTTTCTGGATGCCAAGTCAATCAGCCTTCTATGGGAAAATATCATGTTATGATTTCTTTTTATGATTGCTTCCATTGAGGAAGTGAAATGTTCCTTGCTTTTTCTTTTTAGCCATCTTCTTTGCTCTTTCTCCCTGCATACTCCATGGAGTACAAGTAAACTATGGATTACAGAATTCTGAGTTTTCATGGAAGTATCACTTGGAGGTTCCCTAGGATGAATGAAAGAGGCCAGGCAAAGCTCTACTTATGCACAGACTCACCACGACCCAGCTCTTCAGCTTCATCTTTCCCATTTCTCTCTTTCTATGTATATTTGTGGTCCCAATATGCCAAGGTTTCCTCACATGCACTCATGTTTAGGGTTTGCCGCCCAATCTTCTTCCCATCGTTGGCCTACTAGCTCTCCTTTCCTTACTTCAGCAAACCTTCTCTGGCTCCTTCTCAGCTGGTCTGGCACTGCCATAACATTCTGTGCATAATTCTCCTTGCATTTCCCACAGATATTTTAGAATGATCTGCTGAAACATGTCTCTCATACCAGACACTGAGCTTCTTCTGTGTAGAAACTGATTTATGTTTTTATCCCTAGTGCATACAATTGACTGGAATATAGTTGATGGTAAAGAAATCATTTATTTCGAATGAATTAATGAATAATATGCTTCTTTTCTAGATATATCTTTCCTAGAGCTTGGCTCTCTTCTGGAATGTAATCATTTATGTATATTTTTATTGAGCATGTGCTAAACTCTGGGGTTAGTGAACGCAACAGACACTGATGCTTTCCTTCCCCTTCTATTACATCCATGAACTCTCTTCATGGAAACAGATGAAATACCTCCTCTCAGGTCCACGTAATCATTACTTATAGTAAATGTTTAGATGGATTGTAGGGCTTAGACTGGTAAATCTCTACCATTATTGATTAATTCCTAACTGAGTGCACTGAGAAGGCATCTGCATTTCTTTATAGAGGACACAGCATTGATTTCCAAACTCACCTGCTGCAGACCTAGGAGTCCTCAGCGGGCTCAGGGGTAGGCCAGAGAACAAGGAGGAGAGACCCAGTCTGGGAAGTTTAGTCCCCCTCCATCTAGTACTCCACTTTCAATTTGTTGGGGTTTTTTTCAGTCATTTCCCCATAAAACTTCCTTTGAAGAATGAATTTGCTGCCTAAGAAAATTTGCAAGCCATTGGTATTGTTTGTGAGAAGGGAGGTCAAAGAAACAAAATCATGTGCCCACATTTTTTATTTTTATTGCTGTGGTAAAAAAATACTTAATAAAAAAATATACCATCTTTACCATTTTTAAGTGCACTGTAAAGTGGTGTTTATTGTATGTATTTTGTTGGGTAAAAATTTCTAGAACTTTTTCATCTTGCAAAGCTATATTCTTTTAAATACAGTAACATTGAAATAGCATAACATTTTGCTATTGGTTGCTCATTTCATCCTGTTTTTATATCAGTTTCTCTGCCTTTGGTCAATTTACCATGCTAGCTTGACAAAAGGTATCTATTCCCCCTCTCCTATTTTCCTCATGAAGAGGACATATTAGCATACTAAGCTATGACTCTTCATTCATGAATACCATGTCTTGGCTCTGTTTATGTAGTGAAAACTTCTAAGGACTGGGATGTAATATGGATCACCTAATTCAACCCTCTTATTTGACAGATGAGAAAATAGGTTCAAAGAAGCTAAATGACTTGGTCAAAGTCACAGAATGAGGTAATAGTAGCACATGAACTAGTTTTCTTATCACTTTGTCCAGTGTCTTCTACCTACTTAATTAGGTTCATTTTAAAATCAAATGTTAGTAGATTATCTGCAGTCTTTTACACTGAATCCCTTGCTCTCTGCACATACACACCATTTCTTTTTGCAAAGATTGTTGGAGGGGAGGAAGGAGAGTATTAATCATGGGATGTGTCTGTTGCTACCTGCTATGAATAGATGCCAGATACTAATTAGTGGCTTTACTTAGACCTTCTAACATTTTCTTTTTAATTTTTGAAAATATATTTTTAAAAATTGTAGTAAAGTACACATGGCATAAAATGTACTATCTTAACTATTTTCTTTAGAGTACAATTCAGTGGCATTAAGTATATTTACATTATTGTGTAGTCTTCACCACCATCCATCTCCAGGACTAAGTGAAACTCTATTTCCACTAAATAATAACTCCCCAACCCCCTCCCCCCACCTCTGGCAACCACCATTCTACTTCCTGTCTTTATGAATTTGATTATCCATATAGAATAGTATAAGTGGAATCATGCAGTATTTGTCTTTTTGTGATTGACTTTTCAATTCATATGATGTCCTCAACTTTCATCCATTTTGTAGCGTGTGTCAGAACGTCCTTCTTTTAAACACTGAATAATATTCCATTATAGGTATAGACCACATTTTGTTTATCCATTATCCATCAGTGGTTTAGGCTGTCTTACTTTTGAGAGAACATTATTATCTTCATTTCATGGATGATGAAAAAAATGTAAAAAAAAGAAAAAGAAATGCTCAGTAACTCCCCCCTGGTCCCATAAGAGTCTTTAGCAGCAGCATTATGAGGTGAGCACAGATACACTTGAACCTGAAAGTCATGCTCTTTTCAGTGTTGTGAGGCCATCTCCCAGTATCTGCAATATATTTAACATATATCAGCATTGTTAGGGGAATGGAAGTCCTTAATATTATATTTTTAGAGCCTTTATTTCTCATATTTTAGAGATAATCTAGAAGATTTACTAACCTTTTCAAAATTGATTAGAGTTTTAACCTTTAAGGTTTATTTACTTGCCAGGAGTAAGGTATTTATTCAAAGTGATTTTATCATAGTTTGAATAGATAGCATTATTCAAATAAAAAGTAGATTTTTTTTCAAACACATTGGTAAAATAAGAGATGTCAAAATCAATTCATACTGTTATTAAAAATTATTATGGCCTTTAGAGTTGGAGGAGAATATTATCAGCGTGGGCTTCTCCTCTGTAAAGCAAAATGAAACAAACTGAGCTTTAAGGATCATCTATACCCCCACTTTGCTGATAATAATAGCTAACATTTCCTGCCTTCCAGCTATATGCCAGGCATTATGCATATAGTAGATACACTTTACATACATTATCTCATTTCATCCTCTCAGCAGCCCTGGGAGGTCAGTACTCATTGCATCCTCGTTCTATGAAGGGGAAATGAATGTAGAAGGGAGGTTAGGTAACTGCTACAGGTTGAAATGTGTGCCCTTCCATCTCGGCCAAACGTATGTTAACGTCCTAACGATTATGTCTCAGAATGAGATCTTATTTGGAAATAGGGTCTTTGCAGAGCTAATCAAGTTACAATGAGGTCATTAGTGTGGGCCCTAATTCAGTATGACAATGTCTTTCTAAAAAGGGAAAATTTAGACACAAAGATCAACAAACACAGAGGGGAGATGGCCATGAGGCTGGAGTGATGCATCTACAGACCACAGAATCCCGAGGATCATCAACAAACAGTAACAGCTAGGAGAGGCCCAAAAGGATTCTCCCCTAGAGCCAGCAGATGGATCATGGCCTTGAAGGCACCTTGACTTCAGACTTCTAGCCTCTAGGACTGTCAGACAATAAATTTGTATTTAATCCACCCAGTTTGATACTTTGTTCACCAGCTCTGAAAACTAATACAGTAAGTTTTCTAGGTCAAACCAACAGTAAGTGATGAAGCTAGTATTTGGACATAGGCACCTACTAAGAGCTCAACAGATATTATCTGCTATTATTATTTATAACATTAACCATACTATTTAATGTTATAATATTAATATTAAAACTTAGGGCTATTGTTGTTTCCTTTCTCCTAAGACTCTATTGTTATCCATTTACTATGCTTCATGTGGGGCTTCCCTGGTAGCTCAGCTGGTAAAGAATCTGCCTGCAATGCAGGAGACCTGGGTTCAATCCTTGGGCTGGGAAGATGCCCTGGAGAAGGGAAAGGCTATCCACTCCAGTATGCTTGCCTGGAGAATCCCCATGGACAGAGGAGCCTGGTAGGCTACAGTCCACGGGGTCACAAAGAGTCGGACACAACTGAGTGACTAAGCTCAGCACAGCACATGCTTCATTTGGGGCTTGCTTGTCACAGATTCAAAAATCCATCAATCTCACTCAAAGCTGAGTATGATATCAGATATCTATATGTGAGCAGCTGGCCGAGTTCAGAAACCAGTTAGTCCCCATTTAAAGGAAATGTGCCCTTAACAATCTGTGTGAGACATGTGTGAAACTCTGTTAGAGAAAATTCATGAAAATATCACTAAATTTATGCCTTGTGCTTAATACTGGCCTGAACCTGAAGCCCTACATCCTCAGCAAGTGAAGACAGCAGATTGTTGAAGTCCTATGTGTTGATGAGGATTTATCTGGAGAGGATTATTATTAGCTCTAAACTCTGCACTAATGTCTAGCATCTGAACATGCATCCACGGAAACATAATTCAACTTCTTAATTTTCCAGCCCTGCGGATAATTGGTTCCATAGAGACACAAAGACTCACGCTCTCAACACACACGTCAGTGATGTTGCTTACCAGTAATCAGAGGATCAGCTTCCTTTGAAGTTCAAAACTGTGTGTGTAGAGGGAATTTGGGGTAGAAAGAGAATCATTTCTGGGTTCTTTATCATAATTAAAGTGGATTATGATTTTTTTTAGGGTGAAACAAATTTAGCAGAGCTAGACCCAAATTTGTCACTGTCTCTCTGCTCTGTATCTCAGCTGAATTCTCCTGTGGTTTGCCACGCTAAAGAGTGCACTGGAATTTAGAGGAAAACAAAGCATGCAGTTTCTCTAGTTTCATAAACTGTCCTCATTCTCATCTTTGGGGGAATTATGAATAGCTAAACTGGGGTAGAACTGGCTTTGTGGATAAAGTCACACAGGAGGTACGGTTTATGGAGGTGTGGTTTCTGCTTTGGCTTCTGCTTCTGGCTTGCTTTGACCCTCTGAGAAGTCACACTGCTCCCATGGCTTTGGCTGGGTTGCTTGTGGATACCAGAAACACATAGGCCAGTGCTGCAGGACAAAATTGCTGGGAGGGGTGCTCTGATTGATTGGAAATATGGTGCTCTTCAAAAATGAAGAGCAGTGTTATTATTAATCCTGTCTCTATGTAGAATTTGTTTGCTTGACACAGTGCATCAAGTTCTTAGAAAAGTTAGGGAAAAGAATATTATGGATAATATCAGGAAATGATCTGTACCTTCTTACTTGTGCTCAGTCACTCAGTCATGTCAGACTCTGCAACTGTATGCACTCTAGTCCACCAGGCTCTTCTGTCCATGGAATTTCCCAGGCAAGAATACTGGAGTGGGTTGCCATTTCCTTCTCCAGAGCATGTTTTCAACCCAGGGATTGAACTTGCGTCTCCAGCACTGGCAGGCAGACTTTAGGAAGTCCCCATCTCCTTTCTCACTTAGCCTTTTGTCATAGCTCTGAAGTAAACATAATCCCCCAAATCTTCATCAGATTCCAGTTAGGCCGAGTGGTGCTGCCTTTCTCCCAAGGTTGAAAGAGTCAGGACCAGGCAGTTTTAAGGAACCTACCACAGTCAGTTCAGACGTGTGCTCTGTCTCTGAGCTGTGAGAGCCATTCCTTTAGTCTGACCCAAACTCCAGCTGAGACTGTTTTTCCCCTACACTATGAATTTTATATTATTTTGTTTTGCTCCCTCTTGTTTTGGTATTTGATAATAATTCTATTGCTATGTTACCCTGGGATTCCTCCTCTGACATTTGCTTCTTGCTTGAGAAATTTAGGTCCAAAAAAGCAGATTTCACAGTCATTGTGAACTGTAGCTCTAGATGACAGATCCATTATATAATCAAGGTTTCTAGTGCTTGGCCCCATCTTGGTCTTGGTGCCAGAGAAATTCACAGAAGGCAGAGCAAAAGATTGATTTACCTAATCCTATTAGAGAACAGCTATAACATTTGCCTTCTAAATCATGCCCACTATTTCCAGATTAATCATAAAACCTCAGTTATACCCCCTTGCCACTTCCAGAAACCTTCAGTGACTTCCCTGTTATATCAAGTGGCTTTCACTGTGAGCCATTCAAAACTTAGTGGACTAAAGCAATCAATATTTATTACTTTTAGCAATTTAGTGGGTTGTTTTTCTGGGGGTTGGCTCCATTGGGCTGGAATGTCTACAGATGGCTTCATTCACATATCTGGATGTGAGTAGGCTGGTGGGTCTAGGAGTCCTACCTGGCACAGCTTGTCTGAAGTGCAGCTGTCTCGGCTTCTTAAGACTTGGCTCGCACCACACTTGCTAATGTCCACCTAGTCAAGCCCAGAATCAAAAGTGGGATCCAGGAAGCTGTAATTGCTGCAGGGGGTCATTGCTACAACACCCTTTAATGAGGGCCACACTCCTTAATGGGGCTTCCTTGGTGTCTCAGTGGTAAAGAACCCACTTGCCAATGCAGGAGACTCGGGTTTGATCCCTGGGTTGGGAAGATCCCCTGGAGAAGGAAATAGCAACCCACTCCAGTATTCTTGCCTGGGGAGTTCCATGGACAGAAGAGCCTGGTGGGCTACCGTTCACAGGATCACAAGGAGTCAAACTCGACTTAGGGGCCAAACAACACTCCTTAACATGGTACTGATTCATTGTGAACACAGTCTAGCATCCCAACACCATGCCACACTTGGGCTCTAGCCAAACTGAACCTGCCATTCCTAGCAGCTGCCACACTTTCTGTTCTCCATGCCGTTGTGCTTGCACTTGTCTCTGTGAGAATCCCTTTCCTCCACTTGCCACTCAGCTGAATTCATCACAGAATAAAGTTTTTTAGCCTCTGTGATATGTAAGCAATCTGCTATGCTGAGACCCAACTTGCAGAATCTCAGCTGCAGTTTTCTAGGGCTACTGTAACAAAGTACCAGGAACTGAGTGGTGTGACAACAGAAATGTTTAGTTTGTTCTTTTTTTCTCTTTTAATTTTTTTTTCCTTTACATTATTGTGTTGGTTTTGCCATACATTGACATGAATCCACCATGGGCATACACATACTCCCCTTCCAGAACACCTCCCACCTCCCTCCCAATTCCATCTCTCTGAGTCATCCCAGTGCACCAGCCCTGAGCACCCTGTATCAAGCATCAAACCTGGGCTGGCAATTGATTTCACATATGATAATTTACATGTTTCAATGCCGTTCTCCCATATCATCCCACCCTTGCCCTCTCCCATAGAGTGCAAAAGACTGTTCTATACATCTGAGTCTCTTTCACTGTCTCACATACAGGATTATCATTACCATCTTTCTAAATTCCATATATATGCATTAGTATACTGCATTGTTGTTTTTCCTTCTGGCTTACTCTGTATAATAGGCTCCAGTTTTGTCCACCTCAGTAGAACTGATTCAAATGTATTCTTTTTAATGGCTGAGTAATATTCCATTGTGTATATGTACACAGCTTTATTATCCATTCGTCTGCTGATGGACATCTATGTTTCTTCCATGTCCTGGCTATTGTAAACAATGCAGTGATGAACATTGGGGTGCACGTGTCTCTTTCAATTCTGGTTTCCTCGGTGTGTATGCCTAGCATTGGGATTGCTGGGTCATATGGCAGGTCTATTTGCAGTTTTTTAAGGAATCTCCACACTGTTTTCCATAGTGGCTGTACTAGTTTGCATTCCCACCAACAGTGTAAGAGGGTTCCCTTTTCTCCACATCCTCTCCAGCATTTACTGCTTGTAGACTTTTGGATGGCAGCCATTCTGATTGGTGTAAAGTGGTACCTCATTGTGGTTTTGATTTGCATTTCTCTGATAATGAGTCATGTTGAGCATCTTTTCATGTATTTGTTAGCCATGTGTATGTCCTCTTTGGAGAAATGTCTGTTTAGTTCTTTGGCTCACTTTTTGATTGGGTCATTTATTTTTCTGGAATTGAGCTGCAGGAGTTGCTTGTGTATTTTTGAGATTAATTTTTTGTCCGTTGCTTCATTGGCTATTATTTTCTCCCATTCTGAAGGCTGCCTTTTCACCTTGCTTTTAGTTTCCTTTGTTGTGCAGAAGCTTTTAATTTTAATTAGGTCCCATTTGTTAATTTTTTCCTTTATTTCCAATATTCTGGGAGCTGGGTCACAGAGGATCCTGCTTTGGTGTATGTCGGAGAGTGTTTTGCCTATGTTTTCCTCTAGGAGTTTTATAGTTTTTGGTCTTATGCTTAGATCTTTGATCCATTTTGAGTTTATTTTTGTGTATGGTGTTAGAAAGTGTTCTAGTTTCTTTCTTTTACAAGTGGTTGACCAGTTTTCCCAGCACCACTTGTTGAAGAGATTGTCTTTTCTCCATTGTATATTCTTGCCTCCTTTGTCAAAGACAAGGTGTCCATAGGTGTGTGGATTTATCTCTGGGCTTTCTATTTTGTTCCATTCATCTATATTTCTGTCTTTGTGCCAGTACCATACTGTCTTGATGACTGTGGCTTTGTAGTATAGCCTAAAGTCAGGCAGGTTGATTCTTCTTTCTCAAGATTGCTTTGGCCATTCGAGGTTTTATGTATTTCCATACAAATTGTGAAATTATTTGTTCTAATTCTCTGAAAAAGACCTCTGGTAGCTTGATAGGAATTGCATTGAATCTATAGATTGCTCTGGGTAGTGTACTCATTTTCACTATGTTGATTCTTCTGATCCATGAACACAGTATATTTCTCCATCTATTTGTGTCCTCTTTGATTTCTTTCATCAGTGTTTTATAGTTTTCTATATATAGGTCTTTTGTTTCTTTAGGTAGAAATACTCCTAAGTATTTTATTCTTTTTGTTTCTGTGGTGAATGGAATTGTTTCCTTAATTTCTCTTTCTGTTTTCTCATTGTTAGTGTATAGGAATGCAAGGGATTTCTGTGTGTTGATTTTATATCCTGCAACTTTACTATATTCACTGATTAGCTCTAGGAATTTCCTGGTAGAGTCTTTAGGGTTTTCTATGTAGAGGATCATGTCGTCTGCAGATAGTGAGAGTTTTACTTCTTATTTTCCAATCTGGATTCCTTTTATTTCTTTTAACAGAAATGTTTTTATTCTCACAGTGTTGGAAGCTAGATGTTTGAGATCGAAGTGTCAATAAGATTGGCTCCTTCTGAAGTTCGTGAGCGAAGAATATGATCCAGGCCTCTTTCCTTTGCTTGTAAATGGCTGTCTTTTCCCTGTGTCTTCACGTGGTCGTATCTTCTGTAACTGTCTGGGTTTAAATTTCCTTGTCTTCTAAGGACATCTGTCATAATAGATTAGATTTTAACTTAATCATCTCTTTCAAAACTTTATCACCAAATCCAATCACACTCTGAGGTACTGGGGACTAGGACTTCACATACGAATTTCTTGGGGGATACAATTCTGCCCATAACATAGCCTTAAGTACCACCACTCAACTGCTACCTCTTCTTCAAAATCTTTATAATAACTCTATTGTTGTTGTTGTTCAGTTGCTCAGTTGTGTCCAACTCTTTGCGACACCTTGGACTGCAGCATGCCAATCTCCTCTGTCTGCTAGTATCTCCCAAAGTTTGCTCAAATTCATGTCTATTGAGTCAGTGACACTGTGTAATCATCTCATCCTCTGCTGTCTCCTTCTCGTTTTACCTTCAAATAACTCCTAGATGAAAATAAACTTTATCTCCCTTTGACCTCCCTTGCTAATTTTATTGCCTCCTTAATGATTCTGATCAGTTACTGTCTTGTGTTACAGTTATCAATATCTGTGTCCTTTCTGCCATTTGTTCATTCAGTATTTACCACATACCACCCGTGTGTCAGGCATTGTACCAAAGGCCAGGTAACAGAGGAGTAGCAGACACTGCTGGTGCCCTGCTCATGTCCTTCTGGCATCCACTGCTGCAGTCCATGCTGATGCGCTGTCATATGAAGCTCTATAACTCTCTGCCCCAGGGTTTTCTACCTGGCGCCCAGAGCAGGTGGGAGTGCCAGAGAAGTAACACCGCTTGGGAGAAGACCTCATTCAGTGGTGGAGAAGTGTTAGTGCATAAACAGCCCAGTTTCCTCATCTGCTTAGCTCTTCCCTTCATCCAAAGATTGTTGGTGGATAAGCACCCCAATCCCACCCCTTGAGACATGGGACAAGGAGGTATGACTTCCTAGAGTTTCCTAATAGGATGGAACCTCAGCAGCCCTTGTCAGTTCCTAATTAGATGATCCATGTTCTCATTATCAGCTCCTTCCCCTGTTCTTGCCTTATTTTCCTATTTTCCTTCATGAGATTTGCTTCATGAGAATAGCTTCAAATGAACTACTTGCTCTCAAATACTTGTCTAAGGGATGACTTTTAGGGGAACTCAGCCTACGTCAAGTGGTGAGCAGAGAGGCTGTGGTTTCTATTCTTATATACCTGATTCACTACTCATGGGAATATAGACAAAAGAATAGGGAATTGCATTACAGTATGATAACAGCTAACATTTATTGTGTAGTCTCAAAACAATTCTAATACAAATATGAAGTGTTATTATTCTCATTTTACATATAAGGAAACCAAGGCTTAGAGAGAGATTGAGAAGTGGCCCAGCAGCAACACAGGTTGAGAGGTACTAGGGATTTAAACACAGCTTTGTAAGATTTCAGAGCCATTTAGTTTACCATTTATGGTAACTCTGCCATTTAGTTGCCTGCCTCTCCTTTAGTAATTTCTTCTCCATTTGCAGACAGTTTCAGAAGTGTTTGATTTGTTTAAAAACAATCAAAAAAAGTAACAAACAAACAAACAAAAACTCAACAGGGATTGAAGTCATGGGCCCTACACATTGTCCAGTTGTCTAATTAATGGCTACAGTCCCTCACGTGGGACCCTGGCCTGGAGAAGGGAGGCGCTGGGACCGAGACCTGTCCTAGCTCCGAGAGGCATTTATCCCTCCAATCCAGCTGCTTACTTAGAGCAAATCCACTCCCCATAAATGCCAGCAAGACCTGGGAACACATGGGTTGCTTCTTATAGCAGAGCTGGTGGGCCTGGCATCGTGGGTAAGAGCAGATGCTAGAATTGTCAGCTTCCAAGTGGTTAAGACCTCCTCCCGGCCCAGCCTCTCTCCTGAAGGCTGAGGCAATGGGATGGGGGAAGGGCTCTTTGGCCTTCACTTACCAGGTCACTGATGACAGCAGTTCAACCCCAGCAGCTAATTGTTCCATTCTCCCAGTGACCCTTTTGTCTGTTCCAGGTCACAGGGGCAGCCTTTCTCACGGGAAGTCAGAAGGGCTGCTCCTTACGAGAGCTGGCCTGGTGGGGAGAGTGACGCCAGGTGCCTGGGGGTGGCCAGGGAGGCAGGGCTCACTGCTGACGGGCCACAGGGCTCTGCCATTTTGGGAGAGCACAGGCAGGACACGGCGCCTAGAAGGCCAGCACACTGTTCTTCCTCCCCTGCCTCTCAGATAAAAATGAGCAAACATAACAAAAAACCAAAACAGCAACAACTGAAACTCTGATTATTTACTCCATCCTATTTCCCCAATTGCTGTAAATAGAAAACCTAGGTATGAACTTGTGTTCTTCGGGTCCCTGGTCCTGTGACTGTGGGCAAGTGGCCTCCGCTCCCCCTGCAGGTAAGCGGGGGAAGTACTTTATCTGAGGCCCGGTGGATAGTGGCATGCCTGGAGCTCTATCCTGTGCCTCTGTTGACATGAAAACACAACGCTTCCTCTTAGAAAGGTGCTGCCATGTAACAGCAAAGGCTCAAAAGGCTCAGCTCCAGTGCGCTGCACTGCCATCAAGGCAAAAACAGTGAAGGAGATGTGTTACGTGCTGATTGTTCTCAGTGCCACTCTTCTCTGTCTTCTAAATTTCAGGCACCCAGAATTCTTGATGTCTCTGCCTGTCACCACATCTCACCTGCTTATTAGAAAGCACCTGGAATTTGGATTTTCCTAAAATACTTAGATTTGGCCTCCAGCTCTTCCACTCACTGGCTTCACCCTGGTCAATGCCATTAATTCTAGAGTTTCATGTCTCAATTTCTCATTTTTAAAAGAAAGGGGATGGTCTGAATAATCTGTTAACTTTTCTTGGTTTAAAATGATAGATTTGCAGGCAGAAGAGGGGTTAAGAATCTCTAGGTGTGTGAACTTGGACAAGCCCTCGTCTTCCCCAGTTCTGAGTACCCATCATACTGATATCCATTCATTGTACAAATGTTGCCTTGTCCTTTTCTATGCCCTTATAATGCTGTCCTCGCTACCTGTCCTAAGATCTACAAAGATATGAAATGACACTGATGTTTCTAAAATCCCTTTGAGGCTGAATTCCCCCTGAACAACAGATCTTCCTATAAACAGGGAATGATAAAATGAAAGATTTTAATACTCTCAATTTATAGGCAATTTCTACTTTTTTGCGGGTTGACATTTTCCTCTTCTACTTATTTAATGGTGCTTTTACAATAAAAATCTGTCCTTTGCCTCGTAAAAATAAATAAATAAATAAAGTGGGAATAATGAAAGCCTGTACCTCTTGGACCGGAGAAGGCAATGGCACCCCACTCCAGTACTCGTGCCTGGAAAATCCCATGGACGGAGGAGCCTGGTAGGCTGCAGTCCATGGGGTCGCTAAGAGTCGGACACGACTGAGCGACTTCACTTTCACGTTTCACTTTCATGCATAGGAGAAGGCAATGGCAACCCAATCCAGTGTTCTTTCCTGAAGAATCCCAGGGATGGGGGAGCCTGGTGGGCTGCCGTCTATGGGGTCGCACAGAGTCGGACACGACTGAAGCGACTTAGCAGCAGCAGCAGCAGCACCTCTTGGACAGGGGTGCAAAAAGGGTCAGTGCAAAGGAAGCATTGCTTAGGATAGTGCCTGGCATGTCCTCTTAGTTGTAGCATCAGTGGCAGTAATACTCCTAATGTAAAATTCTCTGGTCTAGGATCAGGTTGATCATTTCCACCTTAGCCTGAGTTTCAATCATGGCATTTCTTTTCTCTGGAGGCAATTGCTTTATAAAGATGTGGTTAGCTGTTAAAGGGATTTCAGTCAGGAAGGGATATCTGAGGTGTTTTTCTAGCTCCCTGGAAAGCATTTCACTTGGGCAGTTGTCTACTCTGACAATCTATAAAATGTGTTTTGTATGGATAGTTAGGTCAGGAAGTCATACATATATATATATATATATATATATATATTTTTTTTTTTTTTTCCTGTAGAGGTTCTCCCAGGAATGCTATACAAGTCTTCAGTCTTGAGTGTGTGGGGTCTTATGGGAGGAAGGTGGAGGAGTGTGGCTGAAGATGCCAACCTGGTCCTGGTCTGACATTTCCTTTTTTAAAATTTAAAGAGGCTTCCTTATGCCTTTGCTTTCACTTGGCTCTGCCAGCTGGCATTCTTATTCAAATCAGACTCCAGTCAAAGGGGAGTACACATCAGTCAGTCAGACAGGCTTGCAAGTGTGGGCTTTAATTACCCTGTGCCTTCTCATAGTTCTCACCCAAAGGAAATCACTGCAGCAGAGGATCTGGACTTGATTCTCAAAGGAAGCATTCAGTGAATAGGAAGTGCAGAATCTTCACAGGAAATTGGCATGCAGAGAGAGATGGAGACAGGCCGTAATGACTGCATCAGCGGGACCCTCAGGACACGGCAGAGAACCTCCAAGCCCTCGACAACCGAAGACTACCTTTGCCAAGGAGTCCCTTATTAAGTATTTTTGTTTGTGACCTGTAGGCTTCCACAGCAGAAGTCCTTCTAATCATAGACACATATGGTTCAAAAGGGCCTTAATAGGCGTGTGTTCTATTTGTCCATCTGACATGTGAATCCCTGTATGCCATTTTTGCCAACAAGTCTGCTCATCTCTGCTGGAATGTCTCTTAAGAGCAGAATACTTATCTGGTCCAGTCTATTTTTGTCCTGGTATCTTAGAAACCTCTTCTGTAGTGAAGTGTTCTTCCAGAAGCTTCCACTTTTTGCTTCTAGAACTTCTTTGCGCCACTCAGCACGTATAATATCAAATTCTGTTTCCCAAAATTCTGTTACCAATTCACCACTTTTGCAATTGTACTCTATCTATGCTCTACCTGTAATACTATCAAATGAAAACTTTCTTTTTATTAATAGTTGATTTGGTTTTTTTTAAACCTATATACTTTAGTTTTTTCCTAAACAAAATTATCTGTGAATTATGGGTTTAAAGGGTAAGTATTGTTTTTCACATTATGTATAAAAATAAATATATATATCAAGTGAAAACCATCTGTGTACCATCAACAGTGGCACACCATCTGCCTGTTCTCTAAATAACAATGTTTTATTGTATTTAAAGTAAATGTAGTGAGTTGGAGGGCTGTTTATTGAGTTATTGTTATATGCCAGATATACAGTAGGTGCTTCATATATGTTATCTCAATGTCAAGTTTGATGCTCACAGTAACCCTCTGAAGTCAGTGTTATTTTTATTCTTGCTTTTTGAAGTATGAAGCAAACTTCTAAAAATAGAAGCTCCCAGAGGGGCTCAAGTTATACAATTAATGAATGAGGAGTTTAGGACTTGAATTTAAGTCTTCTGGTTTCAAATGCCAAGCTTTGTCCCTTGGTCCACAGAATGACCAGCAGTTCTGTTTGCCCAGAAAGAAGGCTTGGTGCCTTTGCTTTCTTTTCTCAGCCAGGTTAGAAGAAGATATCCTTGTCTCCAAACAGCTTACTGCTGATGAGAACAGTTGTTTACTCTTCAGTGAGTGCTTGTACAGACTCGAAATAGGCAGCTAAGTTGACAGACAGAAATGTGGCAGGTGTACCCTAGCCACCATTCCTTTCTTTTGAGAAATGTCTCCATCTGTAATCAAGCCCAAGTCACACCAGACACAAATAACAGATGTCGATATAAAAGTGGGATGGGGTGGAGGAAAGGACAAGCATACTTTCTCTCCACCATCTCCGATCTAATCCTTTCAGTCCTTCATGAAGATCCTCAGGCTAAGGGAGTGATGTCCTCCACTGTTTCCTTCTGTTAGCTCCAAGAGCTTAGAACACTTGTGTGCACATTTCCTAAGCAGCTCTATATTGATATTTTATAATATCTTAAAAAGAGCACCATGATAAAGGGTCTCATGAACAAATACATTTGGGGAATAGTCTTTACTATGTTCTCTTTTTGTTGTTTCTAAATGTATATTACCCATTAAAGACTGAGACAAAACACTTGATAGCTTTGTTTAACTCAGTGCTTCTCAAACTTATTTGATCGCTGTCAGAAAAAGTTGAAAGGCTTTGAAATGGCCACAAGACTTCTGGTTGTCCTTTCAATTGAATATGAAGCATTAACCCTCTTAGCCTTGGGATTATTTGATTTTTATAGGGGTCTAGGTCTTTTACTGGCTTCGACCAAACTATTTTACAGATCTGTAAATTGTTGACAAATAATAGTAATGCAAATAATTCTTATTCTTGAAGAACAAATACATTTTTTTTTTCTGCTGGAGCTGCATAGATGCATCTGCTAACAATTTTATTTCTGCATTCCTGATTGCCTATATATGTTCTCTGAATTCTCTTTTGAACTCATTTTTTACATCTTACTTGTTCTCTCATTATTTAACAAAATAAATAAAATGTTTGAAACATTTTAATTTTATATTTGTAGGAGAACCATGATTTTTCTCTTTTTTAAAAATTACTCTTTCATACTCAGAATCTCATTTTGTTTCAAGTCTGTTATGAATTTGGTCTCTTCATATATTTGGGCGTCTAGCCCCTGTGGCCTGCCGATTCTAGTCCCTGGCTTTCCCCTGTCTTCCAGCTTAGCACTTTTAAGTCTCAATCTTGCAATAACCTACTACTTCCTGATCTCAGACTTCTTCCATAATACCCATGGGCTGAGTAGCTTAGGGAAGCATGCCATGTAACATGCTTTCTCTAATGAATCTTCCTCTAACATGTGTTTTATTTTCCCATCTTCACTTCCGGCATGATTGTCTCCTCTCTGAGCTGTCATCCCCCAATCCTCACTCAACCAAATCCTTCTTATCTTCCTAGGGCCAGTCTCTTCCTCCATGCAGCCATTCTTGGTTATTCTAGGCTGAATTACTTATCTCCTACACTGAAGTGCCTTAACATTTTGTATTACCCCTAAGGCATTCTTAACGTACTTCCTGATGACATTTATGAATGGTAAAAAAAAAAAAACCTCAACACATTCTAGAAGACAGAATAATTCTTTATACTTTTTAGTGAGTGAATCATGTGGTTGGTGTTGATGCATAATTTGTTCTCTCAGACTCAGTCAGAATGCAAACAGTAATGTTGTTTCATGTATATGTGTGTGTGTGTGTGTGTGTGTCCATGTGCATAAGTGCATAAGGAAACGCTCTCAAGTATGACAGGGACTTGTTATGGGAGGAAGTCAGGCAAAAGTGAGATCTCAAGCAGCATCTTGCAGAAGCTTCATTCATCCTGACCCTGAAAGGAACTCTGGCTTATAAACTGTCCTAGTCAGCGAGCACCCTTGATTTGGATAAGGGCCACCCACTCACTTTCTGGGCATTCATGAGTGAAGAGTGGCTCACAATAGCCTGAGGGAAGCTCTCCAGAGGTAACCCATGGGTGCTGCTTGTTAGAATCCAGATCTTACAGGAAAAGGGTACACATAGGTTAAACAGGAATCAAGTGGGATCCAAGTGGAGCACCAGCATTGGCCGTGACCTTTCTTCATAAGAAATTTTTTAAAATTGTGTTAAAATACACATAACCTAGAATTGAACATCTTAGCCATTAATCGGTGTACAGTTTGGTGGCATAAAGTACAGGCACATTCTCGTGCATCACCACCATCGACACACAGAACTCTTTTCATCTTGCAAAACTGAAATTCTGTACCTATGAAACTAGAGCTTTTCAGTCTTCCCTTTCCCCTGGTCTTGGCAATCACCTTTCTTCTTTCTCTGTGAATGTGGACTATTTTAAGTACCAAATAAAAATGGAATCCTACAGTACTTTTCCTTGTGGGGAACTGTGATGTTTTGAAACAAATGGCAACACTTTAAGAGACTGCCCAGAAATGCTCACATCATAGAAATGGCCTCCCCAGCCCTCTCTTATTCGTCCTGGATGCTGGAGATCCCTCTCACTATTGCCAATGATTTCAAATAATGGATCGAGAAGAGGCCCATGAAGACTTTGATTTACCTGGATCTGTGTGACCCCTAATCCTCATGAGGAAATCAAGTCACTGGTCTGCCTCTCTTTATAGATTGCAAGTCTCCCCGTCTGACCAACAAAGACTCTCCCATTATGGAGTACCTATTCTGTTTACAAAAATTCTTTTGCACTTTCAGTATTTTATGTAGCCAGAATTTTATGAATTTTATGTAGCCAGAAAAGCACTTTCAGTATCACCAATATTGAGCAACGGTTTTCAGCCTTGCATTAAAGCCCCTGAATCCTTTTTGAGACGATATTTCTCACGGAGTGCCATTTCTCAAGAGAAGTGCAGAAATGTTCAGTCTGATGGAGGGGAGAGGGGGTCAGGATTGCTCACAGCTCACCTTCCTCTGCAACTCCTGCTCTCAGCCACGAGGCTTCTTGGGAAAAGCTTGCAAATTAATGAGCTGAAAAATATGCAGTTTTCCTTTTTCTACTTGAATGTGGTAGATGAAAAGGGGCTGCAGTGCAGCTAGAGAATACCCATCTCAAGTTCCTGGATCCTGTGAATGTTACCTTATTTGGGAAAAAAAGGGCCTTTGCAAGTGTGATTATGTTAAGGATTCTGAGAGGCAGACATCACTCTGGATTATTCCTATTGGCCCTGAGTGCCATCACAAGTGTCCTTACAAAAGGGAGAAGAGGGAGATTCTAGACAAAAGAGGAGAAGAGACAGTCATGCAGAGGATAAGGCAAAGTGGAGACAAAAAGATTGGAGTGATATCACCACAGATCAGGAAAGCTAGGACACCCACCAAGAGCTGGAATGGACAAGGAACTGATTCTTCTCCAAAGCCCCTAGAGAGACCATAGTCCTACTAAGATTTTGGTCTTGTAGTCTTCAGAACTGTGAGAAAATTAATTTCTGTTATTTTAAGTTAATGTTAACTTGTTGCAGCAGCCGTAGGGAGCTATCTACTGTACAATTAAAAAACAGTTTTCAAAGGTTTAAAAAAAATTCTGTAGCTTCTCTATGAAAATGGTGGTTGAATATTTTCATTCCTTCCCTAGGCAGAAGATGAGGCCAAAACTAACATCTAGGATAAGCACTCAGATAGAATCAGAAAGCATTCCCTCTCTTTGCTCCTTAGGGGAAAGAATAAATCTCTGTCATTTCAGGTAGTTTGATTTTCAAGTTTTCCTCTACCCACTATGCTTTGGGGGAAACTCCTGTAAGTGAAGATTCGATTTCAAAGTACAAGCCCTTTTTCTAGTCAAACTTTCCTCTGCAAAGACTATATTTTGTTTCTGTGCTACTCATCTATTTACATAAGTTCTGTCGGGGGCGGGGGTGGGGGGCGCTGGTGCACGGGGAAGGAAATGTAAATGTCTTGGAAAAAAGGATTGTCTGCAATGAGAGATAATGTACCTTTTTATTTTGTGGAAATTAAACTATTACTGAGTCCATATAATATAAATATTTAAGCCATTAAGCAGCATTTTATGCAAATCAATAAATGAGAAAGAAACATCACTTGCAGAAAAAATAAATTGTCTTTCATAGAAGTAACATGACCACTTCTTGATTGTTGTTGTATACAGAATAATCCGTAGGATGGCCATGTGCTGTAACTCTCAAAAAACAAACTCCATTAAGTATTGTAAATTTTAATAATTCCTTGTGTTTGTGTAGTACTTTGCAGTTTGCAAAATGCTTTTATATTCAGTCTCTCTCACGTCAATCTTACAAGAAGATAAAACAAGGATCACCAGTTGGTATAGGTTGAATTATGTCTCTCCTGCTCCCCAGCCTCACCAATTCACAAATTGAAGCCCTAAACCACAGGACCTCAGCAAGTGACCTTATTCAGAAATGGATTCCCTGCAGATGTCGTTAGTTAAGATGAGGTCTTATTGGGGTAGGATGAGTCACTACTCCAATGTGACTGGTGTCCTATAAAAGGGGGAAATTTGAACACAAACACATATAGAGGGAAGAGACATGGGGAGAAGATGGTCATCTATAAGCTAAGGGACACTGAAGGCAACCAGAAACTAGAGTGAGAACTGGAACAGTTTCCGTTCACGTCCCTCACAACCCTCAGAAGAAACTGACCCTGCTGACACCTTAGTGAGGGATTTCCAGACTCTAGAACTATGAGACAATAAATTTGCCCTCTAAGGCACCCACGTTCTGGCACTTTGTTAAGAGCCCTAACAAATTAATACATCAGTGACGTTTAGGAAGTGTCTTCATATCAAGAGGCCACTGTGGAGAACCTAAAAGAATGGATTCAGGACTAAACCCTGGATTTTCTGATTCCTAGTGCTGTTGCTGCTGCTAAGTCGCTTCAGTCGTGTCCAACTCTGTGGGATGCCATAGACAGCAGCCCACCAGGCTCCCCTGTCCCTGGGATTCTCCAGGAAAGAACACTGGAGTGGGTTGCCATTTCCTTCTCCAATGCATGAAAGCGAAAAATGAAAGTGAAGTCACTCAGTCATGTCTGACTCTTCGCGACCCCAAGGACTGCAGCCTACCAGGCTCCTCTGTCCATGGGATTTTCCAGGCAAGAGTACTGGAGTCGGGCGCCATTGCCTTCTCTGGATCCCTAGTGCAGTGATGTGAAATTTTCAGATTTGACTGATTATCAGTGCCAGGGCTGGGTAAGAGGATATGAGCCATTATCTGCAGCTGAGGAGTATCTAGAGCAGAAGCTGAGTAGAATCGCATCTTCTTCTCCAGTTGGGATGAGGAAGGTAGAGAAACCTGGATAGGTAGCCTAGGCTCAGACAGTAGAGAAGGCTGAACCCCAGCGAGCAGTTGGAGTGTGGCATTTGAGACATAGGCTAAGACTAACACAGAGCGATTGGTTTCAGGGTCAGAAAACTGTGGTTAACAGCTGAAGAAGTCAAGGAAATGATGAGTTGAAGTCAAGCTCACCATTCCAACTGTTCAAGAACTGATTAAGAATAGGGCAGGAGAGTTGTGTCATCAAGGTGTAGAGATCTCTGTAGACTGAGACAGCTCAAGTGATTCTCCTTGGGGACTGGTCCTTAGGACTAGAGGAAGCAGTTTTGAGAAGCAGCGGTTCCAACAAGGACCTCATGACTCTTTCCCACTTAGTTCCTGTTTTTGAGTGGAGAAATGATAGGGAAATTGTGAGTCTCAAGGAGGGATGTATGCCAGCTGACATCCTCTGCTAGGGCTCCGGTTGAAAGCATGTATGTGCTCACAGCTGAAGGTGACTGCATGGTTCCCAGCTACCTTGCAAGGAAGAAATGCAGATACAGTCCACTGCTGCTCCCTGAAAGTCACTTGTGTAATGAGGACAAAATGCCCAGTGTGATGGGAAGCATGTGACTATAGGGAGAGACACTCAAGGCTACCTTAAGGATCCAAGGGTTCATCATATTGATTCATGGATGAATAGAGGAGACAAGAACATTGGTCCTGCACGTGACCCTCTCAGAGATTTCGATATGGTGTGAATACTGGAGGGATCTAGCGCCTCTCTGACATCACACTGTCCACCAGCAAAGTGGATTCCTTGATTCCTACGCCTATCCTCTGCTCTTCCTTCTCTCTGGTTCTATAATTCTTGCCCCTTGGCAACCATAAGTTCATTTTCCAAGTCCATGAGTCTGTTTCTGTTTTGTAAAAAAACTCCTTTATATGATTTCTTTTTAATTTCTGCATATAAGGGCTCATATGATATTTCCGCTTCTCTGTCTGACTTACTTTACTCAATATGATAATCCCTAAGTCTCTCCATGTTGCTGCACATGGCATTATTTCATTCTTTCTAATGACTGAGTAATATTCCAGTATATATATGTACCACATCTTCTTTATTAATTCCTCTGTTGATGTTAAAGCTGTTTTGATAATGCTGGTGAATGTCTAATTTCCAAAGACAACCCAAGAAGGAGGGGTTATAGAATCATATAGTTTATTCCTCATAATGACTGTATGAGACATACCATTGTTATCCCCATATAAAAATAGAAACTACAGCAAAGTGTAGTTAACCTCCCCAAGGCCACACAGCTAACTAGTGACAGAGGTGGAATTGAAGCAATTCTGTTGGATGACAAAATTTGTACTTTTAACCATTAGGCTGTACCCTTAGAAACATTTGCTTTTCTTGTAATAAGATAAAATAAATCTTCAATATCTCCAGTTAAATTTCCACTTGGTTTAAATAATCCAACTGGCCTTTTGTATTTCTAAGTGGTTAGTGTGGTTTGTAGCAATATGTCCAGCACAGCGAAGCAGACAGTCATCATGAGGAAGGCCAGAGCTCATGAGGAAGGCCACAGTGCTCATCTGCTGCCTCCTCCATGGTTGAGTGTAACAGTAACAACAAAATAATAGCATCTCAACAGAGCTGTTTTCAGACAGGCTTATGTTTTTGGCTTAGACTTGACTTTGTAATATTTTATGACTGAGAGAGAGAGAGGCAGAAAGTTATGCTGTTTATGAGATAATACAGTAACCTAGAATGCTTAAGTGATTTGCAGGAAAACTACCAACAAAAAGTAGGAAATGGATTTCGTTTAGAAAGCTTAAACAAGTATTTTAAATTTGGGCTGGGGAGCCTATTTCTCATGTGGACTTGTTAGCTAATTTTCAGCTTCTTGGCAGATTTACATTCCTCAGGTCTATGGTAGGGATGGATTGAGTGTCACATTCCATTTGCGGAGGAGACCATGTATTGGGCTCAAAAACTCACAAAAATAGCTTTTAATTTGCTTCCCCTGTAAGCGGATTATATAGAATTTGATTTTCACGTCCTAAGGATCTTACCTCTCTTCCAGCCACTGTTACAAGAGCTGTCTGAGGAAGGAAACTGCTTGGGTTCTGCAAAGCCAAATAACCATGTTTCCTTTCAACTTAACAGCTGCACAAGGCAGGAGCACTTTCTCTAGATATGCCCTGTGTGCTTAGGCATTCAGTTGTGTCTAAATCTTTGCGACCCTATACTTTGCTTTAAATCCTGAAAAACCTGGAGACATTACCCACCTACCTGACTTTGAAAATAGAGGATTCCTGTGGGGTGTTTATTTCCATCATAATCACAAGATGAGCTGATAGTGCCTGAGCTGAGATAGAAGACACAAATAGAACCATTTCCAAATGCTTTTGCAATGAATACAGCTACACTGTCTTAAAAAGGCAAAACTAGTCAAATTATGTGTAATTTTTCTAAAAAACAAGCCATCTTTATAGGCAATGCGGTCTGGAAGTGTAAGCTGTACAAAGCAGTATAGATGTGTATGCGTGCGTGTGTTTGTGGTTGTTGTTTAGATGTCTGTCTTCAAAGGCTGCAATTATCTGACAATGCTTGCTTAAATTCTTCAGAGGATTTTTACTATAGTGTATAACAAATGATGGATGAGGGGGATAAATCTAAGCAACCATCGTGCAGTTGCAGATGCAGTCTGAACACTGCCCAGGGTTCTTATGATGAAAAACATTAATTTCCCTTAGTTCCTAAAAGGGTTTTGGAACATAGGTATTTATTCCCAGCTCTTTGGGAATGCATTTTTCTTTCCTTATTGTATTCATAAAGCCACTTGGTCCCATTTCGCTTCAGAATACACTAATATCATTTAAAAATATCCAGAATTAATAACCATTTAAAAATCCTGTAAAAAAAAAAAGTTTTTCATTGTCTTTGTATCCTTCAAAAGAAAACATAGTCAGGAAGGCAGGGTAGAAAGTAAGAAGAGAAAATGAAAAGCAGATCAAACTTAACTGGCCAGTGCAGTAGCTTGAATGCCAGTTTTTTCTTCTCTTACTTCATAAATGACCAGTGTTGCAAGGTAATGCCTTTGAAAGACAGTAGTTGGTCATGAAATATTTGACTTTTTTGGGAAATGTTGGGAGAAGAAACCTACAAATTTAGCAATAATGACCATAGCATTAACTATTATTTATGTATAGTACTTTAGAGATTATAAGACAAGTATCATACAGTTACACTCTAGTGGCTCTTGGAATTTCTCATATAAGATGTGACCAGAGATTGTGGTGGGATGGAGAGACAAGGAGAGGAGCAGAGTGGTCCTCCACTTATATGAACTGCTTGTTCATTCCTTGATTTCAATCATGGTTCTTTTACTATTGGTTGTTAACTTTTAAAGAGAAGAATTGGGGAAATGAACAAAAGCTATGAACCCTTTCCTTAGAAAAGTAAACACACAAATAACCAAAGATCTCTCTTTATTTTCAGAAGGTTGATTGATGCCAGGGACCTGCCAGCCGTGGACCTGCCTTAGAGAATTTGGTCTGTTGGTACAAGCTGGACGACGCAAAGCAGACAGTGAGGGGGTTGTGGACAGAGCTCTTGGACTCGTGTTTACCACTGTGTGCCTGATGCGCAGCACTTTGGCAGGTATGTAGTGGTGTTTAATGAACATATATTTAATGAATGTGCCCAAATTAGACTTTGAATTTCTGTGGTGTGCCTTTCAACCAAGCATCTCAAAATGTTAAAGTAGTTATCTCTTTATTATTTAAGTTTTGTTTTAACTAGGAAAATATCAGTAGGAAATATTCATTTGGGGTCAGTCTTTTTTTTCCTTCTGTGCTGTCTTATTTCTAACCAAAAGAGTACTTGGGGGAAACAATGGGTTCTAGTTTCTGTAAGTAGCTTTGTGAAAGTGAGCAAATCTTGTCTTTGCGAAAATGGAGCTTCTCACTTAATACCTTCTCTCCCATTCCCCCTGGGATACTGGAGAAAGAAAGTGATACAGTATATGTATGAGTTTTATTTAAATAGGACCAAGTCTTTTCCAAAGCATTTAACTTGTGGTTGATGTGATTTCAGGGTAAGGATCCCCTCGTTGATCATAGTGAGAGAGATGCTATGAAGGTTCTTAGTGACAAAGATTTGGCCTGCTTCATAGGTGATGTTTAAGGGCAACATTTTATAATGAGACTTTCTCAGGCAGAACAGCAAAAATAATAAATTGGAATGGCTACTTTTCTGCCTAATATTGAACACCACCCCCCCCAACACACACATTTCCTTCTCTTCATGTACCTTTATCTCCCACTATGTCATCATCATTATTCCAAACTGATTAGTCCAAATTCCTCAGCAGGAGAATGGTGCTCACTCCTGTCTTGCCTGGGACACTGTGTAGTTTTGCATCACCTGTAGTTTGAAGATTTAGAAATTTAAGCTTCTCTCGGCCTTCAGGGATGCTGCTTAAAAAATTACAAATGTACAACTGTTGTTTTTAAAAGAATAACATGTACCAGTAAATCTCCACACCTTTGTCTCTTCCTTGTTCTGTCATGTGATTAAAGATGTTTGTCCCATTATAAGACAGATTAAGGTTTAAATATATCAGCTGTATGTTCATAAGTTTTTGGTCTCCTGATCCTCAGTGTTGTTATTTGTGAGAGAGGGTAAATAGTATATTCATAGGGTTATCATAAAGCTTAGTTAAGAAAATGTATCTACAGCACTTAGCGTTGTGACTGCACATAAGAAAGAGCTCTTGTTATTGACTCTGGTGATGTTTGTTTGTTGAAGAAGCTCTCCTGAGAGAGCTAATCTGGCCTGGGTTGCGAGCAAGCCCCGTGGTCTCATGCAAGGGGGTTTCCTCCTGGGGACTCCTTCTGGGGCTTCAAATAAGAGTGAGGGAGGCTCAGCTGTCTGCCAGTGCTCACATCTGGTACTCAGGATGCTTCGGGACTTTCTACCTGGTTTAGGATGGGCAGAAGCCTCATCCAAGACCGAATCTCTCAGTATCCAGGGATCTAATGAAATAAATCATTTGTTAAACGGAATTTACAAAGAGCTCCAGAGCTCTCTGCCTAACGTCTGACAAAAGATACCAGGAAGGCAGCTCTCCATGGCCTCTGTCAGGTTCACGCAGTTCTGTTGGCCTCAGAGACTCTCTTCACTGGCAGTCTAGTGCTTCTCTATTAGACAGATTGCTGTATTGGAAATTCTTAGCCAATCTCCTTCTACCCATTTGATCTACCAGAGCTTTCTATCCCTGTTGTAAAAAGTTGCCGCAGGCCTGAAGAATGCAGATCGCTCCCTTCTAGTGGGCTTCTCTCTGCTTCATCCTGGTTCTTCTGTTCCCAGAAGTGCAGTTGTCTACTTGCCAAGAGTCAGCTGTGTTGCTGCCCATATCTATTTATGCCAGTTCTGTTTGTTATGTAATTACATATTTCAATTAAATGTTTCACAACTGATTTAATGTAAGTTCAGAAAGAGAGTTGTTGACTCAGTGAATGTTTTGGAAACAGTAAGGTTGAGTTGCTAAAAGTGCTGTGGAATTAGATGTGGGTGAGACAACTGGAAAAACCTTGGGGGCGGAGGGAATCATAAAAACTAGAAGAGCCTGCACTGAGATTGTTTCACAAAGGTCTTTACTTTCTCACTCTGCTTTATAGAAAGTAAACCTGGAAATCCTAGTAGATGATGCACTGTTTGAATTGTTTATGCAAGAGGGGTGGTATGAACTCTGATCCCTGTAGTTTTAAAAGTCAACCATAGCAACAAAACTTGCCCTACATCCAAAGCTTAGAAGTGAATCTAATTTGTTCCTTTAAATTGAAATATAAATGTAGGGTATATGTGCATCATTTTTAAGGATTTCACAGTTTAACTTGTAATTTTATTAATTGACTGCCTGTCTGTTCACAATGGATGACAGTAGAGGGTTTCTGCTGTCTAAGGTACCTAACACGATACACGACACACACGCTATCCACAGCACAAACTCTTTTGGGAGTAGCCAGTGATGGCAGTGGGTTGAGCAGGTGTTTTTGAGCTCACTCTCTGAAGCAGGGCCCTAGGGCTGATGGTATATTCCATAGCCAAAGAAAATATGTGTGACTGCCTACCCATACTAACTAGCGTTTGGTAGGTAATTTTTTATACACTGCTTTATTCAATCTCCAGGTAACCCTTGGGAGGTAGGAATTATCATTGTTTTGTAGATGGGGCTGCTGAGGTTCAGAAGAGTTAGGTGACTTGGGCTAAAGACACACACCAAGTAGAGACGTGCCTAAGACAAGTCCCAGGCTCTAAAGCCCATGATTGACCCGTCAAGACGGGTTTGCCTGTTGATTTGAATGGCAGGGCTTCCCAGGTGGTGTGGTGGTAAAGTACTCTCCTGCCACTGCAAGAGATGCAAGAGACACAGGTTGGATTCTTGGGTCAGGAAGAATCCCTGGGGTAGAAAATGGCAACCCATTCCAGTAATCTTGCCTGGAAAATGCCAGAAGAGTCAGGCAGTCCATGGGGTCAAAAGGAGTTGGACATGACTGAGCACACGCATACCCATTGACCGATCTGCTCAGTACTGAGATCTGGATCCTGATGCTGTTAGTTTTGATCTTTAACCAGCTCAGCCTAAAATATGGTTCTCACATTCTTCAGCATCTGGTCAGTTGGACTAGTTTTAGGCAAGGAACTTGGGGCTGACCATGCTCTGAGCTTCTAAGTCAGGGCTTTGGGGAAGCAATAAATCTCTGATGAGCCCTCGATAGCCCTCCACTCTCATGCTGGCTCTGCTTCAGGCGGTCTGTGAGCGAGAGGGCACTCTAAAACATTCGAAGTGAGCCACCACAACGAGAGGGGACAGCTTTTGGCAACACAAGTCATCTGTATTGTTGCAACACCTGCTCCCTTTGGTGCAAATAAGGGTCCATCACAATTTCCATTATTTCCCCTATTCAGTGGGAGAGCCATTTGGCTAACTCTTTCCCTCTGGTCTATAATTTGGGACATGGTGTGTCAGCTCAGCCAGCACCACTTTATTATTAAAATCATTGTTGACCATTTTGAGTTAGTATTGACCCAAAGACACATGTTTGTTTTTTGTTCTCCAGATTACGTATGAAAAAGCACAGGAGAGAGAGCCTGGCTTTTGATAAAAGTCAGGGAAAAAACAAAACACCTTGGCAGTTTAAATCAGTGTTTTGTAAAATTTTCTCTGTACTCCATCATTATTGGAATTACCAGAGGAGTTTATTAATTACATGTTTCTGAACTTTGCCCCAGATCTACTCAATCTGATGCTATAAAAATTTAACCTGAAATCAAAATTCTGAGAGCCACTGGTTTAAATGAATTACATGGAGCAGTGAGCATCTGTGTAAATTTTTTAGGCTGCTATAACAGAGTACCTCAAACTAGGTGGTGTTAGCAATAAAAATGTATTCTTGCATAGTTCTGGGGGCCAGGAGATTGCGTCAGCAGGGCTATCCTCTTCTGCAGGCTCCAGGGGAGACTGTTCCATGCCTATATCTTGGTTTCTGGTGTTGTAGGTAACACTTGAAATTCTTGGACATGCAGATGAATCACTCTAATCTGCTTCCATCTTGCATGGTGTTCTTTCTATATCTCCTCTGTTTGTAAAGATGCCAGTCACACTGCATCAGAGTCCCCTTCCCCCTATCAAGTGGGACCACATCTTAATTTGGTTACATCTATAAAGACCCTATTTCCAAATAAGGTCACCCTTACAGTTACTGGGGGTTTGGATGAAATGTATCTTTTTAGGATAAATAATTCAATCCACAATAACTTCCTACATGTTTGCTGACAGCACCTTTTCTCAGTGGAAACAAGGCATATTTTACATCCTAATGTGAAAAATGTGTAGTAGGATTTATGATTATGAGAAATAAGCATTCAACTCAAATTTTTTATTTCACGATAACCATTTGAAATTCTGAAACCATGCTTAATGTATACTTTTAGTCATCAAATCTCCTTCATGTAGAGAACTCTTGACTTTATTTTCCTTTTAAATCATAGTTTTTCTGCTAGTAATATAGTAGTGATTTTCTCTTATTTTGTAACTTAGTGTAAAGAGAGACATTCTTTTATTATTAGTTTCATCCACTTTTTCATCCAAAAGTATGTTTAATACTATCTCATATATTCCAGGTGCTATTTTAGTCCTTAAACATACAAAAACAAATGATACTTAAGATTTTCTATTATAATATAAAAATATTATTTTTTCTTGTTAGAAATTTTATTTTTTCCACTGCCAGTATGCATTTACTAACATCATATTTTATGTTCACATATTTTTTCTAGCTTTATTAATTTTTTTAAGTTGAACGTATATCAAGTATTGATTTGGTACTCTTATGTTTTGCAAAATGATCACCTCCATAGGCTTTAGCTGACACCTCCATCATGACATATAGCTGCCATTTATTTTTGTGTTGAGAATGTTGAAGATCTACCCTCTTAGTAATTTCAAGTATATAAAACATTATTATTAACTATAGTCAACATGCTGTACGTCCAATTCTCAGAACTTATTCATCTTACAACTGGGAGTTTGCAACCTTTGACTAACATATCATTTCTTTCACTCCACAGCCACTTTGGTAACTAGCACTCTACACTCTGTTTCTATCAGTTTGCTTAAGCCTTCATTATTGAGGGCTTTGCATTCTGTTGATAGAGCCTAATAAGTGAATTAGACATTATGCTGTTGTTGTTCAGTCACCAAGTCATGTCTGACTTTTCGCAACTCCATGGACTGCACCACGCCAGGCTTCCCTGTCCCTCACCATCTCCCACGGTTTGCCCAAGTTCATGTCCATTGAGTTGGTGATCCCATCCAACCATCTCATCCTCTGTCACCCTCTTCTCCTTCTACCCTCAATCCTTCCCAGCAACAGGGTCTTTTCCAATGAGTCATCTGTTTGCATCAGGCGGCCAAAGCATCAATCTTTCCAAAGCTTGATTTCCTTTAATATTATTGGTTTGATCTCCTTGCTGTCCAAAGGACTCTCAAGAGTCTTTCCCAGCACCACAATTTGAAAGCATCAGTTCTTCAGCACTCTGCCTTCTTTATTGTCCAGCTCTTACATCCATACATGACTATTGGAAAGAGCATAGCTTTGACTATATGGACCTTTGTCAGCAAAGTGATGTCTTTACTTTTTAACACACTGTCTAGGTTTGTCATAGCTTTCCTGCCAAGAAGCAATCATCTTCTAATTTCATGGCTACAGTCACCATCCTCAGTGATTAGAGTCCAAGAAAAGACAGTCTGTCACTGCTTTCACCTTTTCCCCTTCTATTTGCCATGAAATGATGGGACCAGATGCCATGATCTTATTATTATTATTTTTTTAATATTGAGTTTTAAGCCAGCCTTTTCAGTCTCTTCCTCACCTTCATCAAGAGGCTTTTTATTTCCTCTTCATTTTCTGCCATTAGAGTGGTATCATCCACATATCTGAGGTTGTTGATATTTCTCCCAGACATATTGATTCAAGTTTGTAACTCATCTAGCCCGGCACTTTGTTTGATGTGCTCTGTGTATAAGTTAAATAAACAGGATGACACTGCTGTGGTCAAAGTAAAGAAAAGTATGGGGCATGTGGCAGGTGGGAGAGGTAAGAAGATGGGCAAGGAAGGCTTCCTGGAGGAGTTGTCTTTTGAGTAGATATTTTAAGGAAGAGTAGAAATTTGTCTAGCAAAAAGTATGAGAAGGGTGGAACAAAAGATGAATAAATCTGAAAAACCTCCAGGAATTTGTTAGGATGAAGCAAAAGGAATGGTGAGCTGGTGCTGGAGATAGAAAGCTTGACAGCATCAGATCATTAAGATCTTGTGTGTTTGGCGTGCTTTCCTTAAATTTTCCTCTGGAACAGAGTTTGCTAAAGATTGAACATTATTTTACCTGAAAATCTCTTTTTTAAAAAAGGATGATTTATTTTTGGCAAAGTGCTTTCTAAAAGCTACATATTACTGCATTACTCCTTTCTTGTAGATTTACAACAGTCTTTCACTATTAACGGTTCTAAAATATCCTATAGAAAAGAAATCTAAGTTAAATTGCTTTAACTTAACATTTCCCAAACTTCCTGATAATGAAACTTCATTATGGAACTATGAATCTCCATGAAGATAATGCATGTAAAATATTTAGCATTGAACCTAGTATAAGACACTCAACAAATGTTATTTTTCAATAAGCAAACTGAGTGTCTGCTCTTGTGAGCTATCATGTGGGAAAGAAGTGTGGATGACCCAGTACCTAGAAACAAGTAGCTCAATAGACTAGTTGTGGGAGAAAGACATGGTCACACACACTGTAGCCACTACAATGCAAAAAGACAACTCACAGGAAGTAGGGGAAGGAGGGACAACTTCTGTTGGGGGCATGTTGTAAAGAGAGGCATCTCAAGGTGGGGAAAGCTCTAACTGGCAGAAACATTAAAGGATTCATTGTAAGCCAGGCAGAATGGCAGCAGATAAACATTGGGATAGGAGGTATGGGTTAACTAGGGAGTCAGGTGGATGAGGTGCAAAGAACATGCAAGGTAAATAGAGAGTTCTAGCAGAAAGATAAAGCCAGATCCGAAAGGGCTCTCACTGAACGGCTTGACTGGGTCCTTACAGCGGTAGGGAGTCAGTGAAGGGTTTTAGAAGGTGAGAAGTATGCTGTCTGAACGTTAACTGACCCCTGGTGTGTAGTGTGGACTAGACAGAGGTAAGACAGGAAGTGGGTGTGGTAACTGCAGCCCAGTGCTGTGTTGTCAAAATGAGACTAAATAGCAATTTATCCCAGCATAGAACATCCATCTTTATAGTTGTTTTTTTTTTTTCCAATTACTCTTTGGGAAAACCAAGAGGCAGAGCAGCTTTGTGTCTTCCAAGGTTGATAAACGGGTTAGTAATGAATCCATTAGCAAGTTGCCTTTGATTCCTGCTTCTTATCCACAGAGTAAGTTTGTCTCTTAGCAACACATTCTGAACTTGGCAACACTCAAAGCTCTCTGTGAATGAATAAAGCAAAATGGAGAGAAATGCGGACTTACTTTGATTTGAGGAAGCATGTCTGCAGGGTATGTATAGGCTGGACATGTGCTGGATCCCCAAATCAGGGGGAGCCAATGAAATGTATACCAGGAGAGTCTGTTTGGTAAAGTTCTCTTCTGGCTGCCGTTGGAAATTGGACATGGCTTTAAAATACATAAATTTGGTACTTGTGGAAGATTGCCTACTTTTTGTTACCAAAGAAAAGGACAATCATATCAGAGATAATTTTGCAAAGGGTGCAAAGGATAGCTTTAAAGCTAAGATAAAGCAGAATAACCACTACTCTGACCTTATCATCTCCCTTTATGTATCTGGAGGGCCTGCACTGTGCATCTTTAACTAGAGTGGTTCATTGCTTCTAACAAGACCATATTACAGGGAACTTCTAAGGACGTTCATCTTTTTATTCATTTAACATATTTATTGAAAACCTTTGTTTTTAGGTCTTTAAAGTGTTCTAAGCATGGGTTTGACATGGTGAAATGTGAGGTTTATTTTTCGGTTACCCTGTTGGCAGTGTCAAGCTAGATAAAGAAGGGAGAGAGACTATGGACTGAAGGCAGTGAGGAGGCTCATCTTGTACCTATCCAGCTAAGGCATTGTCAGAGCAGACATAACTTTCTAGAGTGTATAACAAATTATATTGTTATACAAATTATATTAATTATTGTAGACTTAGCCACTTACACTAGCACACATCAAGATCCCGCAGTTTCTGTGTATTGTTTTATGTTCCTGAGTTCAGAAATGGCTTAGCTGGGCTCTCTCCCAGTTGGATCACTGACAGAGCTGTGATCATTATGTTGGTCAGGTTGTATTCTCTTTTGGAGGCTTGACTGGAGAAAAATCTGTTTCTAAGTGCTTTCAGGTTATTGGCGGAATTTATGCATTTCTTTCTTTTTGCAGGTGTATTTCTGAGAGCCTCAGTATTTTTTTGTCAGATGTCAGCAAGAGGCTGCCCTTAGCTTGTAGAGGCTTCTCTCAATTCCAGGCCACGTGGCCTTCTCCATACGCAGTTTATATCCTCTCGGTTCATTTGCTAAGACCAGCAGTGCTGAGGGAGACTCGAGGATGAGCCTGCAAAGGGTCACAGAATGCAAAGTAATCACAGAGTGACCTGTTGGTTGTAGTGTATTGGTTAGAAGCAAGTCACACATTGAGCCCTGTCCCACCCACACCCCCCTCCCCCGACAAAGCAAAGGGAAGAGATTACAGAAAGGTGTGAAGGCCAGAAGTTGGGGTTCAGCTGGGTGAGTCACCTTAGAGTCTGTCCTCACAAGAGGGCATTGGAAGACAGATATTCAGGCTAGGCCCAGAATGTATATTACTTAACTTTCTGTCCTTATTCCCTGGTTCACAGAGACTAATGATGACAGTAAACTTGATTGGGCCCCTTCACTGGTTGGATGTGAGAAGTGGTAACTAAGGAGGAAGATTTGAGGATAACGCCAAGCTTTTTAGCAAGGGTTATCTGAACAGTGCTGCTATCACCTAGGACAAGAAAACAAGTGGAGGAAATGTTGAAGGTTAAGGGGATAGTAGGTTAATTGGGAGCCACTACCCGGGTGAAGGAATCGTGTAGAGCAGTTGTTAAACTGCAGTGGGATGCAGATCACTTGGACATCTTAACAGTGGTTCTGATTCTTCATGTCTCAGGTTGCACCCTGAGATCTCTGTTTCTAATAAGGTCCCAGGCAGTGCTGACAGAATTCTTGGGTAACATTTCAATAGTAAGCTTTGAGAACAGGGGCTTGCCAGGTGGCACTGGTAGTAAAGAGCCCACCTGCAATGCAGGAGACATAATGAGATGTTGGTTTGACCCCTGGGTTGGGAAGATCCTCTTGGGGACGGCTTGGCAACCCACTCTAGTATTCTTGCCTGGAGAATCTCCATGGACAGAGGAACCTGGCGGGCTACAGTCCATGGGGTCACAAAGAGCTGGACACTACTGAAAAGGGCTTCTAATGCTTTTGTTTCTAAACCATCTAAAGCATTTTGAAAATCTACCTTTTAGCACCTTTGTAAGTTGACATCTAATTTTTATTGAGTTTAGTTACAAAGAATATGATTTTCAGTGTACTGTCACTATTCATATTTTAAAATAAGCCATTACATCTCTCTTTCAAATGTATCCTCAGGCTCAGGTTTATAGAACCATAGTGATTTGATCATCATCATCTATTTAACAGTATATTTGAACAAGCTTTTCTTATGTAGTCAAAAATTATGCACTATTCCTTTTTCTCATTGAACTTACATTTTCATTCTTATTTCCCAAAGAATCTTATCCCTAAGTGATACAGTTTTCTGTTGGGGTCTTTTACTGATCAATATCTACTTAGCTACCACACAAATGCATATAAATTGAAATATTTTAAAAATGAACATTTCTTATGTCCAGAAAGTTTGAATGTTAAAACTTTCATCTGGTTTAAATTATTTGTTACATTTAGTTGACAACTTCCTGATAGGTCATATGGTAAAGAATTTGCCTGAAATGCGGGAGACCCAGGTTCAATCTCTGAACTGGAAAGATCCCCTGGAGAAGGAAATGGTAACCCACTCCAGTATTCTTGCTTGAAGAATCCCATGGACAGAGGAGTCTGGCGGACTACAATCTATGGGGTCACAAAGAGTCAGAAACGACTGAGTGACTAACACTTTGATCAAAATAACACATAATACAAATTTCAGTAAACACTGAGTAGAATTGTACTGGAAACACATCTTTTGATGAAACAATTGGGATCAGGTTTCTTTTTTACTTAACTCCTGTGTCAAGGATAAAAATGACTTCTTGTTAGGATGAGATACTATACAACATCAATTGTCTGTGATTTCTATGTTTATTTCTTTAAATAAGTGTGTTGCTCAATGCTATAAATACTTTTAAAAATATTTGCAAAAAAGTCAGATAATAATCTATCAAGTTATTTTTAATAATGTATTAATGGATATGTTAATTTAATTTTCCTTCAACTTTACTGAAAACAAAGATTTAGAAACCATTTCAAGTATCTTATGATAGTAAAAATCAGGCTAGGTGAGAGCTGTTCTTTTCTTTGTAAAAGAGGAGAAAATGGGGGTAGTGGAGAGATGAAAAGTGGCAGGATGCTGACTAGAAGCACATACTTAGGCAGATGAGTTTTAGAGACAAGGATACATGGAAACTGGAGGTCTGAAAATATATTCCCTTTAGACTGTTCTTGTTCCCATAACTTTTGAACAGTCTGTGCACAGGGTTAGGACAAGTATTTCAGTTTGAAGACTGCTATAGAGTTCAGAAGAGAGGCTGGGCTGAAGGTAAAATTGGGGGCATATGAGCAGAAATCCATGCACAGCAAAACCTGTACAGACCTCATTAATTCAGAATTTTAGTAGTAGAGTCTGGATTAAGGGAAGTTTTGTCTTATATGTGGAAAGAAGAACAGTGGTTAGCAGACTCAGGGGTGAAAAGGTTTATGGGGAGACTGAAAAACATAGTATCTTCAAGCCCGATAGGAAATCCTAAATCAATGTGTATGGAAGAAGCTGACTTGCGATTGTCAGCCCTTACCTATGGTACAGTTGTTTCTCTGTTCAGGGACACCGTGTTAGCTTATTTCTATTTTCTCAAGTATACATAGCATGCCTGAGCTAATGAAACTTCATTACTTAAAATGCAGGAAGGATGTGAGGGGAGGAGGAAGGAAGGAAATCTGATTCTGTTCTTTTCCTTATTGCCTATTCTTCTTCTGCTTCATCTGAAATGGCTCGATCTAGGTGACTTTAGAAAGTCCTTTCAACACCAAGATGTTTTGATTCTTTGAATCCACTACATTTTAAAGATATATAAAATATCTATAGAATGAGTCACACTTTTTAATTTTATTTTGGTTAGATCCTTAGAAAATCTTTGTTAAGTATGCTGAATTTATTTTCATAGGGAGACCAGGTGATAGAAAGAGGGTAACATCTACTACCAACCTAGTGCTGGAAATTTCTTGTTCTCTGCTTTATCAAATACATGATAACAAAACACTATAATCTCAGGATCAAGGAAAGGCTATGTTGGCTGAACAAAAGGAAGGCAGTTAGAGGTTTGCAAGTCACATTCTAAATGACCACTTTCAGAAAGAATATATTATCTGTCTCTGACATCCCCAGACCCATTTTGTGCCCACCTCTGTCATTTCTCTGTGCTCTCCTCTTTCTGGGATGTATGTAGGTTTTTGCCTTCCCTGTTGGTATCTGTGATCAAATATCTTGTGATATTTATGCTTAAACAGCAAGATATTCCCGAGAACAACTGTGATTCAATATTTTCCATAGAACTAATAATAAACTGCTGTCTAAAAACTGGAGAGTCTGATGCCTTATGGAAAGTGTGGAGGAGGTTGAATTTTCTTGGTAGAGAATCACAGAACTAGAAGAGACCTTTCTTTGTTACAAGAGTAAAATCATCCAGGTTTCTGTTGTTTTGTTTTCTTTTCTCCCCTTATCGTCTGAAAAAGTTGGAGAGGCATAATAAAAAGTTCTAGATTCTTACCTACATACTTGCTACATCTCCCCCCCCCCCTACTTTTGTTCTATTTCTCTGCTCCTGACCTAATATTCATTTATACACTTAGCATTTAAATAGGTTAGAGAAGATGCTGATGCTCGGAAGCATCAAGCCAGCAGGGAGAATAATCTAGGATCAAAACTCTACTTTGTTGCAAATCATAAATGCAGAAAGGCAGAACTTCTTGGCTAATGTATCTTTTATCTCTTTTCATCTGTCAAGGCATGCTTGGCATCTTGCAGGGGCTTAATTCTTAAAATTGGATGCAGCATTTTTCTTGTTTTTAAATTTTTCTCTATAGCTTTCATCAGAGCCTTGAAAAGATATATTTTGCTCTTTATCAAGGTAAAGAACCACCAGTTTGCTGGGCTGATTTTTCTGCATGGCACTGAGTGACTCCTAGGGTTGCACTAGTGAAGCATACAGTTCATAGTACCTCTCACCCTCCAATCTTCTGAAACTTGAGCACTTTGGCTACATAAAGACTAAAGTTTGCCCTCTGCTTCTATTCTCTTAGAACAACTCACTTCCCTAGGTCCAGACAATCTTAATTGCATTTTTCATGAAAAATTTAGTAGCAATGTTGAGAATTCTCTTTCAGGGTCTGCTGGTAAGTGGGAAATGCTGTTGATGTAATCTGATAGTAATTCATGAGTACCGAACTCCCACTACCTCCCCTAACATTTACTGAGTCCCCGCTATGTGTCAGGCATGTGCTAAGCACTTCATGACCATTGTCTTATTTCATTCTTATAATAACCCTTTTAGATAGGCATTATTATCCCGTTACAGTATTGCCTTAGGGGTAAGGAAGCTATAGCCCAGAGAGATAAGGACCTTGGGTTGTAGTGACAAAGCTAATGCTTGAAATCCAAACACATCCTGAGACAGTTTGTTTATGGGAGCTGATCTAGTTTACCAAACTATTTCTGTCAATTAGGTGACATTATGTAATAGTGTGATCAGTCTGTTAATGAATGGGGAAACAGAGAAGTCAAAAAGCTGGTATAGATAGGATGCATTTGGTTGGAATTCCTTGGACTCTATTTCTTTATATCCCCTTGGTCATCAACTTCTGAAGGTACGTTAGGACAGTGACTTAATATTTCTGTGCTGTTTCTTCTGTAAAATTTAAAACTTCTATTTATTATAGAAGTTAAAACAATAGGTATCGATTAAGCAAAGGAAATAATTATGATAATAATAATATAAATAATAATGCAGCTGTAGATTCAGATTAGAGACCTGAATGCAGGAAGACCTCAGGTTTACTTTGTGAAAAAGATTCCTTTGTTAGTATTATCTTGAGTGTGTTCTTATGATCAGTAAGTGAATTCTAAATCTTTTCTCCAGGTTTCTCCCTTTTCTCCCTCTCAATCTCTCCCTGTTTCTCCCTTGCCTTTTCCCTCATCCTTCTCCCTACCCTGTCCTTCTCCTCTCACCCTGTCTCTTCCCCTCTTGCTTCCCTGTCTTGGATTACAAAGACGGCACTGTGCCTGGGAGAGTGCCGAAGGGTGCCGGGGGGGGGAGATGAAAATGAGGCCAAATAAGTTTTAACAAACTCTGCCTCTCTTTGCAGCTGCTGTTTGGAAAGCAGGCTTCCTGCCACTCTGGGCCTGAACCTGCCAAATGCCTGCTCCTGGGCTGAGCCCCAGGACCTCCGCCACAGACCACTGTCTATGGCATTTCCAAATGCAGTCCCTCAGCTGTGCAGCAGGCAATAAATATCTCTTTCTGTAATGGGGAAATGGGCCCATGAAATCTATCCGTTCATCCTGCAGAGCCTCTGCCCGGCTGCCTCTTTATTTTCACCCAAATTGCATTATTGCTGTTTAAGATAGAATCTGGAGACATTTATCAAGTGCCTGTATGCCAGAGTTCTCAGTGTTAGAATATTCTCTAATTCTCCAAGGGAGAGATCAATAGAAAATTGTAGCCAGAGGACTGATTAGCAAGATAGCATGGAAGATATTCTTTCCTAGAGAATGTAGCCAGCCCAGCTCACATTTAAATTTCTTAGCTCCTGTTATTAAAGACAGTAACTCAAGGTTTTAACATTAGAAATGTTAGATTTATTTTCTTAACATTAAATAATAGAACTGGGACTGCCACATACAGCTAGTTTAATGTGGCAGATAAACAAATAACAATAACAGTAATAAAAATAAATAATATTTTATAATAACAAATAAAAGTTATTATTTTATTTATGTATATTTTGTTGGCCAGACAATCATGGAATTTCTCTTTATATATCATCTTATGTGATGTCCAAAACAGCCTTGTAGAACAGATATTTTAACTGACTTTTAAAAACAAGGAAAGCAAAGCTGAGAAAATTTGGCCATAGGTTTTTTTTCCTAATAGTATACCTCTTAAATTTACATGCTGAAAAACAGACATGTTCCTGCATTGTTGGTAGGAATGTAAATGTTGTAGTAGATAATTTTGAAACTGAAATCAAAATTAAATATAAGTATAACATAATCTTCTTTTAAAAATTATACCATCTGTATACACACATATATACACAATTATATTTTTATCTATTTTTTTCTTTGGATAAAAGTTATGGAATTATATATATGGTTATCTCTATGAAATGATACCAGAGGACTGTGGAGAGAAACAGAGCTTTTATTTATAACTTTATGCTCATCTCAACTTTTGATTCAATATTTTTTGCCAAGACTATATATTACCTTTATGTTACAAAACTTTAGTTTGAAATAAAATGAAAATGAGCCTGGTCTTTGACTCTGCATTATTTTTAGTAATGTATCCAAGGAAATAATTAAACAATTGTATACAAATACATAAAGAAAAATATTCATTGCAGTGCCATTCGGAGCACCTAAATATCTATCAGTGGATCTTCAGTTAAGTAAAATATAGTGAATTCATATTGGAGAAGGAAATGGCAACCAACTCCAGTATTCTTGCCTGGAGAATTCCATAGATCCATGGGGTTGCAAAGAGTCAGACACGACTGAGCATGTACACACCAGTGAATTCATATAATAGAGTGCCAGAGAATTATCTTTAACAATAAATAGTTGTATGCCTATTGACATCAAATTCTCTCCAACTAATATTCACCAGGATACATCTGGTGATGTAGGATCCCTTGTTGCAAGGAGCAAAAGCATAGCATAGAGAATGGTGAGACATCTGAGTTAGAGGAAGTTAGGAGGGACTTACAGGGCACCTGTTCTTGTGTCCGGTGGTCTAGAGGTGTGTTTAAGGAAACAGGGCTTTGCTGTGGATTGGATACTGTTAAGCAGTGGAGCAATTCTGTGAACATATATCTTAATCTTTTCTGAAAGGAAGACAGAGTAGAGCAAAGCTAAAGTTATAAAAGATAAAGAAGCAGCAATCACTGATACTAGTCAGGAAATGGGAATGTCTGGTTATTTTTCTGGTGGCTTGGGCAGTGTTCATGTTTCATCCATGTTCAGACCTGGTACAGGTTGTCTTTTTTTTTATCTTGATCCATCATAGTCACAGAGTGGCCTTGTCAGTTGTTGATGTTCTGTGAAATTATTTATGTTTAACAAAAGAACATCAAGTTCTAACTGTAGCACCAGCCAGCTCTCAGATGTCAGAGGTTGCTTTTCTCCTTATCTGAAGATGCCCATGTTGTATTCAGTAAAAAAATAAAAGCAAGTTACAGAACATTACTTATGATGTAATCTCATTGCAGAAATAGCAACCCCTATTTTGTTTGGACATAGAGATGAGGTTGGAAAAATAGATTCCTCATTATCAACAATGATCCATGAAACAAGGTTAGATTGGGGAATTTATTTTTTTTAACTTTCTACTTTCTGCTTTTCTGTTTTGTTTGAAAATTTTAAAAATAATGAGTGCATATAATTTTTACAAGCAAAACAAGCAATTAAAATAATTCTAAGTGGAAAATAGAAATTGGGACATCTGTCCAAATAGCCATGTTTGTCTCTCTCCATCCAGTGCCCACATGGTGAATGTATTATCTTTTCCATACTGAATCTCTCCCATGGTAGAATTTGAAGAAAAGGACACATCTTTGATTTTTTAAACATATGGTGGCCACAGTTTGAGTTGTATTTGATCATTAGAGGAATAGGGGCGGGGGAGGTTGTTTGAGCTTCAATAAGCAAGACAGTCTTTTAGCGCTCTTCTCCACTCCATTTCAATCCCTCATGATAGACAACTATATAATGGTATGAGCTAATGTGAGCACATATTATACGAGTGGTCCAACTTAATTTTTGATAGCACTCGAGCTCTCAAAAGGACTCTGGTTTGGATACCAGGTTACATACTCACTTCAGGAAGACCTTCCAAGAGAAAGGATGATTGGGATGAGAGACCTGACAAACGTGGAGGGAATTGTCTGGGAAGAAAGAGAATACCAGGCAGATGGAGCCGTGTGTGCTAAGGCCCACAGTGAGGGCAGTAGGGCGCATTTGAGGAACTGAAAGGCCCATGTGGCTGGAACTCAGAAGGAATTAGGTGCAACAAGATAAAAGATAAAGCTGGAAAGGAGATTTGGGAGCTGAGTAGGTTGGCCTTGTTGATCTCATTAAGGAGTCTGAACTTTATCTTGGAAACCACGGGAAGCCCCAAAATTGTTTTCAGCAAAGTATGACATGATTAAGTCAATATTTTGAAATGAGTCTTTTGTCAGTAGTGAGGAGAGGTGCGTAGGGCCAGGAAGAATTGTTTCATGGAGGCTCTTTAGAAAGTCATTTCCAAAAGTCAAGTGAGCAGTGATGGTGCCTTGTAATATAATACTGTCTGTGGAGATGGTGATAAAGGGACCAGTTGGATACATATACAGGAGTTAACACAGCATTCTTTTAAATATTTTAAACTGCATCCATTACTCCAAGTCCTAGATAGGAAATGTATACATAAGACAGCCCAGGGGCAAATAATGAAAATGGATTATGGTAAACTCAACCTTAGTATTAACAGAAGCTGACCAAGATTGATTTCATCATCATCTTATCCTGCATATTATGCCGGCCTCTAAACTGCCTCGCTTTGAGTCTCCTTTCTGCACCTAAGGAATATACCACTAATCGATCACAGCACTCTCCTTCTGAGCCCTGGCATGGTCAAAGAACCATTTTCAAATCAACATTCCTAAGTCAACTTTCCAAGAAGCCTCTAAAAACTGCTCAGGATTATTCCACATGAAAAAAGTCTACCTGCCATCTTGCCTGTTTCAAGAAAACTTACTGCACAAAGTCCTCTATCCCTTTATCTTTCTCTCCTGTACCAGGCCATCTGAGCATCTGGGATGCAGAGCTGGAAGAGGTTAAAAAAGAGCTCTGTGGACACTCTGCCTTATTTGGATCCAGATGGATCTACACATATATTATGAGATTAAAATGAGATAAGCCAAAGAGGAAAGGAAGCATGTGCATTTGAATTGAGGACACGTTTGCCATTACAATGTGGCTTCAGGTCTGGTATTGCTGTGTAGGGAAATTTGGTGTGTGTGTTTTTTCCATCTTCTCCTCTGATTAAAAAGACATGCTGACTATAGGAAGAATGGACTAGATGAAGCACCCTACCATTTACAGTGTGCCGGTAGATGTCTCATATGCTAATTGGCAAAGTGGGTGGAATTGCTCTTAAATAAGTAAAAAAAAAAAAAGTAGCATTTAATTACTTTAAAAATGAGCTTCATTTGGAGAGTTTAATTTAACTTATTATGGGTACAATCTCATTTTGTCTTTTTTAAACTTTATTTTGCTAATGCAAGGCAAAAGAGTTCTATGCCCTAAATAAATGAACCAAGGTCTCACAGGGGAGGGTGAGAGACCTGGGATTCTCATATTTTGGATAAATTGATTTGATTTTCCTAAATCATTTTTTAATAGAGAAAAAACAGTAACAGTGTCAGCCATTCACAGCTATGGGGATCACAGAATTTTGTAAATGCTCAACTCAGCCCAAGAGGAGAAAAAAAAAAAGACACCCTTTCCACTTGCTGTACCTTCCCAAAGAATCAACTATCTTAAGATTCTTGCTTCTTTCAGAAATTGCTTCAAACAATTCCATTTTTCCCCAGACTCTCCATCTTTCCTTTGCTGTTTTATTTCTTTTTTTTTAATTGTTTTTGCCATACATTGTCATGATATCACCATGGGTTTACATATGCTTCCCCTCCAGAACCCCCCTCCCTCCTCCCTCCCCCCCGGGGAAATCTCGCTGTACCAGCCCCGAGCATCAATCCTGGGCTGGCGATTGATTAGACACATGACAATTAACATGCTTCAATGCCCTTCTCCCATATCATCCCACCCTTACCCTCATCCACAAAGTCCACGAGTCTATTCTATACATCTGCGTTCCTTTTGCTGTCTCGCATGTTGGGTTCTCGTTACCGTCTTTCTAAATTCCATATATATGCATTAATATACTGTATTGTTGTTTTTCCTTCTGGCTTACTTCACTCTGGATAATGGGCTCCAGTTTAGTCCATCTGAGTAGAACTGCTTCAAATGAATTTTTCTTGGGATTGTACCACTGCAGGGGAAATCCTTTGTGCAGTAAAGGAGCTGAGAGCAAGGACTCTGAAGTTACACAGGCCTCCTAGCAAATCTAGGCACAACTACTTATGAACAATATAATATTGACTATTTCACTGAATCTCTTTGAGTCTCATTTTATTGTGTCTGTTTTGTTTTCTTTCATGTAGAAAATGGGGATAGGAATAGTTCCTACTTAGAGTTACTTGCGGATTAAATGAAATTGGGCAGGTGAACTAGTAATCACTAAATGGGTATTAGCAGTGGTCATTATTGTTGCTGTTGCTATTCTTTTAATCTGTAGGGCTTTGATCCAAGCTTAGGACCTCATAATTTGCCAACTTCTGTAGCTCTGCCAATAGTCCCACTGGGTACCGTGGCAACAGTGAGTGGTGATGGTGGAGGCGGTGGTGGTGACTGAGGGGGAGAGAAGAGAGGTTGAGGGAAGCAGGCATGGTGCAGAGAAGGAGGCTCAGTGAACACCTGGGTTCAGGAAGCAGCACACAGTCGAAACTGTGAGTAGTGAATCCACAAATGAGAAGGGTTTCTTATCCAAAGTGCGGTGTAAGTGTTGAATAAAAACTAATACTAAGAAATTCTTGTAAGGCCTTATCATGCTTGAAATGTACTCTGACATGGAGCTTCTGCCCTTGGCATTTATAATAGGTGAAGGGTTTCATATCAAGAGCAACCATCTTGAATAATTGTGCTTGGACCACTTGAAAAGAAATGTTCATAGCCTGTCCAGTCAGAAAACAAGAAGTGATTTCACTTAACCATTGAGAATGTTAACTCCCTGACTTGCCCATATCAGTTCAGTCAGTTCAGTCACTCAGTCATGTCCGACTCTTTGCGACCCCTTGAACTGCAGCATGCCAGGCCTCCCTGTCCATCACCATCTCTCAGAGCCCACCCAAACCCATGGCCATCGAGTCGGTGATGCCATCCAGCCATCTCATCCTCTGTCAGCCCCTTCTCCTCCTGCCCTCAATCTTTCCCAGCATCAGGGTCTTTCCCAGTGAGTCAGCTCTTTGCATCAGGTGGCCAAAGTATTGGAGTTTCAGCTTCAGCATCAGTCCTTCCAGTGCACACCCAGGACTTGCCCATATAGCTGCTGGCACAGCACTAATCTCCACCTGCCTGATTAGACAATTGTAGCTATATGGTTCCTGTCAAATACACCTGGATTCTTAGTAAATACCCTGCTTTATGTCTATTGGGACTCAAAATAGAACCAACTTAAAATCAAAATAGAGTTATTTAGGATCCTATGTGTATATGGAAAAATGGATCAATGTTTTTAGGCCTGGAATCATCAACCACAGACAAAAAGAACTTTAAGTTCCTATTTATGATGGAATTACATGAAACTATCTTTAGTAGGTATAACTTCTGATTTCAAAGAAGTTATCTTCTTTGTGGTTGGAGTAGTCATTAGGAAACATACAGCCAGCATTTAGGTCCTGGCTCTGCCAGTTACTAACTTTGTCACCTTGAAAGAAATCTCTTACCTCTCTGTGCCTCTCTGGCAATAATAAAGGCATCTACCTCACCGGGATGTTTTGAAGATTAAATGAGTTAATATGTGTATATTGGTTTGCCCCAGATGCAGGCAAGAAGGGGAGGGATGCATTGTCCATGGAGAGTTTAGAAAGAATAATGAAGCCATCTGGAAGTCTGGAAGTTTTTTACTGTACTCACATGGCTGCACTTCCAAATGATATCAGTCCAAGAGTGGACTGTTCCTTCCACCCTGACCCTTAGTTACACAACTGGGAAACAGTGTTAAGAGCAGTGCTTGGTACAGAAAATTCTCAGTGCATTATCACTCAAGGCATTGTCATTATATTTTTCTTTGAAGTTCCAGGTCTCATTACTGCCTCAAACCTCTCAGTGGACTCCCCCTGCCAGTAGAAAGGTGGTTCAGACTCAGCCTGCCATCCGAGGCCCTTCTGATCTGCTTTCAGTACTTTGCTCTCCTAATCACATACTCAGCAGACACTTTCTTTTAACTTACAGGAAAACCAAGATAATTTTTTTTTTCTGAAACCCTCGAGGCATATAGTGTATCCTTTTCCCTATCTCTTTTTTAAGAACCACTTTTTATTTTGTATAAATATAAAATTTTTGAGGTATAGCTGATTAACATTGTTGTTATAGTTTCAGGTGAACAGTGAAGGGACTCAGCCATACATATATTTGTATCTATTCCCTCTCAATCTCCCCTCCCACCCAGGCTGCCATATAACATTGAGCAGAGTTTCCTGTGCTATACAGTAGCTCCTTGTTGGTTATCCACCTTAAATATAGCTGTGTGTACATGTCTATCCCAAACTCCCTAACCATCCCTTCCTCCATTCTTCCCCCTGGCAACCATAAATGTATTATCTAAGTCTGTGAACCTATTTCTGTTTTGGAAAGTTCATTTGTATCATCGTTTTATATTCCACATATAAGAGATATTATACGACATTTCTCCTTCTCTGTCTGACTTACTTCACTCAATATGACAATCTCTAAGTCCATCCATGTTGTTACAAATGACATTATTTCCTTCTTTTTAATGTTTGAGTATTATTCCATTGCATATATGTTCCACATCTTTGTCCATTCCTCTGTCGATGGATATTTAGACTGCTTCTGTGTTGTGGCTATTGTAAACAGTGCTGTTATAAACAGTGGGGTGCATATATCCTTTTGAATTAGAGTTTTCTTTTCTTTTCTTTTTTCTGGATATATGCCTAGGAGAAGGATTGCATGGTCATATGGTAGCTCTATTTTTAGTTTTTTATGGAACCCCCATACTGTTCTCCATAGTGGCTATACCAGTTTAAATTCCCACCAACAGTGTAGGAGGATTCCCTTCTCTCCTCTCTTTCTCCAGCATTTATTGTTTGTGGATTTTTTGATGATAGCCATTCTGGCTCATGTGAGGTGATATCTGTTTTGATTTGCATTTCTCTAATAATTATCAGTGTTGAACATCTTTTTATGTGTTTATTGGCCATCAGGATGTCTCCTTCAGAGAAGGCAATGGCACCCCACTCCAGTACTCTTGCCTGGAAAATCCCATGGACGGAGGAGTCTGGTAGGCCACAGTCCATGGGGTCGCAAAGAGTCGGACATAACTGAGCAACTTCCCTTTCACTTTTCCCTTTCATGCATTGGAGAAGGAAATGACAACCCACTCCAGTGTTCTTGCCTGGAGAATCCCAGGGACAGGGGAGCCTGGTGCACTGCCATCTGTGGGATCGCAGAGTCGGACACGACTGACGCAACTTAGCAGTAGCAGCAGCAGCAGCAGCATGTCTTCTTTGGAGAAATGTCTGTTTCAGTCTTCTGCCTATGTTTTTTTTTTTCATTGGATTGTTTGCTTTGATGCTGTTAGGCATCATGAGCTGTTTGTAAATTTTGGAAACTAATCTCTTGTTGGTCACATCATTTGAAAGTCCTAGCTACAAAAATTGAAGAAGAAAAAGAAGTAAAGAGAATCCAAACTGGAAAAGAACAAGTTAAACTGTTACTCTTTGCAGATGATGTGATACTGTATAAAGAAGATCCTAAAGATGCTACCAGAAAACTACTAGAACTCATCAATGAATCTGATAATGGCAGGTTACAAAATTAATACACAAAAATCGATTGCATTTCTATACACTAACAATGAAAGATCAGAAAGAGAAATTTTTTTAAAAAATTACATTTACCATCACATCAAAAAGAATACAATATCCTAGGATAAGCCTGCCTAAGAAGACAAAGTATCTGGACTCTGAACGCTATAGGACACTGATGAAATAAACTGAGGAAGATGCAAACAGATGGAAAGATATGCCATGTTTGTGGGTTGGAAGAATCAATATAGTTAAAATGACTGTACCACCCAAAGCAATCTACAGATTCAGTGCAATCCCTATCAAATAATGGCATTTTTCATGGAACTAGAACAAAAAAAAAAAAATCCTAAAATTTGCATGGAGACCCAAAAGACCCTGAATAGCCAAAACAATTATGAGAGAAAAATGGAGCTAGAGGAATGAAGCTCCCAAACTTCAGACTATATTACAAAGCTACAGTCATTAAAATGGTATGGTACTAGCACAAAAATAGAAATTTAGATCAATGGAACATGACAGAAAGCCCAGAAATAAACTTATGCAACTATGGTCAATTAATCTATGACAAAGGAGGCAAGACTAAACAATGTTGGAAAGACAGTCTCTTCACCGAATGGTGCTGGTAAAACTGGACAGCTATGTTAATAAAACGAAATTAAAACATACGCAAAAGTAAACTCAGCATGGATTATAGACCTAAATGTGAGACTAGACACCATAAAACTCCTAGAGGGAAACATTGACAGAATACTCTCTGACATAAATCACAACAATATCTTTTTTTGGCCTGTCTTCCAGAATAATGAAAATAAAAACAAAAATAATTAAAAAATGGAATCTAGTTAAACTCAAAAATTTTTGCACAGCAAAATAAACAATAAACAAAACAAAATGAAAAGATACCTACAGATTGGGAAAAAATATCTCCTCTCTTCTTGCCTGAAGAGCCTGTGTTCTTAAAGACCTAATTTAAACCTATGCTGAATTCCTCCATCAAAATGTTGCTCTTGCTTAGAACTCCCCTAGTGTTTCATCTTTTTTAAAAATAATTGTCTTTTCCTGCTCTCTACCCAGTTACTTCAATCCTTTCTCTTTTCCAGTGGACTTTAAATTCCTTGGGACAAAGTTTAAGTCAAATTGACCTTTGATTTCTCACACTGCCTTCTATAAGCACTTTTCTTCTCATGAATATTAATAAAGGCATGTTGAATGAATGAATTCTGGAAACTACTATGGAGTGAAAGGCAAAGCCTGTCTTCTAAGGAAGGAGACTCACAACTTGCCACCATGAGCTTTATTTAGCAGAAACACTGTAGTAGACAATTAGCTACACCTTATATTTTCTTTGGCTCTTTTTATTTAGAAATTGGCTAACATGACAGAGGTAACTGACTTCATAACTTGATATATGAAACTATTGTTAAAGATGGTTATTAACATTACACATATTGATTGCCTGTTGTAAGTATAGCAAAAATACACTAGAGATGGCTCTAGAAGTAAAAGAAATCATCCTTGCCCCTAGGGAGCTTACAGTTTGGTTGGTGAGGGAAAAGAAAAATTTATGCTAGAAACTAAGCTAGACTTATGAAGTAATGTGTAAACATGTGTATAGGTCTTCCTTGACTTGGATGTCAGGTTACATCCTGACAAACTTATTGTAAGTTTACAATATCGTAAGTGATAAAATGCATTTGATATGCCTAAACTACTGAACATCATAGCTTAGCTAGCCTACTTTACATGCACTCAGAACAGTTTACATTAGCCTCCAGTTTTGTAAAATCATCTAATGCAAAGCCTATTGTTTTTTACAGCCAAGTATTGTATACCTCTTGTAATTTATTGGATACTGTACTGAAAGTGAAAAACAGAATGGTTGTATGAGCAGAGAATGATTGTAAGTGTAACAGTTGTTCATCTTGGCATGGCTGGAAAATGATGCCCAGAATCATGAGCGAGGATTGTACCACTTATTGTTAGCCTGGGAAAAGGTCAAAAGTCAAAATCTGAAATTAGACTTTTACTGAATGTGTATGACTTTTGCACCATCATTAAGTTGAAAAATTAAGTCAAACCACTGTAGGTCAGGGACTGTCTGTGTATAGTGTGCACACACTTGATGAAGAAATGTCAGTATATTTGTGGAGAAAAGAGGTTACCTGAAAGGACAGTCATTCAGGATTATTTTGAAAGGAGGAGACAATGATATAGGGAACAAGTATTCTGGGTGTTCTCTGCTCACCCCACAGGATCTGCTCTTCACCCTTGCCACCCCATTTTGTGCATCAGTAGCTCCCCTTGATGCATGGCATAGACCCTCTGCCGTGGTGTCAGCGTCCTGTTGTATTCAGTCAATGAAAGCACTGTCAGGAGCTAGACAGGCAGGGGAGGGCGAGGTTGGGACCCCCACTTCCTTTCCTACTAGGATGCAGGTCAGCTGCTTTCTTCTCAAGAGGATGCCAACTCCAATCAGGCAGGACTCTCACAGTATTTATGACTTCAGCAACCTTTTCAGGGCTTCTGAAACAGTTCTCTTCTCTTCAGGGATATAAGGGGTGTAACTCTGCTATTGCAGCCCTAGGGTGCGTCACCACCCAGTGATGGTACATTTACCTTAAATCGGCTTAGACTTTGTAAACAGCCCTTTTAGTCAGTTCTCCACAATTACTCAGTGTGAGTGGGTGATCTGTCTCTAGCCAAGATCCTGACTAATACACGTTTGAAGGCTAGTGTGGTAATTCAGTTCCACAACACTTACTGAACATCTTTACGTGTCAGGTGAGGCTTTAAGCACTGGGGATAAAACAAGATTAAAACAAAATATCTTCCTCTGAGGAAGCTCTAGTCTAACAGAGAAGACAAACGCAGAAGTTGGTGCAAATTGAGAATGGATGTTAGAAGAATGCTTTTTCTAACAGGATGAGACTGAAGGAGGATTTATGAAAGAGATGACTAAAGCTGATACCAACTGACATTTTATCATCAATATATATTTTGGATTTTTAGAACCAGAAGGCATAATAGCTGCTTATCTGGACCAATGCCTTAATTATACAGAGGAGAAATTGCAGGGTCTGTTGAATTAAAATGACCTGTCCCCTTTACTGCTAGTGAGGAAAGAGCTGTGAGACCTGAGTCTTCTGACTTCTTGTCCAGTGTCCTCTCTCCCTGTCCCTTTAGACTGTAGTCATTGCCAGTTCTAACTTCACCCATGTCCTCCCTCCCTCTGCCTTGGCTCCTTCCTCCTGAACCATTTTTCATTTTGAAGCACTTGAGTATTTGGAGCAAGGAGGGCAAACGTATTGATTTCAATATTCTCATTGTCACAGTCAGAGGGAAAGGTGAAGAGGGCTGAGGCATATGGAGGTGAAGTATGTGGTTAAGGACAGACCACCGATACTAATCCTCCTGCCTCAGGAAGCAATCTGAGTGTCTGCAGGCTTTGAAGTGTTTCCAAGCCTCCTCCCTGTGCTTGTGAGCTTTCTGGATGCTCGAGCCCAACTGGGGCCCTAATAAACATCCTGAGAGGGGCTGATTCATCCTTTCTTCCACCAGCGCCAGAGAGAGGCTGAAGTGCAGGGTAAAATTTTCCACATGGTATCTTAGGTGATAGGAAAAGAAGTTTCTTTGTATGAAATAACTTTGAATGTTACAACTTAATATAAGTCCTGAAAGACTAGGGTTATTTCTGCAAGAAACTGGATGACTTGGAGTCATATTCGATTTTAGGGTTTAAATAAACACAGTAACTTGGATTTGTGGAGTGGTTACTATGTAGCAGACGCTGTCCTGAGGGCAACGTATGTGTTGACTAATTTAATTCTATGAAGCAAGACACTGTTATGAATCTTTTGATGATTAATATTAATATATCTGCATTATAGATGAGGAAACAGAGCCATAGAGTAGAAGTAACTTGACCCAGTTCACATATCGTGTGAGTGATGGGGCAGTGATACAACCCAAGTACCTGGCCCCAGAGCCAGTCTTGCACATGATGTTAAGATGTTTTTATAGACAGTCATTCAGAAGCTAGCATGCTCTTATATTTGCTTTTCTTTGATTCCCATCTATTTTCTGGAGTTCCTCTATTTCCAGGCATAAGGATAAGGGACTTTGGGATAGGTATGTGACCTCTGGGAGCAGGAGGACCTCAACCCAGGAATCTTATGAGGTTTTAAATGGAAGATCTTACCTTAATAAAAACGATAAATTTGACTCAAGAAAGAAGTAATACGATATGTGAGGTGATGATGCTTAGGTGTCCCAATAGAAATCCCCTTTATGCTAGGGTGGCTGACTGTGCAGGACTGGTTTTCTGGGACATGAGACTTTTCCTGCTAAAACTGGGGAAGTTCTAGGTATACTGGGATGAGTCTTATCACTCTGCTTTATGCATTTTTGCCGTCAGTTGAAGCTCACTTCTTTCCCAAAATCCTGGAATCAACCTTACCTTAATACAGAGCTTGTTTGTTTGTTTTTAATCACATAGAGCACACACCACCAGCATTTGAGTCACTTGGGACCCTTGTTAAAAATACTGATTCCTGACTTCTCTACAAATTTACATAAGTGTGATAGGCAGGCAGGGTAGAGTTGGAACTTAGGGAATCTGCATGTTTAAAAATCAACCTGCCAAATGATTCTTATAAATGTTTCCAAACTACTTACCCGGTCTATAAGCATATGCGGAAATCACACTTTTATAGCTTAGGTGCTCTGGATCCATCACTCTTGTTGCTATTCTTGTTCGGACTTATCATCTCAGTTCTATTCGGCGAAACCCTGCTTTGTTTCTCTATCCTTATTTGGAGCACAATCTCAAGAACTGTGTTTCTGGTCTCTACCTCATGCTTTGCAGTCTAGTCTCTGCCATGAAAACTCATCCAGTTCCCTATTTTCTATGAGGTCAGGGCCCTACCCTGCCCTTTTCTGTCCTCCTGGAAGTTAGTCTCTCTCCTGAAGTCTCACTACCTCCAGAGCTCCAGGCAGTCAAACTCTAGTCTGTCTCCTTCCAGCTTCCTGATTCTACCTTCATGTCTTCTGATAAAATATAAGATTGAGAAGTAAAGCAGTTATTTCTGTAATTCTAATAAGAAACTGCCGTTACATTGTCAATAGCTTGAAACATCTACAATGACTTGAAAACTGGCTCCATTGGCACCTGTACCTACTTAAGCCAAAGCATGTATGTATTTATCCAAGCAGTGAATTTGATCACAGCCACTGCATAGATAGGACTCAATGCTCACTGGCTTCTCTGTAATCTGTTAGTTCACTGTGTTTATTTGCAAGCAAATAGGAAGCCCTCAGGGTTCCCTGGTAGCTCAGCTGGTAAAGAATCCTCCTGCAAGGCAGGAGACACTGGTTTGATTCCTGGGCCAGGGGGATCCCCTGGAGAAGGAATAGGCCACCCACTTCAGGGTTCTTGGGCTTCCCTGGTGGCTCAGACAGTAAAGAATCTGTCTGCAGTGCAGGAGACCTGGGTTTGATCCCTGGGTTGGGAAAATCCTCTGAAGGAGGGCTTGGCAACCCACTACAGTATTCATTTTTTCGTTTTGTTTTTGCCACTTTATTTAATTTTTTAGTTGAAGGACAATTGCTTTACAGAATTTTGTGCTTTTCTGTCATATATTAACAAGAATCAGCCATAGGTACACCCGTGTCCCCTCCCTTCCAGTCTCTCCTTCTGTCTTCCTCCCCATCCCACCCTTCTAGATTGTCACAGAGCCTCTGTTTGAGTTCCTGAGTCATACAGCAAATTCCCACCGGCCATCCATTTCACATATGGCATTGTACATTCCCATGTTGCTCTCTCCATACATCTCACCCTCTTCATCCTCCCCTCCACCCGTGTCTGTCCCCTATGTCTGTTTCTCCATTGCTGGCCTGCAAATAAATTCATCAGTGCCCTCTTTCTAGATTCTGTATATATGCATCAGTATACGATGTTTATATTTCTCTTTCTGACTTACTTCACTCTGAATAATAGGCTCTAGGTTCACCCACCTCATTAGAACTAACAAACGAGTACCGTATTACGGCTGAATAGCATTCCATTGTATACATGTACCACAGCTTCTTTATCCATCCATCTGTTGATGGACATCTAGGTTGCTTCCATGATCTAGCTATTGTAAACAGTACTGCAGTGAACATTGGGGTACACGTGTCTTTCTCAGTTTTGGTTTCCTCAGGGTATATGCCTAGTAGTGGGATTGTTGGGTCATATGGTGATTTTATTTCTAGTTTTTTAAGAGTCTCCATACCATCTTCTATAGTGGATGTATCAGTTTGTATTCCCCCCAGCAATGCAAGAGGGCTCCCTTTTCTCCACACCCTCTCCAATGTCTATTGTTTGTAGACTTTTGATAATGGCCATTCTGACTGGTGTGAGTTAGTATCTCACTGTAGTTTTGATTTGTATTTCTCTAATAATAAGTGATATTTTGTTAGCCATCTGTTTGTCTTTTTAGGAGAAATGCACATTTAGGTCTTTTTCCCACTTATTGATTCCACTCCAGTATTCTTGCCTGAAGAATCCCCATGGTCAGAGGAGCCTGGCAGGCTTCAGTTCATAGGGTCACAAAAAGTCGGACATGACTGACTAAGGACAGCACAACACAGAAGCCCTCCATAACACTCCCCTACATTTGCCCAAAGAACACCTACTCAGCTTAGGCATCTGTTGTCATCTGAAGTCTCTCCTGATTCACCAGATAGAAAACTATTATTTTCTTTTTCTGTATCCCCAGTGCACAATGATGGACTGCTACAACATCATCCACAGCAGAGGCTGTGGGTACTATATTCCATACCCTCTTGGCTACTTCAGAGCTTATCTGAATCTGTGATGAATAACTTCACCTGTATGCCAATGCCTTCCCCCATTAAGAACCTGTGTTATTCTGCTTCTCTGCATAAAGGTGTTTTCTAGCTGATAGCCTAGAAGTTCCAGAGACAAGCTTCAACCAGCGAGGAAGCTCAGCCCATCTATCCCTTACTGGGTTGATTCTGAGGTAGGTAGCACATGGTTCCTCACAAGGCCCATGGAAGTGAACCTCAGCTGCCCACCTGGTAAACTGCTCATTTGTGATCCAAGGATCACCTTCCAAATAAACTACCTCTACCCATGTATTTGTAACAGAGTCTGCTTTGGGGGAAATCCAAATTAAAACACCATATTTAACTTATCACTGGATGTATATTTTTTTGTATGTCTCCTCCTCTCAGACTAGAAGCTCCGTAACAGAAGGGAACATGGATTGAATATCTTTGTATTCTAACATGTAGCCTGACACCTAATAAATACTCAGTTGATATTTGTATGAAAGAGTAAGTTGATCTACATTTTAATGACATAACAATGTTTGTGAGGCACCATAAAATCTTAAAGGATGTTTCAAAGCAACCATTGCTGTTCCATAGAAATCTCGATGTAGTAAATTCTTAAAAAAAATAAAAACTCTACTAGATTTTACAGGTTTCTTAATATTACATCCCTTAATTGATTAGCCAGACCACATCATTCATTTTATTGAACCATATAAGAAAATGTTTTATATTTTTAAAATTGTTTTATTACCTTTTCCCTAAATAAAAACCCAAGCCTCTTCTCCATGGTCTATAATAAATGTTAAGACTATATTGAAAGTAAATCTTTCATCTCTAAACGATGACAATGAGTGATATGGAGAAATTATCAATAAATTGAAGACTCCTTCTTTATTGTTTTACTTAAAAGTCTTTTTAAAATAAATATATTAGACTTTCAGAAGAGTTCAAATTAGTTTATCCTCAAGGGACTGCAATCTTTAAATATCTTCAACTGGAGAAGGAACTCACTTTGGTAATTATATGTCATTTTGTTAATATTTTCAGAAGGCTAGCAGTTCTTGAGCAACATTATTGAACTAATAATTTATTCCAGTTTTCATCTAGAATCAGTAAGTAAGATTTTTATCATCAGTGAGCTCTTCGCCTATCATTTAGTCTTTTTCCTTCACAGTTATGCACATTCAATAGCTTCACCAGTAAGAAAAAACAAATCCTGCAGAATTATGGCTATGCCATTCTGCTTCTAGCTAAAGTGTTAGAAAGAACTGAAAGAACAATATGAGCTAAAATAAAGATGCACAGATTGACCAGGAACAAGTTCTAATGAATATTTATGGTTAAAAATTTATTAATTTTCTATTTATCTTCCTTGCTCTAGACCAAAATAAGTGATATTATATTCATAAGAACAATGAAAAGGCTGAGCTTACAAGAGTATTTTTAAATAGTTTATATCAGAAGCATTCCTGTCATGAGATATTATTTTTAGGAAATCACTCTACTAATCACATATTATTGAGTTTTGGGCACCCTGTTTTTCATTAAAATATATGCTGAATCAAATAAAGAAAACTGTGACAGGCCTACTATAGCTAGGAATACAATCACAAAAGATGTTTTACGAAGAACATGAATGTTGATATGGGACTTTTCAACAGCACTAAAAATAGCAAGAAACTCATTATTTCATACTACAAGGTCCAGAAAGAAAAGGCTAGCATCCCACTAACATAACCAGTTAGATTAAATAAATAAATAAATAAGCTATTAAAATTTGGCAGTAGATATTTATTGTACCAATTTTGATTGACCTTAATGTCAATCCTTATTATATAATATTTTAAGCTCCTCCAGAATAAATGTTTAATATTGATGAATAAACATGACAGAACTTCAACTATCCATTGAATGGATATTTTCCCTTTATTAAAAAAATATATTTTATAGAGACTGTGGAAATCCTTGTGAAAGGACAAAGGTAGAAAAAAGACATTGCAATTTATTTTAACAATTCACACAAACCATCTTCTAAAGCAAACATATGTCATAGATATTTGTCTTTCTCTCAAGAAAAATAAGTTGTTCTATACTAACAGATGGTAAAACCAGAAGAACTGAAGATGGCATATTCTAAAAGTCTAGACTTATCAATTGTTCTAAAGGTAAAATAGTATTTGTTTTCTTTATTAAAAAAAACTACACTTTTCTTTCTGGTAAATTTCCTGGCCAGTTTAGTTCATGCAGATTTTAATCTACATGTTAATCTTCAATCAGTGTGCAATACCAAGAAACAGTCCTCTTGTGGTTATTCAGTTACTCTACTCACAGTTGGGTAGAAGTTCATCATGTACATTTAGTCAATGCCTTGACATTCTGACTTCAGGAAGAAAAGTTAAACAGCTGTGAGGGAAATTGGTTTCTAAAACTATAGAGCTAGATAATATTTTGATAGTGTTTTGAGATTTTTAACTAAAGTTCACTTAAAATGGACCCTTTTATTGTCCATTCTCTTGAGCAAATTTCTCTTCTTTACTAGTAAGTGTTCATTGCTGCCGGTAAGGGAGAAGTATGGTAGAAAAGCAGAGAAGTACCCAGATGCACTACATTTCAAGACCCTGGGCTTAGTTTTAAAATATGAAGTCCTGAAGGATTCAGAGATTTATATATATGCAGTAAACAATAGATTAGATGAACTGAAATACATGATACCCCCCCATTCTTGGCTTTAGGCTGGAATTACTACAGAGTGAGCTAGGTTCTCAGGGGGAATTAAATTTGAGCAAAGTATTTTATAAAGTTTACATAATGTCCTTGAGGAAAATATCTGCCAAATGTTAGTGATTTAAGGGGATTCAAAAGTTGAGTGGTACAGCAGCATCAACTTTGAGCCAGGTTACTAGTGGCATTCTGTGAGGCTCTGCTTCATTCAAAATTTTAATAATTTAGATAACATATAGGAAGTTTGCCCATCAGACTCTTGAGAGGCTTGAAATTAGGAGAGGGTTAGGTTAGGTTAGAAACCACATGAGAAATTTAAATAAAATCAATCAGATAGGCAAACTGGGCCAGATAAAACAAGATTAAAAATAAACAAAGATACAGGTAAAGACCTCAGTTTAGAACTAAAAAGAGCAAAGCAAAACAAATGAGGGGCTGGCAAGGTGGTGCCCCAAAATATGTTTCCATGAGCATGACCTGAGGGTCTGAGTTAAGTTCACACTCAAGCTGAATGGATGAGGTTTTTGCCAAAAAGATAGTCTTTCATTGGGTTGTACTGTACTTTGTACTGGTCAAAGAATACCTGGAAGGGCATGCTCACTTCTGACTTTTAGCTTCTGAGTTGAATATAAGTGAATTGTGGTATATCTAAGGTATGTTGCTAGGATTTTATATTCAGAAAAAGTGTTTCTGAACTCCTCTTAAGTACTAGACACTCTCCTAGGGATATAGCGGCAAACAGGAGTTAAACACAGTGAATTTGGAAAGGGGGTGATTAATTTGGAAATGATATGAGGGTCCTTGAAGCTGACATCCGTTGAACAGCTGGCGTGTGGAAAAAGTATTAGCCTGATACCGTGTGGCTCCAGGGGGATTATGCAGAAGTTATAAGGATGAAGATTTTGGTTACAGCATCTGTTCAGAGTGGAGAGTGTGGACTTGGGTTGGAGAATGTCTTGTCATTTTCCAGCAGAGACAGAAATGCGTCTGTTAAGGTAAATAATATAATATAGAAGGCACTTAGCATAGTACATGGAGATCTTACAGATGCTCAGTCAATAGAAAAAAGCTGTACAGGGTTTTCTGATATCTTTTGGGAATATGGATAGATGATTCTAGAATTCTAGAGAACAGGAACTCTTACCATATTTTTTTCCCTCTGTTCCCACTACAGAATTTGGTATATGGTTGGTAGTCTTTAAGTATCAAATAAATATATGAGAGATTTTTTTTATCATCTATAAGACTATACATTAATAATTACGAGTTAAAGAAGTCGAATTTAGAGTTCAGAAATCATTGTTTCTAATTCCATTTTCATTGATGATGTTATTTGACATTACCTCTTTTTAGCATCTTTTTTTTGGCCTTTTATTTAAAGAAAATCTCAGTCATTTTCAGGAGCGCATAGATCTTTTTGTCATTTTATAAAACATTCTATCTCCTTTAAAAATCTTGCCAACTTTATGGTGTTGGTGTTGTTATTCCCAATTTACAGATCAGGATGTGAAGGGGCTTGAGTTTAGACCCAGTTCTTTTTCTTAACCCCATAGTCAACTTTTTATGTCAACTAGAATTTTGGATTTAAACTGTAAACATGCTAAAAAGACAAATGGAAAATTGGGCTTTGTTTTGAATGGGATTTATCTTTGTCAAATAAATTGCAAGGCTCCTTAGTACAACTGACCAACAACAATGAGATTCAAAAGCTGATAATATCACCCAAAGTATTCTCAGAGTTTAGGGTTAGATGAGCCCCTATCAATCAGACTAGAAAGTTCCTTCCAAAAGTTTCACAACCAACCTCCTGGTCCTAAGACAAAGAGTGAGGCACTGCCTTGCTCAAGGTCAACAACCTGGTTAAAAGCACAGAGAGGACCAAAGCCCAAGCTTCTAGATTTCCAGATAGTAAGACTATTTTTTAAGTGAATCATGGATGTTTTTCCCCTAAAGAGAGACTCTACTCAAGCATAAGACACAACAGAAAAAATGTATTTTGATGGATTCAAGCTAAAAATAAATCTTGATTTATGATCAAGCAAGTGTTTATAAAGCATTTCTGAATCCTTTAGAGAAAGGTACTTTCTAAATGAAAGTTTCATTTGATCATTTTGAAATGTTTATTTTAGGCAAGCATTCCTTTCATAAAATATTTACATATGTTCTTAATAGCAAATATTCACATTAGTATGTGCTAAAATATCTGAAATTTACTTAACCAAAATTGTTCGTTTTTCTGGGTACAACCAGCAGGATTTCCAGAAATCCAAAAGAGATCAAGGGATTTCCTTACAAAGCCTGTTAAAGAATCAGATACGAATTTGGAAAGGGCAATTCTGAAATAAGTCTCCTTTAGAATAAGAACTTCCTTAAGATCTTGACTTGAAGAGTTTGCACTATCTCAAATACCTGCAAAATGAGCAAATAAGGCATAATTTCCCCAAGACTTTAAGCCAAAATTTTGCTAACTTCTTTTCACTGCAAAGGACTCAGTTAATGTTTCAAAGACTGAAGCGCAACAGGTTTTAGCAGTTTTTCTAGATTTCCAGAATAGAAGAGATATGAGTATTGCCTGATTTATCAAAAGAAAAGCAATAGCGTAAATGCCTGCCTCTATTAAAGATGATTCTAGAGATGACAAAATATTCCTAATGTTGGCAGCAAGCCCTGTGGTAGGTGTACTTTGAATGGAAAACAACGCCACCTGTTTCTTGAGTTTATTTTGAATAAATCTCCTGGGAAATCACAAAGCATAAACTCTTCCTGATAAAAAGGAAACCGCTCTGATAGAAGCCCCATGATGTAGCACAAAGAGCATGAGGACAAGTTAATAGAGTCTCTAGCTTCTTCTTCCAGTTTGCTGCCTGTCAGCTAGTGCCCTGAAGTGAATCACTTACCCTACCTGTGTCTCAGTTTCTCCTTCTGTAGAAGAAGGGCAACGGGCCATTTCTAAGGCTTCACTAGTGTGTTGTCATGTATGTCCTTTCCTGATGATTTAGCCATGGTTCTTTCCCAGGCTTTTCATGAGTCCGCCTCCCAGAGGCACGATATCTTTATGAGACACAACTTTCATCTACCTTTGCAAATGATATTTACAAGGTAAGAGACATGCATATCAATTCTTTATGTTTTAAATCACTTTTTATGCATGTTGAAAACTTGTAAAACTTTCTCTGCTGTAGCCTTATCAAAGTTTTTCTTTGTTCCAGTTCAAAAAAGAAAGCATCAGTCACTTAAAACTATGTATATCAGGTTTGCAAGAGGAATGTTTGACTTCCTTAAGAAAATTAACTCTTTAGGCATTGCAGCCAGTTGTTCTAATGGTGTGATAATCAAACAACTAAATGGAATAAATTTTGGCAAAGGCTTACAGTCTGTTAGCATTAGTTGGATTTGTAAAACATGATTTAAGAGTGGTTTATGGTAGAGGCTTTTTACTCTGTGGTTAGACACATAGAACTAATTAGGCCTTTGGATCCACACTGGCCTATCAAATTGAGTAAAGGGGGAAAAAAGCAATTAGTTACATTTAAAAAAGTATAGACTGCCAAAAAAGTTCATCTAGTTGTACACGTAAATAAACACACTTCAGTCTGTGGATCAAGACAGATTAGCAGGTTATGAAATCCATGCATTGGCTCAGAGACAGCTTTAAAAGCAATAAACAGAACAGAAACTATCAGAGTATATCATAATGATGATTAGTATTGGTTTGTGAAAATTAATTTTACTTACACAAAGGGAACACATACACATGCATATATGTTCCTGGTCACATTGTCAATTTATTTCTCACTCTCAGTCTGGTTACAAAAAGGTCAAGTTCACTGAATCAAATTTGTATCCTACTGTTGTTTGAAAATTGTATAAATCTTAATTATGTTGAATTGGTTCATAATGCTTTTCAGATCTACTATATTCTCTACTTCTCTGTACATTCATTCTATCAATTTCTGAGAGTTTGCTATTGAAACTCCAACTAAAAATCTTACTTTGTCCACTTAAACGATGGTCATATATCGTAAAACTATATGTAACTCTGTTCTGTAATTTCCAAGTCTCCTGTGACTGCATTATCGTATTTTCATAATTTAAAAAATAAGAAAGATTTTAAAAAAACCAAAAAGGTCAAGTTCCTGTGGAAAGATATTGTGAGATGGAGATTTTTGTGCAGAAGGTTTATCAGGAAGAGCAGTGCAGGCACAATGCCTGTAAAGAAGGACAGGGAGGCAAGGTTGGGTGGAAAAAACTGAACAGAGTTGCAGTTATGACAGACGTCTCAGTTGATCTATGGGGAGCTTGGAAGGCCTGCAGAGTTGTTCTCAGTTGAGGATGGGGAGCAGCAATGACCCCACAGCTTGGTACTGGTTGTAGGCTGCTCCCAAGGAAGGGGAGTTGCCCCAGGTGAGGTAGCTCCCTTTGCTGGCCAAGGGCAGTTCAGGCAGAGGAACTCTGCCCGGAGCAGTCAGCAGCCTGCACAGCTGGAAAGTGCGTGCTGGGTGCTGAGGGGCATGTTGGAAGCACTCACAACATCCACTCAGCCACTGCCTAGACAGAGCCTGACTCAGACCGCCCCACCTCCAGTGCAGGGGCTCTTAAAACCTTAGTGCTACCGAAATTAAAGCTTGGCAAAATCTTGTTGTGTATTTTTGTCCCATGTGTTGTAGGATGTGATAAAGAAACCGACTCCATTTTTGATGATCACTGACAACTTCCAAACCCTACCACTTCCCGTTGATGTTTTGTCCCATCTAAATAGTCCTAAGAAAGCTAGGGTGTTCCTACACTTGGCTCTAGTGATTTTAAACACTATTGTGCACCTTCTACCATCTTGTTGCAGCTTTTCCTTTGTCTTTGGAGGTAGAGTATCTTTTTGTGGTGGGTTCCAACATTCTCCTGCTGATGAATATTCAGCAGCTAGTTGCAACTTTGGTGTTCTCACAGGAGATGAGCACGTGTTCTTCTACTCTGCCATCTTGGGTTACTGTTGGCAGTAGCAGGGATGTTCAAGTTAGGCAAACCCAGCCCTTGAGGTGGGAACCCTAACTCTAGATTTACTTCCTAACCACAATAAAACCCAAGCCATTTTCAGGCTGACTTGGGCATCTGCACTTCTCCAGGAAGCATTACTGTATGAGCAATAAACCTTTCATACCTCTTGGCTGTCTGTGTGTGTATGTGATCACCAGTCTTGATATCTGAACCAAATTTCAGACATAGGATATTTCACATCATCCCTGTCCTCTATCCCATAGATGCCAGTAGTACTCAACCCACTGCACATTGGAACAACCAAAATATACCCAAACATTGCCAGGTGCCCCTGGGGGACAAAATTACCCCTGACTGAGAACTGCTGCTCCAGAGCATAAATGAACCTTTGCTAAGTAGGTAACTGATAGCTCATTTGAGTCCCATGTGCTGTGTTCCAATTATTCTTGTATGATACCCAGAAAAGTCCTGTGGTCATTCTAAATTCTTACAACAAAACAAGATGGTAAAGGTGGTTTCATGGGTTCTGTGTAATTAGGTAGGATGTCTGATTTTCTACTTCTGGTCTGGCTATAAAGTCAGAGTGGGTGGTCTGGTGGGAAAACAGGCTGAAGACTTTAAAAACAATTTGATTGTTTTATTTATGGGGCATTTTAGCTCCTTCTTTGAAAGACACATGAAATCATTTAGGCCCTGTAAGATGGGATAATGTGGTGATTTGCATTTGCGTACCATTTTAAAAATCCATTTTATGAAGTGGGAGTGAAGCAGAATGGTATAGTTGGATTTTAATCACTAGAGTTTCGACTTCCCCTCATGGGAGCCATTATCCTATTTCAAAGATTAGAAACTGCAGAGAGCAAGAGAACAGAGGTGACTGAGCTGGAAGGAGTGCTCTTTAAAAGCTAGGAAGCTTTTGCTAACAGTTGTAGACCACAGAATCCCACACCTTACTTTGGCTATCTTAATTTTTAGTGCAAGCTTACACTAAAATACAGGGTTTGAAAATGAGGTGAAACAACCTCATAATTGCATTAAACTTATCCAACAATTATTTCCAAATACATATTTGACAATCTAGAAGAAATCTTCCTTAGCTCTCATTCAGGGATCCACTTTTGTTCATGGTAACATATAACATTGTTTTCATGATTTGAAAATTAGAAACTCTTCTATTTCAGTCATATCATGAGCCAAAAAATTGTAGAAGAGTATAGATTTTTTAAAAAATTTAGTCGGTTGTATAGTGCTCCAATCTTGATACACACTGATGTAAATTTAAGCTTTGCATATTTTAGTTTGGTGAATTCAAGGTTAATTTTATTAAAGAGAAAGAAAGTGGTTTTTAATGGGGAAATTATTGACTCATCTGCAAGGAAGTCATCTCATTGCTGGGCTTGGGTGCCAAAGGCATGCTGGGCAGTGACATTAAATCTAAAGACAGTAAAAGAGCTGGGAACCACCACAGAAATCAGTGCAATGACTTCTTTTCTAGAGAAGATTCTTTTAATTGCTAAGAACAGCAATAGTTAGAGCAAGAAAAGAATGGACGTTATTAAAAGAATTCAACAGGTTTCGTGGAACCCAACAATACCACACAGAGCATTGCTTGATCTCACAGGAAACAGAATGCTAGAAGCAACTAGGTCCTTTGCCACCATTTCTCAGCTCTCTTTCAGATTTCCTTTATTTTCTTGCTGTTCAGTGTAGATTGTTTTCCTCTGGCATTCCTCTGATTATCAACAGGACAACTACTGACGACGGGAGTTGACATAACTTTTGCTTAACTTGTCCTAGTTACTGGCACAGAAGCCCAAAATTCGAGAAGAGGAATCTAATTGGCCCAGCTTGAGTTATGTGTCTATTCTTCATCCTCTAAACTGTCACTACCTGGGCCGATTTCTTCTCCAGTGTTGCAGATGGGCAAAACACACCAAGCCTTTCATTTTAAAGATAAGAGAACTGAATGAACACTTAGTGGAGGAAGCGATTTGTCCTTGGTTATGTAACCAGTTTGGAGAAGGCAATGGCACCCCACTCCAGTACTCTTGCCTGGAAAATCCCATGGACGGAGGAGCCTGATGGGCTGCAGTCCATGGGGTCGCTAAGAGTCAGACACGACTGAGAGACTTCACTTTCACTTTTCACTTTCATGCATTGGAGAAGGAAATGGCAACCCACCCCTGTGTTCTTGCCTGAAGAATCTCACGGACGGAAAAGCCGGGTGGGCTGCCGTCTATGGGGTCTCACAGAGTCGGACACGACTGAAGCGACTTAGCAGCAGCGGCAGCAGCAGCAGCAGCATATAACCAGTTATTGACTGATGGACAGTAATAGAACCCAGGGCTCTTTATTCCTCTACAATCCACACCACACCACCTTTTTTTTTTTTTTTTAATTTTCAAAGGTATATTACATCTATCACACCTTCCTAGCATTTCTTCCTAGTGGAGGGAAGGAGAACACTCTTGGGTTGAGAAACTGGGGCAAAAGGTGACTAGCAAGTTGGAGATACAGCTAGGTTTTCTGCATAACTATTCTGCTAATTTAGTAGATTGTCTTTAAATTGCTTTGTCTATTCACTTGCTTTATTGAGATATAATTTATATATTATAAAGTTCATCCATTTTAAGTGTATATGTCAGTATATTCTAGTATATTTGTAGTTATACAGCCATCACCACAATATAGTTTCAGAACATTTCCATCAGCTTATGCTCAACAGTAATGAATTTGTTGTATACACAACAAAAATCAAATTCAATATGTTTTTTATTTTTCAGCTATACTATGAACGAGGCATTGTGCTAAAATTGTTACAAAATATTATCTTTGTCTATTATCTGTGTCTTATGCTGTGATGCATATCTAAATAACATGAAAAATGCTGTAATAGATATGTAGACAAATTGTGGTGAAGCAGAGGAAATACGAGTTAATTCATTTTAGTTTAAAAGAAAATATATCCCTCCTTTTTTACATTCAAAGATTATGATATTTGAAATTACATATAATTTTAAACAAATTTGAGAAATATTATTTATCTACATACAAATCACTGGTAATAGCACTAAAAAAGGAACATTGTCCTGGCCTTTACAAGTCTAGCAGAGGAAGGATATATTCACAAATTACTATTTTATTAAAGTAGAATATCATGATATCCCTTCAAATAGCTATGAAGTCCTGGCAAAGGGAGAGACTATAACTTATGAAATTAGGGATTCTCCCTGTAAGAGGTAATAATGCTCTACCTTGAAGAAAGGCGACATGGAAGCAACCTAGATGCCCATCAACTGACGAATGGATAAGAAAGCTGTGGTACATATACACAATGGAATATTACTCAGCATTAAAAAAAAATTCATTTGAATCAGTTCTACTCAGATGGACGAAACTGGAGCCCATTATCCAGAGTGAAGTAAGCCAGAAGCAAAAACAGCAATACAGTATATTAACGCATTCATATGGAATTTAGAAAGACGGTAACGAGAACCCAGCATGCGAGACAGCAAAAGGAACGCAGATGTGTAGAACAGACTCGTGGACTCTGTGGATGAGGGCAGGGGTGGGATGATATGGGAGAATGGCATTGAAACATGTTAATTGTCATATGTCTAATCAATCGCCAGCCCAGGATTGATGCTCGGGGCTGGTGCAACGAGATTTCCTGGGGGTAGGGAGGAGGGAGGAGGGAGGAGGGAGGAGGGAGGGGGGTTCTGGAGGGGGA